>VZTQ01009513.1:11431-128828 GCA_013400755.1 Pelecanoides urinatrix | reverse complement strand
GGGGGACCCCGTGCAGCAGCCGGCAGAGCTGCGGGCGAGCCTGCCGGCCCGCACCTTCCGGGGTGCCGCCCGCGGGGGGGCCCTGCCCTGCCCTGCCCTGCCCTGCCCTGCCTCCCCGCCGGGGGTCGGTACCGATCGGTCAGTAGCGCCGCAGTGAGTTCCCCGGTGGCCGGAGGTGCCCGCGGCTCGGGCGTGTAGCGGGCGGGGGAAATAAAAGATGGTGTGACGAGGCCTTTTTGAGGTGGGCAGGTGGGTCCCGCGGGGATGTGACCGGCGGGCGGCGCGGCGGGGAGCGAGGCGGCGTGGAGGGCACGCCGGGAGAAGACGCCTCTGCACCCGCGCGTTTTGCTCGCGGAGGGAAGATGCCTGTACTTCACGCCTATAAAGGAATGAGTTTAATTAAAAATATTGACCCTGGTGTTACCTCTTTTTAAAAAGCAGGAGCTGGGGGGCTGCAAAACCCCCTTAAAACGGATTGGCAGCGTGCCGCAAGGATGAGCTGAAAGCTCCTTTTGACAGAGGGATGCTGGTGCACCTCCGCTTCTGAGTATCAGTATTTGGTGCAGCCTCCTAATGGGGGGGGAACCCGCCCTGCCAGGGGCCTTGCCCCCTCCCTGCTGCCCGCACAGGGTGCGGGAGAGACTGCAGGTTCGGCCAACACGTGGCCCCCACTGCTCCCCACCTTTGAAATCCGGTGCCTGAGATCTCTGAGTTACCTAATTCAGGCTCCTGTACTCCCTTTCTGGGCAATGAGGTTGCTGCTCTTTAATGTAGCACCCCACCACCACCCCCTCGGAGAATGCATCCCCACATTCCCCCTTGCTGAGTCCGTGCCTGCAGCAACACCAGTCCCTTGATTTTGGTCAAACCAGAGCTGGGACGAACTTTTGGGAGCACCCACCTGCATCAGCAGAGCACCAAAGCGCACACCAGGGCTCAGCAAGCAGCTGCGGGCCAAGCAACGCACTCACAACCCTGTGCTCCCAGTGGGAATTTTTGGTTTAAAACAAAAAAAAATTCCCATTGCTCTCCAAACTGCCCCTCCACCCCCAGAAAAAAACCCAAGCCCATCCAAACACCCCATTTGCTCCTGTTTGCCAGACCAGCCAGTGGACGTGCCTGCCCACTGGCATTTTCTCCCGGGCTTTTTTGGGATCCGCTGATGCCGGGCGGCAGGGATCAGGCACCAAGTGAAGCCTCGGCTCTGCATTTGCGTACCCCATGCCGGGTGCCCCTGGTGCCCCACGCCTGCCCCACTCCCCTGGTACTTCTTGCCTGCCTGCACAGCGCAGCAGGGCTGTTGGGCAGACCCCCACCCTGGGCAGGCCCACCCCAGCCCCTCCGCTGCCATTTCTGAGCCTCTGCAATTACTATTAGCTGTAGAGCTTTATGTGCTCCCCATCCCTGCAGGGTTTGTGTGCCGTGTGGCTGCAAATGGTGTGTTTTTAGGTAGTTCTCCTGGAGGGAAGCATGCTGGCGCAGGGCTGCTGCTGCCGGGTAGGCTTATAGCCCCCTTGACATCAGGGTTGCTTTGGTGGCATAAAGTATGGCCAGACTGATGTGCAATCTTCCCTCAAAAATCCTTAGGTCAAAATGAGTTTAATTCCATGGATGTTTCAAATTTTCATGGAAATATTTTCTTATTATTCAACCTTTACTCATTGGTGTAGTCTCTGATGAAGAGGTACCAGAGGCGTATGCTGGGTTGGGCCTTTTCCCCTGACAGAATAGATGCCCTTCACATTAGGGCAGTAGCATTTTTTTCTCTTGGAAAATTCTTAAAACTTTAACCTTGTAACTTATTGCCATGTAATCATAAAGCTGTATTTTTCCTGCTAGAAATTTCTCACAGGAACTTGTCTCCCTGACATGATCCACTTACTGTTTTTTCCTTGTCAAGCGCAGGCTTCTCAATAAAAATAAAAGCAAAGAGCTAATTCTGAAATCCTTAGTCAGACAAAGCTTGCACTGAAATCAAGGCGAGTCTTGTCTTGGTGTAAAGATTGCAGGTTCAGGATCAAAATCATTATAATAAAACCTTGTCACAGGAGCAACATCTCCCACATTGAAAATAAACATCTTTGCTCCAGTTAGGTATTTATGTAGCAACAGGAGACTATTGATTTAGGAAAGCTTTCTGGTGCACAGATACTCTAAACCTTTAGTGCTACTAAGCAGCAAAGCTCAGGAGGAGCAGGTTACAAAAGGAGTATAATGCAAACCTCTGCTCTCTTTTGCTCCTGGCAGTACTTGGGTAAAGCCTCTGGCTCACCTTCACCTGAAACACCCCTTTGCTAGCTCTTCTCCCTGTCCCTTGGCCAGATGTTCCCAGCCAGGCTGCAGAGCTGACAGAAGTAAACATCTGCCCGGGGGGGGACACACAGGGCTTCATAGCCTGGCGAAGGCACTGAAGAACAAGGTCTGCATCCCTGCTTGAATATGATAACCCTGTAGCTTCTCCCTCCGTACCTAAGGGATTCTTAGAAGGGGGACAACAGAAGTTTTGGTAACTGTACCAAAATAAGAACCAATCTACTAATTCATCAGCAGCACAGATCAATACAGGGGGGGAGAGAGAGAGAAAGCATACACAACCAGCCTGAATCAGAGGAAGATTTGTCATCTTATTTATATACATTTCCAGAATTTCTGTAGTAATGTAATCATACTTATAGTAGAAGGATACTTGCAGAGTTATTTTTGAACAAAAGCTTCCAAGTGCTTAAATTACATAAAACAGAAAACTGAAAGCTTTAAACAGTGCTAGAAAGTGTTTCCAAAGAGTGTGACTCCAATCCCAATAAAAAGCAAAGCTGCAAATAACATAGGGAGTTGATTATTTTTGAGTCTTGCAACTTATGGTACGTAAAGAAGTACTAATTGCCTGACAGGGTACATTTCTAGGAATTAGGTTGGTAACTTCAGTGGGAAAAGAGCTGGGCCAAAAATGTGTTAGAATTGTTTTTGTGGGAGATGACAAAGTCTTTCCCACTGCTTCTGCCATAGAGGTCTCCTTACAAGATGTGTAAAGAATTAAGTATTTTAATAACTAAGGGTCACCAGGAACCAGCCTGTTCGGCCCCTCACCAGAAGTCATTTCTGCTCTAACAAGATACAGATAAACTTGAGTTCATGAGCAAATTTTTATCCCAGGGGAATGCGAGTATGGTATTTCCTCACTGATGCAAACAAATTTTAATGTAAAAGAAGCTGAAACAACACAGAGAAAATCTAACTTCCTCAGCCTTTAATCTGTTTAACATAAATAACTGCCATAACTGTGGTGAATAGGGCAGTTGATCAGAAATCCCAGTATGGAGGCTTGGAAGTCATGGTATGAAATCTATTCATCTTACATCCCACATCCCAAAAAATGGCAATATCCGTGCCTGATGTTCTGAGAAGTGCCAATACGGCATAACTCTGTTCAGTGGCCCATTTACGTAGAGACTAGCTCTCTGCTGGAAGTGTCAAATACTGTTCTGGCATAGCTGGAAGATACAAAAATAAGTTGCATGCACTGGATCTGTACATCAGTTTTTTACATCCTTTGAGGGCAGGCAGATGCGGTAGTTCAGCCATCAGGCAACCTTCAGGACATGTTCAGAGCTGCCTTCTGATTATCCAGACTCTTCAAGCTCCTCTCCAAAAAGCAGCAGGTGAACTCTGATTTATTCGCTGTACATGAGAAGAGGGTAAGTGCTGTCTTACCCCAGTTAGAAGCCAGTAAACCCCATTTACCCATTATAGTACTGTGGACTCTTTCTCTTGTCTCTGAGCAAAGGAACTTGACTTGAAAAGCCTTACAAAGAGGAAGGGTGAGCTTGTGTCTTGGGGGCAAGACTTTGTAGATTCAGTTCTAGTTCCTATCCCGAGCTGTGGGTGCCATTGCCTTGCTGTCCTGCCAGCCACCAGCCTTTGTCCCTGCAATAGAGAGACAATATTGCCCTGCTCTGCCACGCCTATTTAAGTCCTAGACACTTGTGACCACAAACTAAGCATATACAAAACGGAGCGCTGAGCTTAGCTGAGAGGTCAAGGCTTAATGCAAACAATTTCCCCATCTAGTATCCACATGGCGCCACGTGCTTGGAGTAAGAGCAGTGCTGAGAGGAGCAGACTGCAGCTCAGACCTTCAGAGGCTTGCTAGTTCCTACTGCCTCTCTGCCCAGAGAGCCTGCGGAGGAGGAGGCAGCCCCCCGCTTCCCTCCCTCAACCCCAGAAAGGACCTTTTTCAGACCCTGTTGCAGCAAATGTGGGTCCAGCAACCCTCTATGGGGCAGGACCTAGGAAACCCGGAGAGAGGTACCAATCCACATGTGACCACATAGCTGCAGGGTGGCCCAGGGGACATCCCCCGTCAAGTCCTTTGCCCTCCATTGGGGAATGATGGAACTGGGGCCATTGCCCATAGCAAAGGGTCTACAAAAATTTAATGTATTATTTCTACAGGATGGCAGAGGTGAATTGGCTGAATCTAAGGCGTTGATACTCATCCTTTCCAATGGGACTGCCCATTCATTTAGCAGTAGAAAAGGACCATGACTCCCACCACCTGCTTGTAACCTTTCAACCTTGAAACCTAGGCATAGACTGCTTCTCTGGCTTTCCCATGCTGTACAATGCTTGTTGTAAGAAAGAGCCCTTTGGAGGGCTACCTGCCCTCCAAAATGCAAATCCCTCACTTAAAATGAGAGCAGCGGGCAGCCTGCAGACCGTGGGTGACACACACCAGTTTGAGAGCTCCCGCTATCATAAAATGGAGTACAATGTTTGCATCTAAATCGAGCTCTCTGAACAAACATTTTGGAATCGTTCATAAACAACAGGTTCCAGTAAAGATGTGACTAATACCATTAGTCATCAGAATCGGACCTTCTGCATCGCCATAGACATCGGTGGCAAAGTTCCCGTTGACTTCAGCAGGAGCAGGTTACATTTCTAACAGATTTACTGCCCTTACCTAACATGTCAAAAACGTCAAGGTCCATCAGAAGACCACAGTATGTGAATTGTTATCATATTAATAGCTGAAGAAAAGACCGTTTTGGAACACGAGGAAGCTGACATAAGAGTGGTAATAAAAGAGTGCATTAAATGATGATGCCTCTTTTGAAAGGAAATTCACAGGCATCTGGGGCCGTTACCTTTCATATCCTGGCAATCAGGAAATTAACCTTTAACCCTTCTCTGTTGACCTCCTCTCCTTTCTCTTTTTCTGTCATTCATTCTTTTTTCCTAATGACTGGAGAAGATAGATATAGTCTATGATTTATGCTTCCGAAGGCTACAGTCTGCCTCCTTCTTATACCTTCCCAAGTGCTGCAACATCTGTGTTCACTCAACTCTTTCTAGAGTCAAAGCTTCATTCAGATTTACTTCCACCTCATCCTTTCCAACACCTGAATTGTTTATACCTCATTTATCCCAAGTCCTGTGTTATTTAATAATGCCTAACCTAGGTATAAATCTTACTCCCATCTTCTGCTGTCACCTAAAGGTAGGCAAAATACTGGAGGTGTTGGATGCATTTGATGCCCTCTGCTTCAAGGAGAGGTTGGACCCTTTGGACTTGCATAGGGTGATGCTGCACAGGTGGTACATGGAAATGCACCAGGGCCACATTACAAAATTGAAATCAGGAGTAAGAGTCGCCTTTAACATTAGTACCCAATGGAAGGGGGTGCGAGAATGAGGATTTCGCCTCCTGATCCCAGGGAGATCTGGCAGATACAGCATCAGATCAGTGGGTTTCAGGAAGAGTGTGCCAACATCACTTCTAAGCACAGAAAAGGTGACTATAAAGCCAACAATTCTTTTCAGGGCCATGATGATTGTGTACAAGATTTCTGAAATGCTGTGAGTTAGCAATGTTAGCTTTATCAGAACAAGAGCTAGGAGAGCAAGACATGGCCTCTTGTCATGAAAAATGGAAATTCTGCCTGAGTAAGGTCTGAGCAGCCTTTGCCTGCAGAGAAAACGAAAGTCCTGAGTCATCACACTGAATTGCAAGCTGGCGGCTGCAAATCCAGGCATTGAATTCCCACCTATGTTCACTGCACGTATTGCAAATGAAACTTTGCTGACATAGCTGTATTTCACCATGCGCCAAAACGTGAGTTTCTCCTATGGTTTTCTTTTCCTTGGAGGCTTTCCCTCCTTGCCTTGGGTCATGCCTATAGTGTGCACCAAGATCTAAGTCTGGCATAACTAGTCCTCTGGCCATCATGCTCAGGGACATGTGGTGACTTGGTTCTTGCCTACACACCTGGTTTTTGGACTTTTTTCCCTGCAGAAACCAAAGGTGGGTGGGGGAATGTAGTTGAGCTCTAGGTCTCATCCTTTTGTGAGATGTGGCTGGGGCATGTACCTGGCAGCTCAAAGGCATTGCTGGGTCCTTCTCTTTAACCCTTGTTAAGGTCACACCTTACTGCTCAGCATCTCTGGAGTCACTCTGAAGCTTTGTGCTGTTTCAACCTTGAGCGATGGCTTTTCCTCCAAAACCATCTAAGTGGTGCTCGCCCAAAGAAATGAAGACTGTGTGGGCACCACCTGCAGTTCCTGAGGAGTGGTCCAGCTTTGCAGGTAACACATATGCTGGGAAGCGGTGATTTTTTCAGGTTATTGAATAGGGGTGTGCTCAGCATGATGGAGCGTAGGAGTCCGCTTCCCCATCAGAGCCGCCCCGTCAGGGCTTGTCCCCTCCTCTTGCGCAGACCCTGTCAGCTCACAGGCACCATTCAATTTATTTCCTCCGGGCTCTGTCAGAGGATTTGCTGCTGTTTGCAGAGAGCTGCTCTGAAGCATTTGGGGAGCTGCAGTTTTACCCAGCGTATTTGCCAGGTGCTCGAGGCGACTGTTCCTGGCTATGGCAGCCCTGGCATGCCAGGGACGGTGGGCTTTGCTTTTTTGTTGGTGCTCCCATCCCTACGTGGACTGCAGCAGTGGCACATATGCGTGGGATGAAAGCATGCCCTTTGCCTGGCCTCCCGCTCTGTCTGCGACCGGGAGTGCTCGAGGGACGGGTGTCAAGGAGCTGGTAATAGAAATAAATGAAGGCAAACCCCGTCTCCTGTTGTCCACAGAGGCTATTTTTGGTGGAACTATTTTAAGGGTTGTTCTCCTGCCATTCCACATCCTGACATTTCAGCACATTTGCCTCACCTACTGTCTGCGTTAATGGGTTTTCAGCTACAGATCATTCCTATCAAGCCACTGCAGCGATTCTTTACGCCCTATCTGTGTTGTACACACAGTGTCATCAGCACCTTTTATTTATAAAACAATAACTCCAGGAATAAAAGGGGCATTTCCGCTCTCCCCTGCCCCCAGCGCTTAAGAGCTACAGCATCATTTTAGTATTCACTGTACGATGCCTTAGTCGAGCAAAACACACTTTGTACAGAAGCTGTTTAATAAATAAAATAAAAATGTGCTCCAAAGTGACCCACATGGCAGGGGTAATTTAGTATGCTGCTCTTCATGCTTTCTTCCTTACTTCTGCTGTTTACAAATTTTTTTTTTCTCATCTGTTTGCACAGGGAATAGATGCTGACATTGTCCTTTTCATGAATAAATATCTTTTTAGCATGTTGGCCAGCACAATAAAAAATTATCAAACAAATTAGAGCCTGAACCTGCAACCTATTCTCATGAAAGGAAAACCTGTTCCTGGGCCAGCTCCCTGGCTTGCGAGGGGCTTTTTCTGTAGGAAGAGTGGTTCACGTGAGCTACACGTACGAGGTCCCAGGATTTTTGTGCTGCAAAACTTGACTGTCAGCCAAAGCTGGAGGTGGCTCAGCAGAGGGAATAAAGGTGGGTGTAAGAGACCAGTCTCAATTTCCTTTTCCTCTGCCACCTGGTGTGGGCATTCGTTGGAGGGGCCAAAGGTTGCTGTAGTTTATACCATGACTTAAGGTCTTGGTGGTATGGTTTGCCCCCAAAGCAAGAATTATGTCTGTGGCAGCTCTTCCAGCAGGAGAATTAGGGGGCACTGACTGAAATCTCAAGGAGGACATTCAACGCAAAGAGGGAGAGATGCTTCTCATGGAGCCCACAGATGCGCTGAGGAACCTGTTATCTCAGGACATGGTGCCTCCGAAATTACATGGATTGCAAAGTAGATTGATGGGGAGAAGTCCCCACAAAGGCTGTTAAATATGAAGGCAGCACCTCAACCTCAGGTACCCTCTGAGCTGTCAGTATCTGGAGGCTGAGTGTGTCTAATAGAGAAGTGCCACCCTACGTTGCTCCTCTGCCATTAGCCATATGGACCTTCCTCTGACCTGTTGTGTCTGTCCTCGTGTTCAGAGCTAACATCAACGATTTCCAATTCCAAGTTATGGTATTTTCAATTGGCTACATCCCAGTAAGCAAATGATGAGAAATGGTCAGGATGTGGCCCATATTGCCGTGACTGCCGTATGCTAAGCTTCCCTTTTCCCTCCTGCCTTCAATGGGAGAGGAGTCATACCCATCCTTGTGCAGGTGTTGAGGGACCACCACAACACAGATGCTTATGACCTGCACCCTCACCAGCTCAGCTGGAAGCAGATGGTCTGCCCTGGCCAGAACAACCAGCCTGGCTCAGAAATGCCACCCAGCTTCAGCCAGGGGATTTTATGTATAGATCAGGAGGTTGTATGGGACAACATCTGAGAAGCAGCAGTGATCTGCAGCTGAGGTTGTCCCTAGCACATGCCTGCTGCTGGGCAGTGCAGGGGGTCCCCAAGTGGGCTCGCAGTGAGGGCAAAGCATCCTTCCTTGTGCAGAAGTGCCTTCTCTGGGATTTCAGCCCGGAGAGCATCCATGGGACGTCTGCTGCCGTGCCCCAGCTCTGGCACACCTTTTGCCATGTTCCTCCTCAGTGTGGTGAGGAACAGCTTCAGCTTTCTCAGCCTTTTGGAAGGGAAAAATTGTGTTCCCAGAGGTGGTTTCCAGTTCACAGGGTTGTGGACACTGGCTGCCCAAAGGTGGAAATAACAGGACAGAAAATGTGTGTACAAAGAACTATTTTTGTCAACGGCTGAAGTGTATCAGGTGCAGTAATAAAGAATTAAAAATTAATATGCCTAACCCAGGCTCTCAGCAGCCCTGGCTCCCACTGTGTTGAAAATGGTATCAGCGTACTTTTTTTATGCACTGGAGCCTACAAGGTAAGCAAAACTCTTCTTGGTATCTTCCTTCACTCAAGCAAGAATAGTCAATAAGGCCTTTGTGTTGTGCCTGGCGAGGAAACGACAAAAACAACAGTATCTTCAGCCAAGAAAAGCCTTGCAAGGGTAAAGACGATAGGATTTCAGCTCAATAGCAGAAATGCACTTTGGTATGAATAACTTTATAGGCTAATATGCTAATGTATGCAGCAAACATGGTGCTGCCAGCTAGTGTTTGTCGAGTGCATCCAACAGCAGCGAGCAGCGTGTGGACACCAGTTTTGACATGCATTGGTGGTTAGTAGAGTTTTAAAGGGTAACCAAGTAAACACCAGCAAAAGTCCTGCAAATTAATGCTAGTTTTACAGAGCCAGAGGTACAAGGCGGATTATTTAACAGAAAAAAGGGAAATAAAACCTGCAAGGCAATAATTCTAACAGTCGCAGTTGATGACGTATGTTAGAAGGGGAGGGTAACTGAAGAGACATTTCTGCAAATACCCAAAATGGAAACAAAAAGAAGAGTCTCCTGCCTTCTGCATTGCTGCCAAAGGTCTTCAAGCACTGAAGTAAGTCCAGGAGCAGAGTCATCAGAGCTCCCCTGTAAAGGACAGAAACAGACCCCCCAAGTCTGACTTGTCATCCAGAAAAATCTGTCTTCTCCCTTTGAGGGGGCAACCAGGGCCCCTAAGAGCATGAAGAAGGTTAGTCTTGGTGGTTGTGTCCCAGGCCAGAAAGCTACTCTCATTTCTTCTTGCTTCCTCTGCCCCTCTGTGTAACACACTTATCTCTGTACGAAGCACAGGATGTTCATGTTTGCCTGAAGCATATCTTTCAGAAAGACTTTAATAATTCATTGAAATAATTAAGGATGAGGAAATCCATAACTTTCTGTGGCAGTTTGCTCCCAGTGCCCATCAACCCTCGTGCTAAAAATGTGTGCCACGTTTCCGACTTGAACAGGTCTGAGCTCACCTTCCAGTCTTTGATACTTGCTGTTCCTTTCCTCCATGAGGTTAAAAGAGCTCTTTAATACCCAATATTTTTCATCCCTTAGAGTGCTTATCTGCTGTGTATCAAATCATTCCTTTGTCTTCTTTCTGGTGAGCTAAACAAATTGAACTCCCAGCCTTTCATCAGAGAATAGCTCTCTGGTTCTCCAATTGGTTTGGGGCTCTCTTCTTTATGTGCTTGCTGACTTTTTCCAAATACCTCTGGTAACATGGATGTCAAAAGTACACTCACTATTCTCAGTTTGGTTTCACCAGTGCTGCATACAGATGTGCTTTGTTACTTTTTTTTTTTAATAAAATAGCCCTTTCTTCCTTAGCCATTGGGGTTCCTGGATTTCTCTGAAGGACCCATTCCAGGCTGCAGACCTCTCTTTTCTAGGACCGACCAGCATTTGCTGCTACTAGATGTGTTGCATGTTACTGAAAGGGACTCTCCAGGGACTGCCCCGTGCGTACCCGCGTGTTATTTGTCCCCCGACCGTTTTAGTGTCATCGGTGAAGCGTGGTGTACATGAGGGCAGCCTGGGGAAATGTGGCCGGGGTGGTACATTCAGCGCGAGACTTCGGCAACGGAGGGTCACAAGGGTTAAGTGTGCCTCCATCTGATCCCACGATCAAGGGATCCCAAGTATCCCAAGGGGCTTGTGTTCAGTGTAGGGGTGGTCAATGCCTCCACAGCCAAAATCCATCAAATAGGCAGAGGCGTTTTTTGAAAGAAAGATGTGGTCGCAGGTTATTTTCGGCTTGCTGCCTGGTTTTGAGCTGCCTACATCAATACTCAGCCCTGATTGGCAAGGAGGCTGACCTGAACGGTTTTGATAAAAGAGCACTTAATAGGAATAACACTTCTGCTCAAGTTTTGGCCATCTGAAGCCAGGATACGGACATGCAAGCCCCGAGGAGGGCCTCTGCTCAGCCATCCTGTACTTACCCGGAGGATGTGTCAGCCCTCTCACCCTTTTTCAAGGTACAGATCCCTCCTCCTCAGATTTTGGGACTGACTTACCCTGTCTTTGCTGCAAGGCCAGTTCAGTGAGTTTTTCTGGCATTTACTTAATCTTGGCCAGTTTTTTTTTAGTGTCTGTTATATTGTGAAAGCAAGGGGTTACTGGGGGGCATAGATATAACAGCTTTTTTTTTATTCCCTTTCTCCTACACATAAGACTAGCCAGCATACATGAAGTGCATGAATAGCCAGAGCAGAATTGAGGCCAGAGAGCATCACACCTTGTCCGCATCTCCCAGGGAAGGATCTTTTTGAAGAAACATGGTTTCCTGGAAGTCTAGAGGGACCTTGCAAGACTGGTGGATTCAGAGCTAGTCTAGGTCTTTGGGTCTCAGGGAAATAATTGGGAGTGTGGCTTGGGATCACAGATGGAGAGTGCAATTCTTTTCAGGAAAAGAGGAAGTTTGTGTTGTACACAACCACAAGAGACAATAGGGAACAAACTTTGAGAAATCTTGTGCTGAAAGCTTTTCAAATTCCATCAATTTATGCCAAGACATCTCTTCCAACATCCAGGAGACGATTTGCTTGTACGCGTTGGTGATTACACAGTGAATGAAGGCTGCACATGAAGAAAATCTTTGCTGGTGCCATTAGGGATAATGGCATTAGGGAGAAATCACAAGCAGGACTAATTAGTCAGTGTTTAGTAGGCCTGGTTATGCAAGCCGACAAAAAAGTAGTGAATATGAGTACCTGGAAGGAAGGACTTTTCTTAATGATGATTTTGGTGTTGTATCACCATCATGCATTTATTTGGTTGTAAAAGAGATGCGTGTGCTGTTTATTTCCCCGAACTGATGTACAAAAGGCATAAATAAAGATCGGTGAGCCAAAGTGAGGAAAGATGGGCAAGTCGATAAATCACAAAGTCATTAAGAATGGGGAACAGATTTTGTATTGGATTGTGAAATACGCAGAAAGCCACTGAACACTCCTGCACAGGGGTGAGTCCAGTCATGTGCATAATAAGAGAAGAGCCATTGCATTTTCAAGATTAATATTTAGTGAGTGGGCACTATAAAAGAAGAATTTACAGGAGTCAAAACTAAAGGCTGTGAAGGGGTAATTGGTTGCTTTGACCAGACTTCGCAACGGAGCAGGCTGGTTTCCATATGCGGTGCTGTTTGCCGGCTCCTTATTTGTTGGGTCGTGGTGGCGTGGAGACGGGGAGGAGCAGGACAGCACTGTAGGACAGCCTTGGTCGCTTCGCTTGCTCCAGCTGAGTGAGAGGAGGTGGTGGTGAAGAACGGGGTGAGAAGAGTCTCAGTCCCCGACTGAGACAGGCACAAGGTAAGCAGCTGGATAAGAAGTGTAGGTTGTGTCCAAACCAGGGAAAGCAGAAGAGCACGAGCTCTGCAATCAGATGCAAAACCATAGTAAAAGAAGCCAAAACGGATTTTGTGGAATAATTTACTAAAAGGCATAGAAACCAATAACAAAATCTTTTTCAACTACATCAGGTGGAGGCCACTTCCCAGCAAACACGTAGAGCCAACAGATGACTATGGGGTAATGGGAGCTCTTGGAGATGACAGGACAGTAACAGCGGAGGCAGACGAGCCCTCTGTGCTGGTGTTCGCTGGAGAGGAGCCTCGGGAAGCCTCCCATGCCACAGCATTTTTCTGCTGGGGATAAGCGAGAAACTGCCTGAGATTGAACTGTCAGAAGAGAAGGTTTTAGAGCAAGTTGATGAAATGAATAGCAACAAATCATCGGGTCCAGCCGGGGTTCACCCTGGGCTCCCGAGGAGATTCAATTACAAGACTGCTGAACCACCAGCTGCGATTGAAACCCCTGCCTTCCATCAGTCATACGCCAGGAAATGGAGGTGGTAAATAGGGTACTCTTTTTAAAAGAAAGAGCTTTGGGAAACCACAGTCTTGTCTGTCTGCCTTCCATACCAAGCAAATCGTCAGGCAGTGTGATGAAAAAAAGATCGGACAGGTAGGTTGGATTGATACTGGAGGGATGCGCTGCATTGCAGGTCTGTTAGAGTCCTTCGGAAGAGCCAGTACGGCTGTGATGAGGATGACCCTCTGAACACAGCGTAGTTGGCTTCCTCAAAAGCTGATGACAGGTCTTTCACCATACTGTCTGCTTAGTGTTTAGGAAAGCATGCAGATGTGTCTCTGTAGCAGTAGTTTGGACGACATGCACCGAGTTTTGTTCTCACACTCGTGCGTGAGCTGGACCGAGCTCTGCAGGGGCTGGGGGAGAGAAGAGTCACCTGCCCTGTGGCTCCCAGTGCCCCACTTGGGGCTCCCACTTGTAGGTCAAACCTCACCATCTCTTGGGTCTCCTACTGGGGCTCTGGAGTCAGTAAATGTCATCATCATCTTCGTCACTGACGGAGTGCCTTAGCTTTAACACGGACGCCATGGTGCTATGTGATGTACAGAGACAATAATAAAGAAAAAAGTGTGTTCTTGCCCCCAGGTTTTGCAGTCTAAGACAACAAACAGTAGAGGAATACAAACAGTACCCAAGACTGGATTTAGTTCTTCTGTGAGGGGTGGTTTCATGTCTCGGCTGTTCCAGAGCACACCACCAGAACTAATGTTTGGGTCGAAAGCCCCTTCAAGCCCACATCCTTCTCTGCAGCACTGCTGCCTGGCCGCCCTTGTGCTTGTACAGTGGATTATTCCTACTTTGTTCTTGTGTTTATTGGATTGCAACTCCTGCTGGAGAAAGGGCCCCACCTTTACCAAGATGGTTTTGAACTCTAATCTCAACCTGTGGCCTACTTGTAAACCCATTTGGTCTGGGCTTACCTGCAAGTAAAATAAAGGTCTAAGTTATTCATGAAAATATGAGGAATTCCTGTTTTTGAGCTGACAACCTGGCTACTGTGCCCTGAATGGGCTGTACTGGCAAGGAAACTTGGAACGGTTCTTCTTTGTTGGGATTTGTTTGCTCCTGTTTGCTAATTAGAGTGAAAGCCCATTGCTTGAGGTTATAGAATCAGCTGATAACTTGTTTGCGGGGTTTACAAAGATTAAATCAAACAAGGAAGCTGCTGGATGTGCATTTAAAACTAAACTTCTGGTTTTGCATTTGAACAGTAGTGGTATATAATGTGATGATTAAAATGGAAGATGAGAAAATACATTGCTTTGAAAGATTTAATCAGTTATTTCCATAGGAGCATGTCAGGGAATCAAGGACACTTGATTTCCCTTCATTGTTCTGCATAACTGAATATATTTGGGTCATTATATCTGAATAATCAGAATAACATTCTTGAAAACAAAAAAGCAGTAGTGATAACAGCATATGATTAAGTGCGGCTTGTTTTGAATCTTCTGGAAAATCAGATTTAACAATTTTCAGCGTCCTTTTTCCCATTGATGAACCAGGGATTTACATGACTAATGTCTATTAACACATGTAAATACCCCTTGCCTCAATGGGAACCAACAATGGGAAAATAAATCCTGCCTGCAGCCCATTCTGTCATATGAATCGAGCCTATGAACGGTACGGTTTTTGGGGGGGTTATCGGCTGGGGTGGGAAACACAGCCAATGTTCATGTAATAGGTTTTCATCTCTGAAGGCAAATGTCAACATCAATTTACCTCCGGGGTAAGTGAGACCTCCTGAGGGATCTCAACCCTGTGCGGAGGGGTCACAGCATGAATCCACTGCCCACATTTTAGCAGGCGTGAGAGGGGGCTGGCAGGCACACAGGGAAAGGCCAAGGAGTGCGGGACTGGGATGTGGTCCAAATTAGGATTTTTTCTGAAGGTGGAAGAGGGAAGCTCAGTAATTAGAAATGAAGCTTGCTGGCCTGGGCACCGGGGGACAGTTGTAAATAAGTTTCAGTAGCTGTTTTCTCTTTTAATAAAGCAAAACATGTAAACACATCCTAGACGGCCATCCATCAGAAAGACATTTTACATCACATACGTTTTATGAATATTAGATAATGGAGGAATGTAACAAATATAGTCATTTTTGTCTCTCTCTTGAATACCAAATAACAGTTATTAGTATCTGTCAATTAAATAATGTGAATAATTTAACAAGACATCACTATTGTGCAAGAAATGATATCCCATTCTATTAAGCTTTGGAGTCAGTTATAAATAAGATAATAAATACATGGAGTAGCTATAGCAATTATGTTCTAGGAATTTACTTCAAGTGGTGCACTGCTTTAAGAAAAGCAAACCATTCGGACTCTCCACACGCCATGGAAATGAAAGGCTAGGATGCACAATAAATGCAAAATCTTTGGCTCATGTCAACTGGAGCGGCTCCAGCTGTTTCAGCTGTGCTCTGTATATGGTACCCTTCTGCATATGGTGATTATATATGCACACACCTTCCTAGCTCCATCTCCTTAATAAAAGTGTATGTGACCTTGTCGTGTCAATTTGCCCTCTCTGCTAACTTTTTCCAGCAAAATCTGCCCAGAGGTCTTGCAGGTAAGTTCTACAAACCTGCACAAAATAGGGGACTAGTAAGGGAAGAGGGAACCTGTCAATGAAGCCAGCATCTGTCCGTGCCTTGTGTCTACAGGAAATCCAACTTAACGCTGTTGGTCAGAGAGCCACTTGTAAAAAGAAAGGTATAAGGTGAAATGTTACATTAAAAGGATTTCAATGATGACTTTGAGGTGATGCTCCCGGAAGGCGTTGGCCTCCTGCTGCAAAACAGGGCACACTCACCTGCTCACAGGCTCAAGATTGCATATCAAATCATTAACAACTATTTCATTGATCTTTCTAGAATCCTGCTTGTGGCTCATTATTTAATCAATCAAAATTACTTGGAAAATATTATTATTTAAAATAATTATTTAGGACTACAGAAGTTGTTCTAGTTACAGAAGGCATCAGGGTCATTACCTTTTACTGAAAATACCTGGTATTTTCTGTGATAAAACATTCTTTTCTGAACATAGGAAAGTATTAAGTATTTGCATTAAAGATTTCTATATTGGATGTTTACTGCTCACTGATTTTTTTTCTCAGAATGAAGCTGGGGAAGAACATATATCTCTCAGCTGAAATTTGAAAGCTTTGAGGTAGGGGTTGGCAATTCTTTCGCAGCCAAGACCTTGTGTCAAGGACATACTTTTTACCTTCCCCATCCCAGACTTGTTTAAAGTACAAGAATATGAAAAAAACCACATTGTGGGCTGCATCTGCTTATTAACTACTTGTCCTACTGAATGGCTAAAAACCTCCCCGGGGACCAACCTCACACAATGTGCTGCAATGCCACCTCCTGTCTCCAGGACCTCAGTGTCTGCAGTCCATGTGCACAGAGCACCTCAGCATGCCCAAGCCCACGGCCACGGGTGGTGATGGACTTCACCTGACGCTTACCTGCAGTGCCTGCATAAATGGGGTAAAAAGGGAGCCGCGTGCTCTCGGTAGCTTTGCTCCCGTTGCTGGCCCCCAAGAAAGAGGGACCGGCATCCAAAGCTTGCAATGGACTCCCAGATCCATGACTTCTGCTGTTCCCCAGCTATGTGCATCGTCTATGAACCTCACCTGTCTCATCCTCTTCTAGTTCTGGTCCACAAAAGCTTACCATTCTTATCAGTTACTCGGTTGGCTCCAGTGTCACAGGTTTATACTGTGAATAGAGAAGTTCCCACCAAGCCAAATGAACCGCATGGATGTTATCTGATACTAAATGATGGGATTAATTTTTTAACATCTTTCTTAGAAAAAGAATGCAGAACACTACATGAAAAAGCTACTGTCTTAAAACTGATAAAGGAAATGCCTCAAACATTGAAAGCTGCTAGACCTAAGGCAGTCCGGACAACTCTCTTTTGACTCTCTTGTACATCTACAGCATCTTACGGCCAAACTGTATTCTCCAAAGGACAACTGGGTTGTAGAATGCAATGGGTCAGCATTGCACACAGCCTGGGTTTGCTTCTGGACTGAATCAGAGCTGAGGAGCAAGTTGAGGAGTTCTCTGCCTCTTGTTTCTTACATCAGCTGAAGCATGGGTTGCACATGGGACATGGCGCTGTGGGCAGAGAAAGGCCTCTTCTACCGTGCAGCTGAATTCCCACCTCGGATCTCACCCTAGCCTTTTTTCTGCCATAAAACCCCTTGTGATGGTGGAAAGCCACAGGAATCAAGCTCTTCAGAGATGGCAATTTGCATGTTGTGGTACCCAGCTTGAAATCTTGGGACTGGGCTTGCAGGAGTACTTGGCACGCACAGTGGCATCTGAAATCAATAGAAGCTATTTTCTGAGCATATGAAGTGCTGTAGAAAATATGATGTACTCTGAAATGATAAGCCTCAGGTATTTCAAACCTTCCACCCTGAATTAGTGGGTAGTTGGGACCATACGCTCAGTGTGTCTTGGTTCTTTATGCGTAACCATCCCCACTGATAATTCATCTCACCAGAAGCACCGTGGGAGTAAGTTAAATGTTTGTGAAATACTGATACCGCACGCTGCAGCAAAACCCAGGAAGGCATGAATAATTCTGCTTCCAGAGCAGGGTGTGAACAGTTTGCAGTAAATGAGACAGTCATGCATTGATGATGAGGATGAGCAGGATTTTGAGGAGCAATTAGTGAGGGAGGGGTCAAGTAGAAAAAAAACCAGTAGTATAGTGAGATAGTTAAAGATGTTTCATAATCCACATGCCCATAGAAAGTGGTAACAATTGCTCAGACAACCGTGTAAAATTAGCCACTCATATGGGAGATCTTACGTAATACACTTCACCAATTGCTTTGGCATTTGCAGAATTGAGGTCTGAGCACATCTCCTTGGTCTAAGAAAATGTGATTGCATCAATGTTGGTATTTTATATCAGATGAAAAACTGACATTTGTGTTTTGAAGAGCATCAAGGCACAAATACCACCTCTGCCAGCCAATGCTAGATAACCTTCTGCAACTACTATTGCGTACGTAGTTTAATGATGTGGAAATGGGGAAAACCCTAACACCCATAAAAAACATACCAAAACTCTGTGGAAGGGTGTTGCTGTACTACAGAGATGCTGTTTGCCTACAGACAACTTTAGTTCATTATTCAGCTCCTTTTGTTCTCCTCATACAACCTGGACTTCCATTAAATGTAAATGAAAAAAAGTAAAAAAAGTAAAAATAAATAAAGAGAAAAAGAACAAAAAGGAGCACCATATGGATGTCTTTACTGAGATACGGTGGGGCTGAGAATCTTTCCTTCCCAGCCAGAGTTTCTGGTGCATTTGCCCACTGTTTTGAGAACAAGAAAAAATGAGACACATGTAAGAGCTCCTACCAAATTAATATTTTCATCTCTGTTTTCAGGGGCATAAAGTAATTCCCAGCTGAAGGTCTGTCTCCAGTAAGATATTTATTCCACCTAGTAAAGGAGGGTGCAAACCTGGTAAGGCTGATGAGGCTGTTGATTTCCATTCTCCCATCAGCTCTTGCCCCACGTAGTGACACGTTGCAGAAATGTTATTGACTGTTGTGGTTTAACCTGGCAGGCAGCTAAACATCACACAGCCGCTCGCTCACTCCCCCCACAGTGGCATGGGGGAGACAATCAGGAAAAAAAAGTAAAATTCATGGATTGAGATAAAGGCAGTTTAATAGAACAGAAAAGGAAGGGAAAATAATAATAATAACAATGATAAAAGAATACACAAAATAAGTGATGCACAATGCAATTGCTTACTACCCACTGACTGATGCCCGGCCAGTTCCCCAGCAGTAGTCGCCCCGCTTGGCCAACCCGTTTATACGCTGAGCATGACATCATACAGTATGGAATATCCCTTTTGCCAGTTTGGGTCAGCTGTCCTGGCTGTGCCCCCTCCCAGCTTCTCGCTGGCAGGGCATGAGGAGCTGAAAAGTCGTTGACTAGTGTAAGCACTACTTAGCAACAACTAAAACATCAGTGTGCTATCAATATTATTCTCAGACTAAATCCAAAACACAGCACTAGACCAGCTACTAGGAAGAAAATTAACTCTATCCCAGCCGAAACCAGGACAAAATGACAATAATGTTTTCCGATATCTGCTCCAAATACCCAAAACGCAAATTATTTTGAAAGAGATGAATAGCGTGTTGAGAAGCACCGTTCAATTAAATAATTGGTTGTGAGCATCTTTTCTTATTAAAATGAAGTAATTGTAAATAGCAGAATGGTATTTAAATGAAATGGTACGTAAGGGGAGTAAGAAAGATTTGCAAGAAACATTTGTGATTGCATTATCTTTAAGTAGAAAATTTATAAATTATAATGAATAATACAAATGTATCCTGATATAAAATGGAAATGTTTGATCAAGAGGCTGAATATGTAAGGATTAAGTTCTTTTTATTGAGGAAGTTTCTCCTGGCTGCAGTATTCATAAAATGTGTTACAAGTTTATAAACAGAAAAGATACTTGTTAAAATACAAATTTAGTATGGAAGGTATATTTTAAATATTTAATGAAACAATTATGCTGCATTAACAGTATGTTCTGTATTGCTCAGATTAAAAATTCACAGGATTTTTTATCCCTCCCATCTTTATTTGACATAGTTTTTATTTGAGTTATTCTCTATACATATTCAGAAACAGCTGAAGAATACTAATTATTTACAGATATATTTAAGAATACCTGTAGTTTGTGCTTCAAATGTATTATATTCATGTACATAACATCTCAGTATTTATTACCCAAGTAGTCTTCACACTCTCTGACTGTGTAACTGGGAATATAGCATGTAAACTGGCTGCTGCTTACATGTACCTGTGATGAAAACGGCTGGCTACGTGAGGGGAGAAGAGGTGGGAAATGGCCAGCAGGAGAGGAGCAGCGGTGGTTGCCAAGGCTGGAGGACACCAGCACTCTTCATTGCATTACCTCCCAGTGCTTGCCAGCACCCGAGTCCAAGCTGTTAGATTAAATTAGGCGGTACTTCATCTAGGCAATATAGAAAAATCTTTCCCTCCCCTCCCACCAAGGATGTTTCCTCGTAGACCAACCTCTGGCTGCTGAGAGGTGGGTCCTGGAGCGCCAGCGTTTACCTTCCCAGAGCAGGTTGGTGGGTGATTAAAGCAAACCCGTCATCATTCTGAATGTTGCCATCATTTAAAATGCAGGTCCAACTTTTTCTGGAGCTGTGTGAAACTCAGTGACACTTGACACTGCCCTCCGGCACGAAGCCCCAGGAATTAGTTGCCTGTAGTGAAGCGATCCACCGGGACCTGCTGTAAATACCTCCATGAAACCTTTTTTTTCTCTTCTCTTGCCTTTTTTAGTTTGGGGGAATTTTTTTGACTGTTTACATTTTTGCCTGTGTAAGTATTCCCGGCAGAAAATGTGGGCTCTGTTACAAAAAGGATGAACGCCTGGTGAAGAGGCCAGCAAGCTCCATCCCTGCACAGCCTGGGAGGAGGGTTGGTGGGGAGCTCCACCAACACAGGGACAGGGACCGCCGCGGTGGTGGCTGCGGGAAGCCGGGGACCTCCGGGCCCACCAGACAACACGGGGAAGCGCTGGAGGGAGGCTGCGGGTTGCCTGCAGGCGAGAGCAGATGGGGCAGGGCTGGCTGTCCATCCGGGTCGCCTGGGTTAGGGCTGCTCCCAGCTGTGGGTTTGAGAGACGTGGATCTGCAAAGCCACCTCTGCTGTGCTTTGCAAAAAGACACCGTGAACAGTCACATTAAGACTAACAGGAGGTGTGGTTTTCAGATTTAAGAAAGCAGACTCAAAGCCTGTCCTGCCGCATACCTCCCGTGTGCCTTTGGGGCAGTTAACTGGGCTTTACACAGAGCTTTTGCACTGGGTGGGTTGAAGACTCGACACCAAATATCTTCCCTGGCTGAATTTTCAGACGTTGCCCAAGCTGAATCTGTGCTGAGGTGTTTCTCAAGTTAAGTTTCTCACCATAGAAGCCACCCAGAGGCCAACAGGGAGCCAGTGCAGCTTTCTGTAGCACAGACACTGCTTACAGCAAAGGACACTTACCACCAAGTGCTGCACCAGCTTAACCAGCTAACTGGATTTAAGATGAACCATCACGTGAAGCATAGCAGCCCATGCACTGGTACAGAGGTACAATCATGAAAGAGAAAAGGAATGGTAACAACCTCCTATTTACAGTCTGGAAAACGAAAAGCTGTTCTGACTGCTAATGGCTGCTGATCATCTCTTTTAACTTGTGGAAACTACTCTGCCCCTTAGGTTGCAAACCCAACGAAGGGCAAGGATCGATACCAACAGGTCTAGTATCTTTGTGACTTTACCACCAATATCTAAGCGATACCATCAGAGAAGTTAGAAACTCAGAACTGCAGGGACATCTTGCAAAGAAGCTTTTAGAGAAGGATTTAATACAACATCAGCCAGGACAAGCATGATTGGGGACCTTCATGTAGGACTAATCCAAAGGTCATGAAAACATCCTGTGAAATGGAGACAGGAACTCAGTGTTCAAAGGTCAAATTTACTGGTAACTTCATAAAGATGTTTCTACATTTCTTTTTGCCCAAGATACTAACGTAATACTTGGGAGGAAACTGTTTTGGAAGATGGCTCTCTGGAGCACTACTACGCTGCTCTGTGCTCTGGAGTGTAACAAGGCAGAGCTCACATCTCATTTCAGGCAGTGTTTTTCTCATAAGAGAACTGATCCCAGATCAGCTCTGAAGACAGCAAAGTGCTACCCGTAGCCATTTATTATTTTTAGCCATGGAAAAAAATTTGATAAACTAAGTGGTTTAATTGGTGTAAGACCCATTGCTCAAGCAGCAGGCTTTATCACACCATCAATTTAAAGACAAAGAAAGAAAATTCTACCAAAGCAGAGCCTAACCTGGGTACTGATAGAGCACTGTCAGCATCTGCAGTACATGACTCAGAGTCTGACAACTGAATTTATTAGAAAGAAGGATCTGGGCTCCGATGGATTCAGTCTTGCTGAAAAGTTAATGGATTTATAAGTCTCCTTTGAGCTTTTTGAAACATTAATACCTATTTTTATTTGTATTACCTTGATTTTAATGATTATACTCTTACATGTGAACTGTACATAAATATTGATCTTGTCAGATGTCTGCTCCCTCCACTGGTGGAAGGATCCTGGCAGCTCCCCATGCTCTACATTTTCTGCTGGACATGGGGACAGTGTCTAGCTGACATAATCATAGTTTTGCTCCATTCATAGAATTAGTTTAAGAATATTTTTATGGAATAACTATCTGAATGTAGCGTAACTTGATGGAGGAGTGCTTTCTAAAATCAGATGAGTTGAGCACGAAATGTCATATGTGCTAATCTGTCTGAAACTAGGAAAGTGTGAAATGTGCTATAGGGAGGAATTATCTCTTCTGCAATATTACAGGCCAGGAAAAAAAATCTGTTTATTACACAAAATAAAATGTATTTATAACAAAACCTTAACTTATTCTCACTCGTTTCTGGCTAAGTTAATGTGTTATTAATTGTGCAATTTTGGATATAATTTAGGGGGGGAGGGCGAACTATCTCTAGCACTGCAGCCACTTAACTGTAACAATCACATTTTCTTTTTAATAGCGTAAGTTAATTTTTAAAGTGATCTACAGAGGAACAGATGGGGGAATGAATTCTCTATGGGTATCTCCTGCTACACCAACACTCAGAGCGCAGAGCGGTGCCTAGTGCCAGGCACATCTACCTTGCAGTCCTTCCTCCCCTTGTTCTCCCATTATCTTATGTCTGGTGACCAGAAATGGAAAAGCAGCCTCTGAAGGTAAAAATTCCTCTGCAGGTAAAAATTTGAGTTAGCCTTGCATTGCAATCTGCTTCGTAAACAAACTCCTTGCTGGGCTGCAGCATCCCGCAGCGGGGTCCTGTCTTAGGGACGTCTGTAAGCACTATATGCCTCCAGCAGCAAGGGAGGGACGTGGGTGCAAAGAGAAAGCTGGGAGAGGAGTCCCTGGCCCACTGATCACAGTGAAAAACGCTAGAATAATTAACTGCTGCCTCATCCTCTTTTTTATTTCCCTGCTGGCATGTGAACTCTTGCTATGCAGGAAGCAAAAACCCCACTGGCTTCGGTTAAACTGGGATTTCACTCCAGATTGCATCATCCTCATATTTTCTCATTAATTATTGCTCCACTGCTTTATCTGTAAAAAAATAAGAGCAGCAACACATCAATCATAAAGCAGACTTGTACTGTGGCTGTTCCATGTCCTGTGATTTTGGAAGGAGGTCTCAGACAAGGGGGACTTGGAGGCTGGAAGCTGCTGTAGCGGGTGGTCTGAGCGGCTCCCCGCGCTCCTGCAGTGTACCCTGTCTTCCTCTCCTCCTCATGCACACACCCTGCTGCCAGCAAAGGGGCTGGGTATTAACACCCAATATGTTTAATGCAAATTTTGAAACTGGAAAGTGTGCGTTCAGGTTACCAGCAAGAGTATAGAGTTAGTTCAGGCAGCTGATTCAGAGTCGCCACGGGGAATAATCCCACCACCGCGGGAGGTCAGGGTGCCAGATCTGCACTAGAAATGAAAGAAGAGTCCTGTAACTTACAATTAAAAGATCTTTAATAATGGTAATTACAGCAGATCAAATAGGACAGAGACTGAAAAAAACCCAACCCTTTTCTTTGACATATTTTTCTTTAAAATATTGCCTATATCTACTACCAACCTCTGAACCTCAGCACCACCCTCCTAGAGTATGCAGAAGCTGAACATTGATGTGGGAGATGAATGCACCTTAGTCCATAGTTCATGATGGTGGGAAGTGTTTTTAACCCTTCTATTAAAGTGATTTACATAATAGATAGAGCTGATTTTGAGAGGTCTGAATTTAGACATGATAGAGATTGAGGGGAAAAAATAAACCTTAGTAAAAGCTGATGCCTTTTCATTTTCAAAGAATGACATTATATTTATTATAGTTATTACTAATGACAGTAATGTGTTTATCTGACAAATTTGGTTCCAGACCTTCAAAACAAGTCATGAGGTGCCCCAGAGACGTGCTGTGGTAGTGCTGCATCTGCCTGAGCTCAGAGAAGGAAAGGTAGTGCCAGGAGCTGGTGGGGAACAATAAACCCAGGAAGGAAGCCCACCGCCTGGAGAAAAGCCCCCTGTGATACCCCATAGTGTGTGCACACACATCACCCCTCTGCTACCGGACAGGGTTTTGCAAGATGTAGATCACAGAGACGAGAGATGACAGGGTACTGTGAGGCATCAACAACATTTCTGGGAAGATGTCCCAGGAGACAAGTATTGGAGTGACAGCTACCGACGTGCTCAGCCCCTGCTGCCAGCGATGCCCCAGTAGCATGGGTACCACGCAGGACGTCTCCCGGCGAGGATGCCGGCCATGCCCCTGGCTCCCTGGGACTCCTGTGCCTCCCACAGCAGCTTTGCCACAAGCAGCAGCATTTCTCCACGCCATCAGACCCGTCCCCAGCTGCCAAGAGCCACTGCTGATGCCCCACGATGAGGTGAGGTGCGCAAGCCAACGGGGTATATTTACACATCTGCTCCTTTAGGATTGAAAATCAGGGATCCTGAGTTGAAGCCTCATCTTTAAACCAGCTCCTCCAAAGCTGCCCATGTCTGTAGGTGCAGCAGGCTGGTTTGACTGAAACGTGATTTTTTCCCCCTAATCAGGGAAGTTTCACGAGGTCTGTTTTGACTCTGAAACCACACAGTCCAAGCAAAACTGAAACACCCTCTCTGGAAAAAATGCAGTTATCTGAGCATTTTAGAGTTATGCTAAGCATTTTAGACTCATGCTGGGACTCTGTTTCAATTTCATCTGTATTTTAAGAAGCATTTCAGTTGAGCCTACCCCCTCCTGACTATCCCCCTCGGTCCTCAACAACCACCCATGTGCTCATGCAACTGCATGCAAGAAGGCGCAGTATGTGCCTTGGTTTGTTTTCACAGCATGTTATCTGCCTGGATGGCCCAGAAATGGTTGGGCCAGACTTCCAAGTACCTGAGATGAACTCACCTCAAAAATAGCACTATATTTGAGGAAGTGGAGATTTTAAAGCCCAGATTTGCTGCTAGCTGCTCCCTGGGCCTCCAGCAGAGCTGGTTTGCCTTTTGGCCAAGCTCAGGAGCACTCTTTAAGGTAAACTATGCTAAATGGCCCATGTCTACGTGAATCAGAAATTATTCATTCTGTCAGGAAAGGAATCCTTTAAAGCAATCACAAACCGCTTCAGTGGGCAATGCTTGTCATGGCATTGCATTAGATTGTGCTTTATGTGTGACCGATCAATATGTTTGTCTATATAAGTATGTAAAGCTACATCAGTTCTTAGCAAATGCAATATTCATGGAGGTGTGGTGTCATGGGCATCTGTCCCCATCTCCCCACAGCCAGAGCAAAGTCTGTGGTAAATGCGGGACAGGCAATCTCATACTTGCACCTTAGCCACCCTACAGTGAGGATCCAGGAACAGAATAGGAAAAGACTGATAAATTCAATTTCTGATAGTTTGGCAGAAAAAAAAAAAAAAGGTATCTATTCCAATTAGAGCAGTGGTCAGACTCTTGTATAAGAGCTTTCTACCAGCTTTGCCAGTGGTGGCACTTAGCAATGGCAAGAGGAGGCTTCTCGGGGAAGGGTTCAGCCCTAAGCACAAGTCCTGGATAACTGGGGACAAGGTGGGGTTAGTCATTGCCTTTACTTCCATGTCCACCTGAAACTATTGGTTCTTCCAGCACATGAATTAGGAAATGTCAATTTACACATCAAGATGGATGTGCACAGAGGTAATCAGGAAATCATATGCACCTCATAAGGATTTTTGCCTCTCTAAATTTGATTTCTGATTCTGTTATGTCATGAGTCACCACAAGGAAGGTCTAGGGTTTTTTCACCACCTTGCACCACTCCTCCAACGTATCACTAAACCATTTTTAAAATGCAATTTAGTTGGTCCAGTTCCCAACAGAAAAAACAATTTCCAGCCCCTACCAATTGCATCTCACTTATCCTTCAGGAACCAGCTCTGGGGCTTAAAGAGTGAACCCATGTTACGGGTGCCAAATCTCTTAGTTTATCATTAAGTTGATAATACACTTCACCCTCATTACTATTCTATCATTAGGATCTGAGTGGTTTGAGTGTTTGACTAAGTGGCTGTTTTTTCTCCTCAGAGGTATATGAGATGTTGCCTCTCAGCAAGGTGTCCTGAAAACCTTTTCTTAATGAACAAGTGATTAAAAGGCTTAAGTGCAAGCAAGCATCGAAAACACAAGCTGCATTATCACAGAATGAGCCAGAAATAGGCTAACCCTCAGCACCACCGAGAGCACAGAGGTCCTTCGCTTGGACGCTCTCAACACTCTCTTGTTTTCTCTCAGTGGTAGCTGCTGGGCAGGGTCTCGGGGCAAGCCATGCTGTGGCCCAGTCTCCGTTGCGGGTGGCTGGCTTGTCCTGTGCCATGCACAGCAAAGCCACCCCAGGGCAGAGCTGGCTTTTCCCTTATTCCCATACGTGCCCCCATTTCTTGTCTCAGGCAGCTCAGAAACACACTGCGAGCGTCCTGCTCCTACCAAGGCTGCATCTCCTTTGAGTTGGCTGCCAGGAAAAGCACAGCCAGTGAGTGAGGGCGAGACAGTCAAAGTCTTCGGTGGTTTGTACTTCTGTGCTATCTTTCACCAGGTCAGATTTTAATATTTCATGTGGAGGTACAATAAGATAACACCCGGGCTGCAGCAGTCAACATCGCTTCCCAAGGAGTGGAGATGGCTGCGGCAAATGAAAGCATATCCCCCCTGGAAGGAGTGTCAGCCAAGGAAATGCAACATCCCTGGAGTGAAACCCTGGTCCTTCAGAAATCAGGGCAAGTTTAGCCAGTGGTTGCAGCAGAGAACAAATTTCACCTCATTTTCCTCACCAGATGCGGGTGTTGTGCAGGCATCCCAAGGCTAGTGCTTGGTGCTGCTTCTCCGAGGCATCCCTTGGTGCTGCCCCACTGCTGTGAGGCAGCCCATGCACGGTATCTGCTTGCTACCCAATCAGGTACGGGATGAAGAGGAAGATTCTGGGGAAGCAATGGCAGGTGTTTAACACACCATGCCAGGACCTCCAGGACCTCAGCATAGCACCAGTGCCAATACCATGTGCCTGGTCAGGGTCCTTCTCGTGGCACAGGCTGCTTATTCTCTGAATAAAGAAAGGTGGAGAGATAAAAATAAAACCCCTCCCTGATATCTAGTGGAAATTTCTCTTCCATTTGTTTCTATTTCTGCCCTCTTCTCTTCTCATTTGTTCCAGTAACTGAAACAGCAGCACGAGCTTACACTATCTGTCATTACCCACATCATTTTCAGTGACACTGGTTCAATTAACTGTCCTCATAAATGTCTTCATGATCCCGAGAATGAAGTTTTGTTTCCCCTGCCCTGGAGAAGTTATCAGTGGGGATAGGGTCAGCTTTGCTGCCCTAGACGTCCCGTGGAGTTGTCTGGCTGATGTGTTGTGTGGTGGCTCCATCATTTCCTATTTCTTGTTGACCTCAAAAGACATGGGTACCAATGCCAGTACCATCCCCAGCGTCACGTCCAAGTTTCACCATTACCAAGTAAATCAAACCTCTGGTCTGGTCTTCCCAGCAGCCAATACCCTGTGATTGTGTTCCTTGTGTTAAGCCTTGCTCAGAAGTGTCTTTGATGGGGCTGCCTGAGAAGGGATCCTCGCTGACGGCTGGGTCTGCCCAGAGCTGCCAGCAGGGAGGCAGGGCAGGCACGGCAGCTAAGACCTGAAGAAGAGCCATCCTCCTCTCAATACCATGACCTGGAGAAGAGCTGCCCAGTTTGCCTCTGTTTCTCTGCTGGCCAGTCTTATTCTGGAGCATCTTGTTTACTGCAATTCTCTTTAGTGACCAGAATTTAGCATCCTTAGTTTTGATTTAGATTGTGGTTTCTATATAGATAGCATCTCGGCACTTATGACTTCCTTGTAGGTTGTCATTAAGGGCTGTGCATTAGTTTCCAGCGCTGCCTATTTTCTCCCAAAGGTACCTCTTCTCCTTCCAGTCATTTGAGACACCTGGGGAAAAGGAACATTTTGCATTTGCAGACACTGGGTTATGACCTTGCTTCAAATGAAGAAGAGTTTTGGCAGAGAAGAGGTTAGTATAATCCAGGTTGTAATAGACTTACCCCGTCCCAGACCTTGGTTAACATCTCATTCCTCTCCTCCCGAAGAGAAGAGGCAGTACAACTGATCTAATATACCTTGCCCAGGGCTGTGGGCACAGCACTGATTCACTGGAGAGCAGGGAATCCAGGAGAAATACTTTATTAACTTCTCGCCCTGCTGGCAGTCTAAGTGGGGGGGGTGAGGGGTGGAATGGAGGCTTGGAATTAAAAGTCTGATAACTTGCCAGGGAGATGATGACAAAAATCAAAAGGGAAAGCACATTTTATTTGCAAAGTTCAAGAAGGGTATTACAATCAAGAAGAGGAAAGCAAATTGAAGCATTAAAAATAAAGCACTTGATAGGAGCTCTTTGAAAGGGTGGCTAAAAAGTGTTTCACTCAAACTCTCTCATGACACCACCATATTCTCCCCTCCCCCTCATTCTCCCCCCCATGTCACATCAATTAATTGGATTACAGCTGTTCGCGACACCAGCCCGGCTGAAGCCACGGTGCTGCTGAGCGCAGGCGGTTTCAGGCTGTGCGGGAAGGAGCCGGGCCGGGTTCTTCTGACCTCTGATCCCCAAAACCCGCTGGCTGCTCCCCGACCCTGTGCTGAGCTGTGTGTCGCAATAAGGTTTATGTCACAAGTGAGGAGGGCCCCTTGAATATTGAATTTTATGACACTGATCTGTCAAGAGTTGAGAACTTCGTCTCCTTCCTTCCAGGATAGGTTGACCCAAAACAGCGGTGATGGGCTGGGGGCAGTTGGACCCTCTGCTTAGTCCACTGTGGAGGTGGGGAGCTGGCAGAGAAAAACACAACTTTTGCTCAAGCCCGGCTTTTGTGCTCATCGTTGTTCACTTGTGTGTGCAGGAACCCTCTGCCAGAGCCCCGGAGCAGAGCTGCTGCCACCATTGCCACCACCACTGCCCCAATTCCCCTTCTCACGGCTCCCCAGGGGAACCACCAGCACAGCTGGCTGTTTCGCACTCCTACGGGCAGGCTTAGCTAGCAGGACAAAGGCAGGCATTTTATTAAAGGCCAGGTTTATTCAAAAAAGGCGTAACCTTATCTCTAGAGACAAGAAATTCCAGCAGGACTTAGCTGGAAAGTGTCCCCAGGTCAGGAGTAGACACCTCTGGGAGGAGGAGAGAAAACCCAACACCTTGCAAGTCTGCTGGTGTTTGTACAAAAGTATCCATCTCTTGGTGCAACACCAGAAGCCTTCTCCTCCTTCCCAGCCCAGGGTCCTCTCTGAAAGCTTTAACTGATGACACCTCAGGTACTTTGGGGTTTCTATTGAAAACCTAAAAACTATTTTATTTCTCAGCTTCAGAGGAAAGGGGGAATGTCCTGTGAGAAAGGTGAGCTCTCTCCACCATGAATGCTTTTATAATCATCCACTACCCTTTGATGAAGACAGTAATACTGTATTTACACACATATGTATATTTACATACATATTACTTCCAATCCATCAGGCTGCTGCTTGGGTACGACTGCTGTGTACAGCTGGCACGGCAGTACCGACACGAGGCAGAAGTGAGCTACCTGGTACAGTTTTACTCAAGTAATACTCCAGCCCTGTCTGTGTTTTAGCTGCTGAGCCTGAAAGCTGTGAGGACAGGGACGTTCTTTTTATCTTGGTCTCGGAGTGGAGAATAGGAGAGGCCATGGGGAAGAGGTGGGAGCGGGGTGCATGCTGCTGGTGCTCTTCCCATGCCATGAACCCACCTCTGGCACTTCGCCATCAGAGACCTTCCAGGGAGATTGCAAACTCTCCGAAACTCGTCCCTTCTCACAGCAGGAAGCGGGGGAATGTCCTGTACTTTAGTCAGCATAAACTTCAGCTGGACAAGTTCTTAAATGTAAGGTTCATTTCTTCAAAAGCATAGCATAAATATTTCAATAATTCTTCTGATATTAGAATTACCCAGATGGGCTGAGATAAAAAAAACCTCAAACAAATACCATGCATCAAATTGCATTGCATCAAATCACTCCCGCTCTCCGGGTACCCACCAGAACTGCACGGGCAGGGCACCTGGGCTCAACAAGAGCTTAGCAGGGCTCAAAAAGGTTCAGGGGAAGGCAAGCAAGAAAGGCTAAAGCAGGAAACGGCTTCTCCGCAAGGCAGAGACACAGCAGAGCAGGGCTCTGACACCAGTAAGGGACACAGAAGGACCATGGGGAGGGCAGGAGATGCAGGAGCAGTGGGGAAAGGCTGCACGGGGGGCCATTACTCACCCTTCCAGGTCTTGTGAAAGAAAGCTATGGAATCATCAGACTGAAAAGTATCAGTCTTAAAAGAAAATGAAATATTTAGAGATCAGATTAATGAAAATTAAATGCATACCCTCCAAAAAAATTCCCACACCTTTTTTAGCCCAGTGCTCTATGAATTTAAAGAATTTGTTAGCATGAGGTGATGTGGACCCCAAAACCACAAGTGAATTAAAAAACATGTTTAAACAAATATACAACAAATAGATCCAGGAATGCTATGGCTCAATGCAACCTCTGACTCAGGAAATCCTGCACTTAGTAAGTGCTGGAGATGGAAAAAAGTGTTAGAAGGAGGTGATGCTGGACACGTCCTTTTCTGTCTGTCCTTTCTCTATGCCTCTTGCTGCCATTGGAAGCAGGATGCTAGGCTGGGGGACCCCTTAGCAGAGTAAACTTTAAGTTCTTCTGTTATACTAAACATTTCCATTGATTTTAAGGGCCTTTAAATTTTTTTAGTGATGCAAAGAGACCTGTTGACTTAATTTTGACCAGCGTGGGGAATGCAAGGGCTGGGAGTAGGGCAGGCAGAGGTGGCACCGGTCGGGGTGGGAGGTGGGGGTCAGGCTGGTGCTTCCCTTCAGGGTCTTCAGCCTCCTGGGGTGGGCAGGCTGGGACATATCTGATAGGGGAAAGGGGGACAATGCTTCTTTGAGCCTACCACCAAAAAAACCACCTAAAAGCCATGTTTTCTAAAATCCCAGGCTGACATGACTTTGCTGGGTCTCAGAGCTCCCAGTAGCCCATGGGAGGCAGACGGTGGGAGGCTACACCTACTGTCCTGGCTACTCCTTCCCAAGGCAGGCAGGTTTTGGTCTCCCTACAAGAGCCATTCATACTGTAGTTAATGGCCAGAAAAACCAAGGGAGGAAGTGCATGGTCTTATAAAGGGCTTCATAGCTCAAGAGAATGGGATTAGTCCTAAAGTAAAAGCTTTATGAATACTTCACTGGTTTTAATAATTTAGTTTGGTTGATACTGTTTTCCTGTACATTTCCTGTATTTTTTTGGTTAGTATTTAGTTTTAATAGAACTAAACAGGCTAAAGTGTTTGCTTGCTTAGTAGTATGGCAAATTGGGAGGTTTTTGCCTGGTTCTGGGAGCCTAGACACTAATCTTGGAAAACTGGTGATGGCCTGCGACTGTACCTAAGACATCCTAGCAAACTGGAGTCTTAATAACCTTGTCCAGTATTTTTGTGTTTATTTTTGTTTTATTTTTTGTGTTAAATTTGTAGGGGTAACGTGAATTGCTCGAGTTCATATAGCAAATTTTGAGGAGACAGCTAAGCATCCTCCTGCTGTGTTTCAGTCTGAGGGTGTCTTCATAAGCTTTTATGATTTCTTCTGTTGTGTGGGAAGTTCAGGAATGCCTTTTAATGCTGACAAGCGGAAAAGAAGCACTGCCGAAATGCATGCTAAAAAGGGACTTTCCTTTCTACTATCCACATTTCTCCCCTTCAGCATTCGTGCTGAAGTTTGGTGTTCACTGCATACACCAAAATGTCAACATTTATAAAGAGATGCTAATGCAGAAGTTAAAGTCAATGCTGATGTAGAAGTTACAATAAAAGCCAGGACAAGCCGGCTGGATTGCAACGCACCAGTTATTGCTGCTCTGGGGGCATGAGGAGCCGCTGCCTGTCCCCCGTGGGCACCACTTGCCCGTGCCCTGCAGTGCAGCTGGAGGCGTCTCTCAGCTCGGCTCCTCCTCGTCTGCCCCAGGAGCAAGGGGCCCTGAGCCGCCTGGTTTACTGCTCAGAGAAGGGCTGGTCGCTAATGCGAATGCTCATCTGTTATATACTGCGCAGGCAACTTTCCTCCTACCTCCCCTTCGTGGCCCGATGCCTCGCGGAGAGCCAGCGTTTCGATACCCCGGTCAGCGTGCCCTCCGCCGCCAAGGGGCTCCCCGGGTCTCCGTGGGGGTGCAGGTAGTTACGTCCTCCCGCTGATGCTGGAGAAGCCCTTGGCAGGGTGCGTGCATGCGAGTGAGACGCACGTGGACACACACACACGCGCAGGCACACAGGCACTCCTCCGGCTCCGAGGCGTTGGTGATGAGTGTGCAGGGGGAGGCAGACGGCAAGGGACACGCTTAGGTTTTTAAATTAGCCTGAGCAAAGACAAAACTGCGGCTCTCCTACATGCCCCAGGGAAACTCTGACGTGCTCCTCCCTTCTGGAGGAACGATTAATAAATAAATTGGGCAGCTTCACCGACAGCCATCCCCACGGCCAGGCAAATCTCCGTGGCTGGAAAATGGGTCTGGCCCCATGATGTGGGAGGAAAGCGGAGGCAAAGCCCCCACGCCCAGCAGAGGCTTCTGTGCAAGCATGGGCACACCGTCCCGCGGCGGCTAGCAGGCAGGCTCCTGGGCTCGCCACGTTGCTTGTATGCCAGGGCTTTGCCGAAGTGAAGGTAAATACGAAGCAGGGGATTTGGGAGAGACCTGGCGCAGGAAACTAACAGCAAAGCAAGGGAAAGCAAGTGATACGGTGTGAGATAAAATGAAGAATGGAAGGGCTGTGGGGTAGCAGCAGCCTTATTGGGTTTTTTTAGCCTCAATCTAATTAAAAGAGATACATAATTAAAATGAAGCAATTAACCATTTTGTAATTAAATACAAAAATAATTAAGTTGAAATTGAACATGATAACATCCAATTGTCAGGACAGGATTTATTTGTACTTTAATTTGATGAATTATTTTCATTGTTCTACTGATTGCGTTCCTGTGGAAAGAAATCGGTCCTTTCTGCAACAGCGGGGACAGGCTCTTATTCCATGTCCTTTGGGCTTATTGAAACCTGAACTTCAATACAACGTGTATATGGACCATGATTCCATGTTTCCCCAGAAAAGGCTGCATTTTTGCCAGTGCACCAAGGATTTCATGTTATAAGCTACATTTTCCATCATACTTGTTTGCAACTATTTGGTCTCTGTAAAATGTAAAGGACTTTGCTTAAACACTGGTTTTGTTGCTGCGTAAATGGTGATGCTCTGCATAGAATTTCAGACCAGAAGAAATAAGTACATGGACTTGAAGTCCGTTGCAGTGTAGCAAGTGAAGGAATAAATTTACAACCGTATTTTGACAGGTAGACCCTGATCTATCGACGTTTATGAACCTGCTTCTGTTTCACTGTGCTTGTGTGGAAGGTGTTTATGTGCTTTGCTAGAAAAGGGCATTAAAAAGTGGGATTACAATTGCCCAGGTTAAGAGTAGGTCACTTATTCCGATGCCTTTGCAGAGGTTTGAGTACATGGGTTTAGACTTCCCACCTGGAACAGGGGATCAAAAAAGTCTTTTCCTCTTTCTCCGCGCCAGCAGTGACAGTATCGCTCATCTCAGAACAAGGGCATGTCTTGGTGCCTTGCTTGTCTTCAGTAGAGCTGTGGTGATTTATGAAATAACTGAAGTCATCTGGGCAAAACACAACGAAGAACAGTTAGAAATACTGTAAGGATGGAGATCCATCTTTCATTTGGACATTTTCAGCTAACAAATTTCTGGCTGGTGTGGGGATTTAGGACATGAGTAGTATCTTTCATTGCTCTTTACTTGAGTATATTGCTATTTGTGTAGCTTTTGGTCTTCAGTACCACAAGTCTTGTGCTCGCAACAGTGATGGAGTGAGCCTTGTCCTGTGTGAATATATATTAGAATTCCAATGGACTCTTCCAGACGAAGCATCTATTTCAAGCAGCTGCCTGTAACTGAGGGGAATGGAGACCTGTGGACCTTTTTGCAGTCTCGGTTTTACACATAGGAAAAAAATATAATACAAGTGTGGATTTACCTGTGAAAAGAATCATCTCCGTTAAGATCAGAGGAACTGCCAAATTTTTCAGCCTCATTGGAGATGGGATCCTGGGCAAGCCCGGCGTTAGGTGCCTCAAAGAGAGTCACAAGAAAACCAAGACAGGCAGATGTCGAATAATCTCCTGCTGCTGCTCACATAGTTCTCTAATACTCAGACTGGTATAGGGCACAGAAAAACACTTTAGTACGTATTCCAGAACCTGTCCAATTTAAGGAGCAAAGTCGATGGTGGGGGTATTTAATAGGAAATCTGTGCTCCAGAGAGAAACGCAGCTGTGACAATGGATATAAAAAGAAGTATGGTAATGGAGAGTCGTATAGCTCAGAAAATACCTATCATATAGTAAATGTCATCTCATTGTTCAAGAAAATGATGGTCCTCCCCCACAAGGCTGAAAACATGATGCTAAATTCACTTATAGATGCCTCAGTAATACTGGAAAGATGGCAGAGAGGGAAAAACTCATAAATGAGAAACAGAGAGAAGGTTGAACAAGCTGATTTATGGGGAAAGATTAAAGTAACTAAACACACATCACTCAGCTAAATGACATCTCAGGGGAACGTAATTGCTGACTCCAAGGACTTGAAGGATTGGGCACCAAGGAATGAGAAGAATCCCCAGGGCCACGCAAGGCTGGGAGCTATATAACGGGGAGAAATGGGTGAAACTGGACAAATGAAAATTCAGGTGGAGGCATGAGAAATGGTTCCTTACGGAGAGATTTCTTGAACTGTGAAATCCTCTCCTAAGGGGACCAGTGAAATCTTGGGTTATTTAGCACTAGATTAGAAAAACTCTTGAAAGTCTACTAAAGGGCACAAATCTGCATCCGCAGTGGGTGCACTGGGTAAGTTATAACTCTTTTCTATGTCTAAATATTATGGCTTTTTTTTTTTTTTTTTTTTAAACAAAGCTGGGCTATTTGTCCCTCTTCTATAGCGTCTGCCTGCAATCCTTTGGTCCTCTGCATTCAACATCATTCACGGCCCCGGCCCTGTCAACCCTGTGCTCTGCTACAGCAGATTCTCTGAGCTGAGTCACACCTCAAAGGGAGCCGATGCCACACCGTGACGAGACGACTGCTCTGCTTTGTACCCTGCAAGAAGAAGAGTCACTTGCTAAGTGTATAGCATCTCTTGTCTTTCACATAGTTCTGCTGGCAGCAGCAGAAGATGTCGCGGTCTGTTGGCACACACCAGCCCTGGGTGACAGCCAGTTGCACATATGCAGCAACAGGAACAAAACTCTTGACCTTCACTGCCAAAGACATGGACCTCTGCTGAAGGACCCGCCCGGTTAGCTAGTCCACAGTATTTTGAGGAGTTAATGCATGCAATTTAGTGAAGGATAGCAGAGTAAATAAGTAAGTTTTATTACCAGTAACACCAAATTGCAGAGTCATTTCAGGTACATTGTAATACTCAGAACACAAATTGATCTGAGGAATGAAGTTTCTCAATAGGCAATGGTTAAAAAAATCTTTCAAAATCAAAACAAAACAAGGGTATTGGGACTGCCTTTTGTGCTAGAGAAAAAATACAGGGGTCCAGACTTTTTCCCATTGTTCATCTGATTTTTTGATGGTAACTAAGCAGAGCTGGACTGGTCATCCTTCTCCCCGGCAAGCTAAGAAACCCTACAGACAGCTTCACAGCTGCTATCTGAGGACAGCTGGTTCCCAAGCCCACCAAACATCCCACCAGCTGGGGGTAGGCGCTGGGGAAGGGGTTAGGGGACCGAGCTAGACTGTGCCCACGCTGAGATCCATCCTGCTGGGGCTGTGCTGGCTGGTGCAGGTCAGGCCAGCCCCTACCTTGTGCTGGTGACAAGGACAGGAATTAGATGCGCCATCAGATCGAGGCAAGCAGAGGCTGTTCACTGCTCTAATCATTAGGTGGATAGAAATTGTTCATTGCCTTAATCTACGCTAGGTGACAAAGAATAGCCAGGCAGTGGTTTTTACCTCTTTGCCCTTTCTGTCTGGGTTTTCCTGCTTCTAAATTTCTTACATGAAAAAGGAGGAGATGGGGCAGAATGAAAACAATGTCAGCATCAAAAGGATGATAGTCTCTGCGTGGATACCTACTTTTTTCACTCTTACAGGGTGACACTTGCATCAGCCGACATTTGCAATGCCCAAGAGCGCCCATTACCAGCAGACAGGATCCTCTTGACTGGCTGAGAAGAAAGCAGCAGCATAAACATGTCAATAGAGCACCAGCGATTTGTCAAGCGGTTATAATGCACTAATTAGGGGGGTGGAGGGGAGAAAACCCTGCCAAGACTCAGCCAGCTCAAAGGGAGCCGCCGCTAGTGCATAAAGCTGGGGTTCTTTCATCTGCAGGCAAGCCCAATAACTTCCCAGGAGTCGCTCAGTAAGGAGGCAGCGCCGGCTGCCCCGGCTTCGCTGGCGGGCTCACGGCTGCTCAGCCCCCCCCGGCCCCCACCCAGCCCCCCCTGCTGCTGAGGGATGCTGCAGCCCCTGGGTGCCCCAGCAGCAGGGGACGGTGCCGGTGAGCATCAGGACAGCCCTCCGCGCTGCCCACAGGGACGCTGCCTGCGGTTGTCCTCCAGCTGTCCTCTCACCTCAGAGACTCAACAGCCTCGCTTTCTAGAAGGTCAAAAGAGTTGGGCCCATTTAGAGCCGGGTTATTTGCCACGAAGTACCACTCAGCACCTGATTCCAGAGCTTGCCTGACATAAGAAAGAGCATTCCAGTCCTTCCTTGGTACTCTCCCTGTTTTTTTGTTAATGCAGCACATTTCAGTTGAGAAAGGCACTTGAAAAGCATTAGTAGGCACAGATAAAAATATACCCATGCGGACAGGCAGCAAGGGAAGGAGTACTGCAGTCATGAGCAAAGTTGGGGGATACTTCTGCAAACCAGCCCCCACGGTCCTTAAAGATGCTCAACTCCCCCTGGGACTGGCAAAGAAATCTTTGGAAAAAGAGATCTCCCCTGCACCCAGCATGTCTACATTCCTCTCCTCCGCGGTCAGAGCAGATAGGCGCAGTATTGATTCATTACTTCAGGATTTTGGCGGGGGGACGGCTGTACTGCGTATTCCCCATGCTATCTTATCATTAATGCATTAAGGAGCTGAACAAGCAATAAGGGCAAATGGACTTCAAAACACAGGGAACTGTCTCCGTAGGGCTCAGACTGATTTACGGCAATTACGTCTCGGCAGCATCGCCAAAGCCCATTAAGCCCCGCACCTGGCTGTAACTTGAACATCCCCCGGTTTCGAGGGGGGACTCGCCATTAGTCACCCCGGCACTGCCACGAACCCTCCTTCTCTGTGATGGAAGGCAAGATGTAAAACAATGTGGGGAGGATTAACAAAAAGTTAATAGGCTGCAGAGCGCAGATTGATCCGAACTTCAGGGTCGGATACTGTTTCAGAAACCGGGATGCTCTGCTGGCCTCCTTCCAAGGTCTGAGGGGAAGAGATTGGAGACGGAGCCTGGAGCCATTGCATTTGACTCAGGTTCTCCTTGTCTATCCGCTTTCTGTTTCATTACCAGAGGTGGGCTGGTTGCTCAGCTATTAATTTTCTTTCCCTGTTTTTGAATTTTTATTGCTTTTTAAAAGGTGTCTCTTTGTGACACCATTACATCGGCAGGGCAGCTGTGCACAAATCACCAAGAGAAAGCGAAGCGCTGCTGGAGCCGAGGGGACGGCTTGTGCGAAGCCCTCCCAGGGAGGATGCCACTTGTCCTGAGGGCTGGGGCACAGGAAAGCCGGGTTTGCCGTGTGCGTGCTGTTTGTACCCCAGGGGGGGAAACTGATAATGGGGAATATTACACCAAAAACACAAAAAGGGGGGATACTTCTGCAGCATCGGTGCACTGAGGACACATAAGGAATCTCATGACAGATCCCGATGCTGGGACAGATGTGGATGGACAAGGTTTTGGGGGCGAAGGCAGCGAAATATTTCATTGCAGATACCACCAGCGCAAAAGACCTTTGGAGGAGTTAAAATTTACTCAGTGCTCCAGAAGTGTTTATGGCCCACGTAAAATTTACTAGAAAAATGTCAGATGTCAGTAGATTGTATTAAATGTAAATATTATACAACTCGCAGCCTCTGTTTCTTATTGCAGCTTGGCACGTAGCTCTCGTGGGTCTCCTGTTTGAAGGGGAGTCTCTGGAGGTGCTGCTGCTCGGTGGCGGGTTTGGAAAGGTTTCAGTGTGAGCTGTGCCAGCCCGCTCCTCCCTCTTGCCCCCATGCCGCACTGCCCGGCTGACCGACCGAAAGACAACTCTTATGGTGGCAAGGGTGCCTGGTTCGTCAGAGAAGCCCATCCCAATATGTCTGTGACAGACACTGCTGCGACACCGACGTCCATCACCCCCAAACCAGCTGTGTCCTCGGGCAGCACCCCAGCAGGGAGAGGAGTGGGTGGCAGAGGATGCTTTCCTGGGTCCCATCATCGCTGCCTCGGTTCCCAGGGGCTGAGCCGGCTGGCTGTGCCCCGGTGAGGTGGGCGCCGGCACCGGGTGGTGTCTCCTACGGGTGATACCGGGGGGGAAGGAGGGAGCGTACTGGCATTGCTGCTTGCTTGGAAGACGCTCAAGTGCACGGTGGTGATGGGATTGTGCAGTCGTTAAATGCGCTTGCATTTAATGAAGGGGAAGGTACTTTGTGCGGCTGTCCTGGGGGCTCGGGCAAGTCCCACCAAGGCTGAGCGCGGGCTCGATGCAGCTTTCTCCATCAACTTGTCCCCAACGAGCCTGAGAGACATCTGGCATGCTTACATTACTGCTGGACCACTAATCCTTTTTGTTAGATGTTTCACCAATTTAACAAATTACTGCTTCTTTGGCCTGGCTTGTGGAACTCAAATGCCATGTTGTGCGCAGGATATGACTAAGGGCTTGGTACATCTTTTCACTATTAAGACATCTTGAGGATGCTAAGTCATATCAACTTGTTTCCGCAGCCGGGCCGAGCCAGGGAAAGTGAGTCAGTGTAGTGCATTGCAGCTGGTAGCAACTGATGCTGGGAAAGGTCTCCGGGCCATGGAGCTGATGTTGTGTGTTGCCCTGTTGCTCACTGTGCACATTACTCTCGTGGTACCAGCTCTTACCAAAAAAAACACACAGAGGAATTTTTTTTTTTTGCTTGCTCCTCAGAATGAGTGAAGGGAAAAAACCCCAACCCCAAACACTTCTTGCTACAACTTACATCATTTAGAGCTGCAGTGGATTTCAACATACTTTTCCCCAAAAGGATTAGCTTTCATAATAGTGTTCCTGAAAATCCCTCTCCTGCAGTCTCTGGGAAGCTCACTGGTACAGCACGAGCGCGTACACAAAACACGGGAGCCTGGCCCATTCACACTGCAAGATAAAGGTGGTTCAGAGTCACGCTTTTCCTATAAAAACCATAAATATGACCGCTTTTACAGATAGAAAGATTTTCACTCTACACTTTAAACAGTGCGTTTACTATTTGTAAGTCAGGAGAATGTACGCTGGTCTTATCTGGAAATAGCTTCTGGGAAGCAGTTTCAATTCCTGCAGGCATGTAAACAGGGATGATCCTCAAATACAAATTATATCATGTTTTTTTCTAATACAAGAGACAAGGCGTATTAACAGTTCATTCATGTATTTTCCAGGAAGCTGAGGAATCCTGTTGATATTTGGAGGGAGCAGAAATTGCCTGAACGAGCAAAATCCTTCTCTCTAGTCATTATTGCAGAGCCACATTGCGCTTATGGCTTTGAGAACAGATATCTTTTGTGCAGACCAAAGAAACAAACTGGCTAAAACCGTATAACGAGATAAGCACGTGTAATTCCTGCTGCTATTCACAACAAGCCGAGGCGCCGTGTGCTTATCGGAGACCTTGGCCTTCATGAGAACAGCAAAATGTTTAGCCATCCCCTCACTATTAAGCAGCTGAAAGATGCCCCAGCAGCTCACAGTGCCTCCTGGCAGGCTTAGGCTCTAGCATGTGCCGCAGTTCTGCATTTGGCTTCCAGAAGACAATTTGGAAAAAAAATGCAGAAGTTTCCTGCTCAAGAGACCCCCACCAAATCTACCAAAATTCGTTAAAATAATCTGAGGCGTTATTCGTGTATTTTCATCTGGCTACGTGTAAATGTGTATGCTTTTCCCCCGATAACAACAGCTAGGCATACACGGCAGAATTTCATACAGGGTTTAGGGCTTGTGTCTCCCCGTAACACTGCAAAGCCTTGCAGACTTGGGGCGTAGGAAGAGCACACCGTGAGCCCCCATGGGCACCTCCACTCTCCTGGCAGAGAAAGAACATGGTTTTTCCTGTCTTGTTTGACATATGCAATAAGAACACTTTGCTTTCCATCTGTTAAAGCAAGAGATTGCTGCAGCGGTGAGATCTCCTTGGATGGACACAGTTGAAAGGTTAGCAGTGTTTATTGATTTAATAATTCTCACATTCTTTCTCGACAGATTATCTTTCCAGAGACATTAGCAGAGGCAGAGCCCAGAAGTGCAGGAGAGCATCTCCGATATGTTAGGAAGGCAAAGGACAGGGAGGAAAGGTGATGAATTGCTCTGGTCCTGACCTATTAAGCCCCCGGCACAGATTGGAAGATAGAATAGGAAATCCATGTACATATCTTCTATAGGGAACGTTTATAAGGATGCTGTTTACGTTGACCTTTCACACTGAGGCCATGCACCACTTTGTATTAATGTATTGGTTAGTCAATCACTGGTGCAGACAGCAGGTAGGGAGAGGTCACGGCTCAGCACCTTCTTCCCGTGGGAGCTGGCGAGCTCAGGGAGGAATCGCGCGCCCTTTTCCGAATCAGGATAAAGTACTTTTCTAGAGGCAGAAGAGTGGGATTGCAGCGCCAGAGTACATTGGTCCTGAGTGGCAGCAACTATCAGACACCTGCAAACGCACTGTGGGCTTCCCCAGACCAGACTCACCCAGCCCACTGAAGGGATGAACAGTCCAGCCCTCCTACCCTGCTTTCCACTGCCGCCCAGTTACCATTTTTTATCATTTTCAGAGCATCAGTGGGAATCAATGACAGCCCTTCAAGTTGCCTTTTGGCTCCTTCCAGTAAAAAAGGGTTTGTTACATGCAGGGAGGAAGCCCCATACCTCAGGGAGCTGAAAAACCTTGTTTGGAGCAGGCTGGGTGCCCACAGGAGAAGCTTATCACACCTTCCAGCCAGACCACGGGACCTCATCCTCTCGCCTCTGAAATCAGCCCAAACCAATGCGCTGATTTCCATGATTTCGCTGTATCGGCTGAAAACTCCTATTCTGAGCACCCGACCCCTCCTCTCGCTGTAGGTTTGTTGTCCTTCACAACAGATTGTAGCCAGTGGGTCTTCTGCCTGAGTTTCAGATTGGAGTGGACCCACTCCTGAGTTGCACTCCGTACCCCTGCAGCCATGGGCATGCTGAGACCTTTAATGGGTTGCTAATTGCTCTGATTACAAGTCAAGACCAAAGAGGAATTGTTGGATGATGAGCTCCCTGGCAGACAAGAAGATATCAGTGAAACATTTTGGATGAATAATTCAGCAGGCAGGAATGGGAAATGAACAACTCTTCTGTCTGCTAAAGGGAAGAAAAAAAAAGACCGAAGAAAAAGAGAAGGAAAAACATCTTCTGCATGAGCGAGGCAGACTCTTCTGAGCTTGGGCTTCAGCTTGCGAATGGCAGCTCAGCCTGGCTCTGTACAACGGCAGCCGAACGCCGTGTGGAGCCTTTGCCTGATTGCACCATACCTAGTTACAAAATACTTTGCAAAGCGGAATAAAACCCGCCTCTCTGTAGTGATCACTGCAACCAAGGGAGAGCTCACAGGCTCAGGTTCTCTTGTGGTGCAAATCCCTCAAAATCTATTCAGCTGAAAGAAGATACACGAGTCACAAGTTAGCGAGCCATGAAAGCTAGGATAGAGATTTCACTTTGGGGGAAGGCATTAGAAGTTTTTTTTTGCATATGTTTTTAGTTTTGTATCAGCAGATTTGGAAGGTCTTAGAACAGATTGGTTTCTCCAATATGAAGAGGAACTTTCTGCAAGTGTGGCTTTTTTTGTTTCCAGACCAGAGGAGGATGTGCAAGTACAAGTCTTAGTGCAAGACAGGAGCATTTGCAGTGAGGGCTGCTTTTATTTCATGCATCTGCTTAAATGTGCCAATAGCAGCGCAAAACTTTCTCCCCATTCATGATGCTGGAGTTGCGATATCTTTTCTTCTCTTTTTATAGTTTCCAATCACTCCTCTCATCCCCTGCAGATACAAACTAACTTAATCTCTCTGCTAACGAAGGTCTGCTGTCTTAATCCAATGGTGACAACAGCAGCAATTATTTCAATTAAAACTGCATTCCACAAAATAGCTTTATTCATTATATTGTCTCCCTTCCTTTGCAAGAGAAGAGCGAATTGAGAACAGCCATGTGAAGAACTTGCGTCCAGAAGTCTGCAAACAGAAATACGCTGGTTACTGTTCCAGCGGGGAGAGAGGCAACTGCCCAAGCTACTAGAGCAAACAGCCCGGGTAGAAAGCAGCAAACGGGCAACAAGTGTGCCAGGGGTAAAAGGCTCCAGCCCAGCTTCCTGGACCATCGCCGGATTCATTCCAGATAAATTCTCCACCCCCTTGAGAGGTTTCAGTGCTGCAGGCTGCGGGGGAGCCGATTCACTCAGTTGCTACAAAGCTGTTGTGGGGAGGAGGGTCCGTACAGAGGAGCTGTGGCCCTTGCTTTGGCACCGAAGCCTCCGGATGCTGCCCATCAGCTGCTGCTAGAGGCTCCCACAAAGCGGGGCAAGGGGGAAACTTTTGTTTTAGGCTCCATTTTCTCTACCAGTTCATGTGCATAACTCAAGTTATGGTACTTTCTGCAGTTTGCTTCCTCCCTTGGAGTCAAATTCGGGTGCTGATTTGTTTGTACAAAACTGATATGATCTCATCTGAGACTTGAGGTCTTAAACCCAGGACATGGGGCTTTGCGTCCAACCATTACTTTTTTCTTGGGAAAAGTAGCTCACGTGAGGAGATTATCCTAAACTCCATGCAGTTCTTCTCACAGGCAAGTGCAAAAATAATTTCCCAGCTGCATTTACAGCTACCTCTAGAGAAGTTAAAAACCTGCTAAGATGAAGGCCGGACACCCCTCTCTCCAGTAAAGAAAGATTCATTTTATTTGGGAGCCTATTGAATCAGCAAATTATACATTGAAATCTTTTGTACTGAAAAGCAGCCAAGTTTGCCATTGAGTACTTTCTTAACAAAAAATAAATGAATGGCTGCAGCAAGGTGTGTTGCAATCATTATTCTTGAGCAGAGAGGGCGGCGCAGATCCCTACCCGGACGCCTTGCAGCAGTCTAAAGCATGGACACAGCCATGGCATGCAACATGCAGTCGCAGGATTTTCTTTCTCTGCTCTCCTTATCCAAAGGCTGACAGGCATCGCAAACACCCTGAAAGGCTGTGGCTCAATTTATTGTCTCTTTCCAGACAGTTTTAAGCAGGCTTTTTAAAGAGGGTTTTTAAGAGGCTTTTAAAGAGGCTTTTAAAGAGGTTTTTTAAGGTGATAAGCTGGTAAATGTGTGCAGCTGTTGGTAGAGCTCATCTCTCTGGTGATGCCTTATAGGATCTAAGAAGCAATAATAAGGAGAGGATTGAAGTCCAAAGTTTTGGTGTCCACCTGCAGCAAACCCACAGTTCTCAGATGATGTAGGATTCTCATGTCTGCTTCAGTTTCAAACACAGAAAGACCATTTGTCCTTCGTACCATACCGAGCGCTTTCACCATTGCTCGCGCTCCTTGTTGCGTACTTCTATCCCCGGATGTTTGTAATTTGAGCTGCTGTGCTGTACTCAGAGGCTCTCCTGCACCCCAACCCCCACAGCTTGATTCCCCTGTACTTATCAGTTTATCCATCGTGGAAGAATATGATGCTTATGAGGGCAGTGTTTGCAGCATGGAGGTCTTTGGAGAGGTTGAAGAGTGCCTCTTGCTTTTGAGTGTTGGACATCCCTCCTTGGCCACTCCCGTATTATCCAGGAACCTCATTCTGCTGATTCAACCTGAGAAGAGAACAAGGATGGAGTCAGCAAAATGTTGCAGTGTGGATTTGAAGTCTTCTTTCAGATGCTTCTTCATGGTTTTTATCTCCATAATGAAATATCATAGACTCCATAACACTTTTCCTTATGCCAAATCTTATTTCAATACCTTAAACAGGAAATAATGCTTTTTTTTAAAGTGGAAACAATAGACACTCCCCTTCAAATGAGGTGGGACTGAAGCTTCAGACTCTAGTTTTGCTCAAGTTATAAACAAATTTTGGATAAAAATTCCCTTATTAAATACACCCTGCGGGATATGGCTCTAGGGGCTATAGGTGACAGTCACAGGCACTGTCTCAAGCCTCTTAAACATACAATCCTTCTTTACTGTAGTTGCATCACCTTTCACTAGTTCTGAATTTGATCTGTTCAAAAAGTGTGTATGTGTAAGGGAGCACAAAGACAATTGTAAAGTAACAAAATATTAAGGACAAGGCTTGTGTAAAATCTGGGCGATGCCAAAGCATTCGTGATGCAAATGAACTTGCAAACACAGCCCATCTGCTCTGCTTCAATACTTTTCTGACAATTCAGCGCATTATTTATTTGGTTAAATCATTTTCTGACCTTCCTCTTGCCCTCCTTCCCCAAGGAAATAACCTGGACCTTTTTTCTTTGCAGAGAAATCCTTAAGAGTGGCTTCTGAAAGAAAACACATTGGAATAAGAGCAAACACCAAACATGCTATAAATGAAAGCAATTCCATGTCAAGAGCCGCCAAAGTCGTGCTAAGCATCGCAAAGAGCACTTCTGCTCCTGAGAGGAAAGGGAGACTTCGTTCTTCCAGGTGACGCAGACGGTGGGAGGAAGGATTCAGTAACAGTGGTAAATAATTTGTGGTTTCAGGAGAGTTCCCCCAAATCTCTGAGGGGTTTTATGTGCTAAATCAACCCAGCCACAGCTGAAATGCTTCCTAAGTTGCTCTGGGTAGTGGGGTATCCATTACGTGCCCCTGTTTAGGCACAACCCATGTGTTCTTCCAGGCACGACCGTGGCTGGCAGCACCGAGCACCAGGAGCAGCTGGACCGTGCGTGCCCATCTGGGCAAGGCAAGGCGCAGCCGGGGCGATGCTTAGCTTTCACAGTGCAGAGGAGGGAAGACTCACCACCCAAGCAGAAACATTTTCAGAAGAAAGAATATAAAAAGAAAAGAAAAAAACCCCAAACTTTTAGAAGTCTCGCAGCTGCTATTGCCGATCATGTGTGTGACTCAGAGGGTAGACTGTACGCTATAAATGGAAATGGGTTTCTTACAATTTGACTGATAATGTCTTAGTTTTTGTAAGAAAAATGTCTTTTGAAGAAATACTATAGTGGGGTGGCAAGCTGTACCATATGTTCTTTGCCGCAGCTGACTTTATAATACATCTCAGCTACACTTTAAACTGTATAGCACTGATTGCATTGTAACTTCTATGTCCTCTGCAGATAAAGTTATGGAAATATAATGATTGCGTTTCAGATACGTGCCAGCACTGCCTATACTATTTCAAATCATCAGACAAGAGAAGAGCACCTGCTTGCCAAGGCTTTCCCCGCTTGTTTACCACCTTCTACACCACAGCAAGGGAGGCTTGCAGGTCCCCCAGGGAGAGCCACCGCCAAAAATAAAAATTCATGCCTGCTGGAGCTGTGCTTTGACAGTGTGGGACTTTGTGGCAAAGGATGGATGCCTTGTGCTGTAACACAGGGTAAAATTAGTAACTACAGCTGCTTGGGCCATTCCTTCAGAGGGCTAACCGAGGAGGGGACAGCAGGAGAAAATCTGGACCATGCCCTCCGCCCTGAAGGAAAACAGGTCTGGAAATGATGGCCACTGCATCCCAAATTCATCTCAAAATGGCTTGTCTGTCGGGAAATTCCTTGGACCACCCCCTGCCGTACCTCCAGGAAATGTTGATGCCGCTCACAAGAGCTGCGGTTTGGCCAGCACCCCTGCAATTATTGACCTATTACATTTTGATATTGCGAGAAGGTTGAAGCCATCCGAAATGCTGTGGTGTGGTCTCCCGGCAGTGCCTTGCTGGGTTGGAGCTAACAGAGCCCTCTCCCTGCCTCTGGATAAACAAACTGGCAAGATGTCTGTCTGCACTTGAAAGCCTGGCTACGTATTGACATTTGCAGGGAAAACAATTTGTCACTGTGAAGCTATCTGTACGGGGTAAGCCATAGAGAACTGTTGAAAAATAACTTTCTTCCTGAAGATTTTGATGCAGTGTTTTTGTTGGTGATTTTACCAGCAGGCCACCTTCACCATTGCTTTACATATGATATTTTGATGTAGGGCTGGACCGAACAGTTGTCGCTGCAGAAAGTCTGTTTGCACCACGCAGTTGGCCTCAGTCCTGGGCTGTTCAGGTGCCTCAAAGGCTTTGCCAGGTCTTATGACAGGGAAATGCCATAAAATCACTGGGGAGCGGCAGGCATCGCAGTGTAAGGAGTCCCTAAGTCCCTGTGCCTTACCCTTTGCAACCTCCTACAGCACTCACTGCTGCCCCTCTGCCGCCTTTCGCAACAGGGCTGGGGGGGCCGGCACATTGAGCCAGATCTCGGCAGCTCTTCCCCTGGCTGCTCCACCCCGTCTCCCTGCCTCCATGCAATATGTTATTTTTTTCATGATACCGCAGCTTGGGGACTGTGCTAACCCACACCAGCCGGGGCTGGCCAAAGTCTCGGGCAGGGCAGGTGCTCAGGCTATGTTTTTCCAGTGGCGGCCAAAGCCGGTTTTCCCAATTCCCCATGTGCCTCCAGCAGGTACTAGGGCGATGTCCCCTGCATGGCTGGTTATAGTGGCATTAGGCACATGTCGCCTTGGGAATTCAAAAAGGGACCGTGCCAAGGCGGAGGGCTGGACCTTTCTGCATCCTCCTAAGCAAGGTTGCCTTGAAAGGCGTTGTCGTTTACCCAGGACAAAAGGTTATCATTTAACCCACACGCTGATTGCAAATCATTTTATATAAGACCAGCGGTGAACAAGCAGGAAAAAATGCTGTGAGAGATGGCAAGAGGCGATGGTTTATGCATTGCAACGTCGTACACCTCCTTCATATACATATATATATCAGCCTGAATGCATTGTATCTACTGAATGCTTTATGGGGTGAGGAATGCACAGGCTAAAGGTTGAAAGGAAAATTTAATATCACATTTAAACAGTGACTCAGTGACTTCCAGAGATAATTCCCGATACGCTGGATGGGTCAGCGCCAGAGAGGGAGCAAGTGTGACTCAGAGACATGGTGAAGGGTGGTGAGGGACAGAGAAGGGGCCAAGGCTGAGAGAGGGGGGCTTTGAGGTCAGGAGGGTGGATGGAGCAAGCCTTTGGGAAGTTGGAAGGACTGGAAGGATACTGTGGGAAGGCACTGAGGGGTAGGCGAGTGCCAGCGGCTGTGGCAGTGCATGATGAGAAGACACCTCCTGTCCTCAGTTGATGGAAGCTCTCAGGAGATCCTAAAATTCAGGGAAATTACTTTGGGAGCACAGCAAAAATAAAGTGTGTGGGAAGAGTGCTGGCCCCAGGGAAAGATCCTCAGAAAACAAAATCCCCCAAACAAAGGGTGTTGTAGGTTGACTGCATCAAAATAATGTATTGATGAAGGTGCCACATGGTGGGAGGAGCAGGACAGGGACAAGGGCACCAGAGCCATGCCATGCCTGCAGCCTCACGGTGTGCCATCCCTCCAGCAGTGGAATGGCATCGCTGCCGCTCGCTGCCTTGCCTGTGGTTTGCAGCGTCCGTGAGCCGGGGAGGGGAAGGTGGTGGTCTTCCAAGGTTGGACCGCTGCCAACCGTAGTGTCCTGGGCACGGTCTGGGTGCTGCCGTGGTAAGACAGGAATAAAAAGGAAGGCAGTAGAGACCCCAGACCTTGAAATGCACTTACATATCCTCTGGGGTCAGAGCCTGAGCTGGAAATAAGAATTTTGGCAAAGCCAACCGGGAGATGGGAGTCTGTCAGCAGCCCAGAGGTAAGAAGTTGATTTATAAAAAAAGGCAAGGAAACATGAAGCTTGCAGTCCCAAATACTGCTAACTACCCAAATGACACCTTACCCAGCTCAGCCACACAGGGTTTCCCCAGGAGGCGGCTGGGAGGCAGCCGGGAGGTGACCCGCACAGCGGCCAGCCCCAGGGGATATCTACACTGGTGTCAGCCACAGGGAGAGATGGACCCAGGCGGACCAACAAAGGAAAACGTCCCTGTGGAAGAGAAGGGATCTGTAAGGAAACTGGGCATGCATCCCTCTAGCGCTCACGTGGCTTGGTCCTTGCATGGCACGGAAGGAGCGTGAAGGTGGAAATGATGCCGAGGGGAATCAGCTGCTGCCAGCGGCGTGGGAAACACAGCTCGTCTGAGTGCCGGGAGGACCCCGACCCCTCAGCAGCAGCAAGGAGTGAGCCATGAGGCCACTTTTTGTGGACGATACTACAGTGTACAATGTAGATTGGTGAATATTTAGCAATTATTCAGCCTCCTGGCAAGAAGACAGGACACGGGATCTGAAGGAATGAGCGCCAGTTGGCTGCTGAAGATAAGACATGTCAGGGATCTGTTTACTTGAAGGAGTCAGTCCTTTCTGTTTCCCGTGAGGTTATTAGTTGTGATCCACTCCTGATGTACAGTAATGCAATTTTATTGCAATTTGTGAGTAATTAATACCCATTGCTCACTGTCTTACCCAACTAGGTGCACACATGTTTTTTAATATACCTCAGATGAAGTATGGTAGGGGAGGATAGTCCTTAGATCAGCATGCACCAAATTCCATCAGAGTACTTATACTTCTATCCTAATTTCTTTGGCAGGCACAGAGGAATCACAAGATTTGCCTATATTGGGAAAAGAAATCCCACATTACTATCAGGCAGGATACCAATGCTGTTCCAGACTGCTGTATATTACTATCCAAATATCATTTTTCTCCTTCAGTGCTTGTGCCAGCAGCGGTGTTGATGGAGCAGCTTATGGAAAGGACTGGTTCAGGTCAGGAGAGACATTTGGCAAACATGCTGGCAAAGGTGTTTTCCCTCCTCCCCACACACAAAACGACAGCTGAGTCTGGAATTGACTCTTTTTGGTTAGAGCATCATCTTGTAGCTCCCCAGGAAACTTGAGGATCGGGAGGAAAGGAGCCCCCCATCGTTACCCTGGCCTGTGAGTTGACCCCTTACAAGCCCTGCTGTCCTGCTCTGTCAGAGCAAAACGCAAAGGCATGTTTGTTCCCTGCTCTCCCATCATTGAGATATCATTTAATATTAAGAGGCAGAGGACCAGAGGCCTCAAAGGTGGCAAGGGAAGATTTACGGCAGAGTGGCTGTCAGTTGCTTTGGTCTAATTAAATGGCTCCTGCCTCCTCGACTCTGTTCCAGTGCAGTGGAGCTTGACTTGTTAAGCATTAGGGAAGCGTCCTGGCCTCTCACTGTTACTAATGCCTCAGCTCCAAAGTGTGACTGTTTGGCTGAAATAAGCTGTAAAAACCTGTCGTTGCCTTCCCACCCCCCTTTGCGGGCAGCCAGACGTCTCTCTTGGTGGGTGCCTGCGCCTGGGACAGCAGCAACAGGCCCCACGGGGCAAGGGGCACCACGCACGGGCAGCTGGACGTGGGGCTAGATGCTGCTTCTGTGGGGCCACCGCTGCCCTTGGACCCTCTTTGGAGGCGTAGGCACTTCTCCTCTTCTCCGCCTCCTTTTTGGAGGGGGCAATGGGGCGCTGGTGATAGAAGGGCGCTCTGGAGGTGTGGGACCCCAGCGGTGGTCCCATGAGGTCCTCCCCCTACGACCCCATGCCTCTTGGGCAGAGATCGTTCCCCTCTTTGCCTGGGGCCACCCTGCCTCTCCTGGGGCACTGCCCAGCCCACCCTGCTGCTCTCTGAATTTCTAAGTTTCTGGAAACAGAGCCAACCAAGCCATTCACAACAAGTAACTCACCCAACACCCTCAGCTCATTTTTTCGTGTCAGTGAAATAAGGAACAGGTCATAGTTTGAGTAAAATGTGTCTATTAGCCTCAATCGCTTGAGTTATTTTTGATTATGGATTATTATTTGTGTCTTGTTAGCAAATTGGCTGGTGTTAGTCATCAGAGCACACGCCATCTAATTGGCCATTTACATCATATGTTATTCCCTCCCTTCCCTGATTGGATGAACTAAATTTTATTAAACAGCAGCCTTCTTTCTCTCTCGTTTGCAGATGATGCATGAACATTTGTAGCTACTTGGCAATTCTGTTGTGAGACAATAAAAGAGCTTTTCAAAATGCCAGGAGAGGAAATCCAGTGCGAATAGTCTTGCAAATATTTACTTGTGCTCGTATTTGCAATATTTTATTGTGTAATGGATTTAATTATGCTATTTATCAAATAGTTATGATTGCTCTCTCTAAGAATTCAAATTTAACTAAGTAATTTCCAGAAATATCTGTCAAAATTAAAAGAAAATTCCAGCGCACTAAAGGCACAAGATATGGGAAACCATTATAAATAATTATAGCTATATGGTGCTTAGATATTGCATGAACATGTGTTTCACAAGTGCCTTAGAGGAGAGAAAACAAGCACCGAGTTACCTCAGGTACAATAACAAATTAGCAAATAGTAAATCTCTGCTTCCTCAATTTGGCAGCACCGAGTTGGAACACAGTGAACCAACCTTTTCACCGCAAGTGGAGCCGAGCAAAGGTGAACGCACCCAAAGGTCTGTTGCTTCAAGACAGAGCTGTGATACCAGCTGTGTTTTAGACAACTGAGACATTTTCAGGGCTTGGGGATGGTTTCACAAGCAGGGCTGCCTCATCCCTGCAGCTTTCCCAGCCCTACCTGTGGCCACCCCGATGCCACCCCTCTCTGCTGCTTGGGGAAAGAGGAAACAGGACCCGGCAGCAATGGGGACATCTAAGAGTCCCTCAGGCTTAACACATCGGCCGACCAGCTCTGGCCACAAAGCTGAGGCTGACGTTTATTCTGCCGAGACCAAGGAAGTGGACGTGGAGACACTATCCCTCCCTACTTCTTTTCTGCTGTGCATGATATCTGTGAAGCTTCCAGCATCTGCAGAGATAATTTCTTGCTACCTGATTTATCTTTGTTGGAAAACAAGAACTACAAGAAAATGTTAATTTCAGAGGTATTCAAGAAAACATAGTCGAGCATAGTGAGACCTTCCCAAGATGGGCAGCAGCTGTGCTTTTCATGCTTTTCTTTGAAGGACTTCAAGGATGTGTTCCTGAAATGCTGAAGATGAGGTCAGTCTCCAAGTCCAGTCCCTTTCCCTGGAAGCTGAGGGCTGGACATCTTCCAGTGACCATGACTTGAAAGGCTCCACCCTTATGTCTGTTAAGTCACTAAGCTGAAAGTGATGGGCTGCAAAAGTCCCTCAAAATCTACGGGATCTAGGCCAGGTCTGTGAAAAAGAAGCAACAAGGACACGTTCTTAGCCTAGTCTGAAGGGATGCCTAGTGAGTGTCAGAGTACAGGACTATCTCCAAAACACCCGAGTTTCACTGAAATCAAATGCGCTCTTTCCTCATCTGATTAAAGTGGAGGTACTGCCCTTTTCCACATTGCTGTTTTGACGCATACCTTGTTTGAATATGTGACACCAGCCTCTATTTCCAAGTAATGCAGTAAATGTGGATTCTTGGACAGCCAAATTCCTCTTTACTAGGTCTGAAGCACCCAAATCTTCAAAGCAAGAAATATTTCCTCCAGCTGTCCATGCATGAATTTATGACTAGTTTTCTGTTCAAACCACTGTAATTTTGTGAAATGATGGCAGTATTGATTCTAGCAAGAGTTTCACTTTGCTGAAACTACCAGGGCAGAGGGACTAAATGGAGCCTTGGAGTGAATAATATAGCTTTCCACTTTATCAATTTCATCTGTTTTGCTCCCCACCTTCACTTAACAACTTACATCTCTTCTTTCCCTCCTTCTTTTCCCTTTAAGGCATTGGTCTTTTGCTGTGGTTCACAGCTGTAAATGATGGAGCATATTTTCTTACCTGGGAACTCCGAGCAGCATCAAAATACAATCTGAGCAATGAATAGACTGCTCGACATCTCTGAGTGGTTCGTGTTGCTGTGTGGGAAGCTCTGAAAGATACTGAATTATGGAGGTGAATTTTTTTTTTTTTTTCATGGAAGAAAACGTTTCTAATTTAGTTTTTCTTAAAATAACAAGTGAGTGAAAATATTTGCTTAGAAGAACTAGGAAGTTCCTTATTCAGGGCTAGATTCTGCTCTCAATTGCATTGATATGAATGAAGATAAATTTTACTGAAGACCATGAAAATATCTTGGCATAAAACTGATCTGAAGACCAGTTCCACAAACAGACAAATCCTCACCTATGCAGGAGAGTTGGATGACATTTCTGGACCAGTAACCTCAACAATGTCCTGTTTCAGAGAATAAGTAAAAATTGCAGATGAACTCCATGCAAATTCCATCCATACTCCCCATGTGCAGCTGTTACTGTGTTTCCATTTCTAAAGTCAGAGTGAAAACAAGCAGAAAATACAAATGCTTCAGTGGCACTATTAATTCAGCCATAGGCACAGCATGTATGTCAGCATAAATCTTCAGTAGCCTAGCCAGCATTTGCTTTCTCTGTACTTACTTACTTAAAGAAAGAAATTTCAGAAAACTAGAGGGCTATAAAGGTGTTGGGAACAAATGCCACTCAGAAAAATTAAGAAAAAGCTAAATATGATATTCTTCTGGGCATACATACAACATAGATTTATTTTTGCAAATGAACCATCTGAGGCTCTGTAAGTACATTAGATGTTTGAAGATTTTGAGGCAAGCGTTCAGGGAAAAAAAAAAGGCAAATAATGCAAAAGGATTTTAGCACAATCAAAGAATAGTTTGGATTCTGCCACAGGAAACAGGGTTTAAGTAAAGCTGAGACATGCTGCATTTCTCCAAAATGCAGCACGTGGCAGTGGGGCTCCAGCACGGGGACATCACTGGTCAGCACATGGGGTCAGGTTTGAAGGTGGAGGTGGGTTGCTGCCTCCGTGCTGGTGCTAAATAGTTCCGTGATGGCCATAAAACCCCGCTGCCTGCAGCCCGTCCCCTCGGCCCCGGGGAACGGGAAAGGCAAGTAATCGCTCAGCAGCTCCCGACACGGAGAAAAAACCCCCATCGTGATGCAGGAGGGAGAAGGCTTCTGCTTGAGAACCAAGCCAAGCATGAAATTAATATTTCCTTTACAGTAAAAAAAAAAAAAAAGGAAAAGAAAGCCTGTAACATGGGAAGAAATGTAAACTTGAGGTGGGAACAGGCTTTGAATCTCCTTGCAAGAAGGGGAGCATTTTGGCTGGTTGACGTCTCCCCCTGTTAAGCAGCGTGGTGCCAAAGAGGTCTGGGATGAGCTACACTGGTAGATCCTGACACCCCACCTGCTGCCCGGGTGAAATTCCTGTAGGTCTTGTATTCTCAGCCCCCTCGGGAAAATCTTGCTCGTGAGCTATAGGCAGGGCCCATGCAAGTCTTCAGACCCCCCAGGATGGACTAGGTCCTTCCCCCTGCCTCTCAGCACCACTTGCCAGGCAGCCAGGTGCCAAAACCACTGCAGAAAGCTGGTGGGGCTTCAGATGGGCTTTCCTGCGGACAAAGGGCAGCAGCGGTGTGCAGGTTGTGCGTCAGCGAGTATTTTTACTTTGATGGTTGGGTTTCATGAAGTCATTTGTATTTCTTCATCCCTCCACTTCCTTTAAGGAACCGCTCCAAAACATCTCGTGTTTGGAACCATCAGCGCTGGGACTGACCAAAACCAGGGTGTGAAAGTAAAGCTCAGGCAACCCGAAAAGTACGACATTCAATCAAAACTGCATCTTGACTAAAAATGGCACACTTCCTTTTTCCCAGATGAAAATTTCTCAAGAAATTTTATTTTGTTTGTGTTTTCTCCCCAACCTCCCCCCCTTTTTTTTTTTTTTTGACAACCACATCTCAGCGCTGCCCTACCCTTCCCTCCCTTCTGCGGTTTCCCAGGGAGGAGCTCCGCGCCCCAAGCCCGGTGCAGCGTGGCCGGCGCGTTTCTCCTGGCCGGCTTAGCGCCGGAGCGGAGATCCCCACGGCATCACTGATGCTCCCCAGGGGAGGCAAACTCTCGGTTTTGCCGTCACCACCGAGTAGCTGAAGCAAAGCAAGCGAGCAGCGGGGACTGGCCAACACCCCGGGTGACAAGCAGAAGTGAAGCTTCCCACAGCGGGGAAGAGCCGCATCCACCCAGGACGGGCACGTTTTGGAGGGTGCTGGCACGGGCGGCGGGCAGGGAAATACCCAACGTGTCGTGCACTTGCTGCCTTTACCCACTGAACGGTGCGGGAGGAAGGAGGCAGAAATGGCCGCTCTGTGATGGAAACAAATGACCCAGCTTTGCCCATTTTGGGCACAACACACAAGGGAAGAAGAGCAAAATTATGGAAAATGTATCAAAAATTTCAGCGCAAGAAAAAAAGCTAAATAAAATCCTATGGTTGTTTCGGTTCTGAAAGCTGGTGTTTGGGAAATCCACTTGAAACGAGGCTTCACCTGCCTCTGTTCTCCTGCCTCTGCTGGGTTGAGCCGTTGCTGGTTCGTGAGGTCTGATGTGCAGCGATACTGCTACTTGGTGCATCGTCTTTTTATTTTTTCCCTGCCATCGGTCCAACTTTTTAGTGACTCGGGCATACCAAGCACAGATCTGATTTGAAAAGCTGCGATCTCCTCCTAAGTCAGCAAGCTGCTCCTCCTCTCTGCTAGGAACCCAACATGCCTGTTTAAAAAGGCAAAATAATTCCCTTTTTAACCTGCAATTGCTGTTTCAGAGCCAGCCTGGCCGGCGCAGCAGGAGCTGGACTCTGGCCGCTCTGCGTTATCTACTTTTCCCCAAAAAATGCCATGCTGGAGGGGGTCTGACAGGAGGGAGCTGCTGGGGTGAGGAGCCATCAGCATGCTTGGGATGCCACCACGCTTTGGTCCTTTCCCCTGGCAGGCTGCCACCCCCCTCCTGCCCTCGGTGCACCCACAGGCCTTTAAAGTCCCCGAAAGCACTTTATTTTTGGAGAAAACAATAATTAAAAAAAAAAAAAAAAAGAAAAAGCGGAGGAAAATTTCTCCTTGATTGCTGAGGCGCTGATGGCAGGACCCCTCCTCCTCGGCGGGTTTCTTTCCCTGCCGAAGCACTTAATCAGGCCAGCCCCAACGCCTCCGGCAGCTGCCCCCCCCGCAGCAGCGGGTGCCCACCGAGGCGGCCTCGCAAAATTTCATCACTGGCAAATGGCCCTGATGATGGCACAGCGGGCGCCGAGCGAGGTCGGCTCTTAGCGAGCGCAGAGGAGCTTCACCGGCAGTGCTGGAGCATCCCGCCTCTCACCTCTCCTGGCAGGGGGGAAGTTGCTCCGCCGCTGCCCCGGGCAGCTCCCTCGGGCCCTGGCCGCAGGCTGCCGATGCTGAGGATGCTCAGCCCCGAGTCCTGGCGCTGGTGGTGATGGCACAGCCCAGCGAGCCCTGGTTTTGAGCAGGAGGGCTCGTAGCTCCTTGGGCAGTGAGGAAACACTGGGATTTCAGAGGAAAGGAGGCATCAAGGGGCCATCTGTGACACAAACCGACTTGACTGCCCGTTTTCCTGGTGCTGCACCTCCTTTTTGCTTACAGCAACGCACCTGGGCAGGCACTCACTGCTCGTCCTCTGGGAAGTTGTGCTTTCATGTATCACACCCATACAGGGCCCTATCCCCAGTCTCAGCGCAATCCTTGTGCTTTCCCCTTGGCTTCCATACCACAAATACCAGTGCTTTCCCGTGACCCGCAGCTTTCTGCCCCGGGCATTACCAGGGTTACATGGCTGCCCTCCCAACTTTACTCGAGGTGACGTGATTACAGTCCCTGTCTCCTCTGGATAAATGTCTTCAGTTGCTCAGCAACCTCCACACCAGGATTAAATTAACTTTGATTACAATTACAGACAGCACGAATCAGCCCGCACCATCAGAAGAAAGCAGAGCGCGGGCTGGTTTTTTCTGGAGGATTTTCTTCCCAAAGCGCAGCTCTCAGGGGGAATCACGTCTCCCCGCTTTGCTTTGTGCCAAGCGCGGATGCATCCCAGCCCCAATGCTTTAAATGCGCAGTGGGATTGAGCACAAAAGAATTGATTTATGTGCTTGAAAATATTTCCCTGCATGGAGAAGGAAAGCAGAGAGGAGGCCCAAATGCTGAAGGCAGCTTTGCTCTCACACCAAGGTCCCAAAACTTCCTCTGGTGAAACTGATAGGCTTAAGTACAGCTGCTCATCACTCCCATAGGACCTTTGCTGTCACCTCCTCTACATCCTCAAATTAATATATGGGAATGTGCAGTTATTATATATAGCTCCACAGTTCCCCGGAACAGGCTTCCCAGCTGGGGGGAGCAGCTCCAAGAACACCCTGGGCGACGAGGGGATGTAGGGGACTGACCCCACAGGGATCAGACCTCAAGCACACAAAGCGGGAGGGTTAAATGCCTCTATCTGCTGCCCGTGGTCTTCTCTGCCCAGGCCTGGAGTAGAACTGCCCAGCTGGCGGGATGCTTTCGTGGTGCCCAGTGTCTCACCGCGTGGGCTGCAGTGGGCTACACCTGGACCAGCATGTGAGCCTTTGCCCGGGGTCTAGAAACATGAGGGTTGCCTAAAGCACTTCCCATTTACTTGGAGAGGTGAGGCTGCTCTGCTCCTTGCTCTTGCACCTCTTCGTTTCACCACCGCCTCTCAGCAGAACTGGAGGCTCTCCTTCCCCGGCTCTCCCTCTTCCCTGGCTCGTCGCGCGGGAGGGCTGAGTGCTGGCCACCACCAACCTGCAGGAGGGCCGCTGGCATCGCCCTGAAGTGCCTACTGAGCTGTTTCTTCGGGTAAGAACCTTCTTCGGGTGAGTGGAGAGGAAAACAGTGCAGAGCGGTGTATCGGTGTAGGAAGCGGGACTGGCAGCACCGGCGAGAGGCATGTAAAGCCCAGGTGTAGTTAAAATTGAGGTTGGCTTGCTAAATGCCTTAGTAGAGGGGCAGCGTTGCTTCTCTCCCTGTATGAGGAGGACAAGGAGGAGGAGAGGGCAGGGCAGAGCAGGGTAGCAGCTTTTGCTCCTCTCTGCAGTCCCCTGGCCACGAGACTTTTGCCAACTCGGTAGATGGGAGCATCGTTTGCTGCAGGAATTGCCCAGCAGCAAATGACTGCTCCCAAGTGGGAGCAGGGAAGGAAGTGTGGAGGCTCATTACATTTAATGTAATTGCTCTGGACTTACAGCAGGGTATGCGACAAAGGAATTTGGCCTTCTCTCTTTTTCCCCCCTCCCTGTTTTGATCTTCAATGATATAAGGATCTGGTCATACCAGCCCGTGATCCAAAGCGGCTCTCTGCAGCATCTCCTTAAACAGGGACACTCCTGGACTTGCGCAGGCAGAGGTAACATGGCAGAAAAATTTACAAATAAGCCTAAAATTTGTCCAAGGCTGCTGCTGTGCAGAGGTCTGACGCAGGCAGCTCCTGCCCTGGCGTCCCCCACCAGGCAGGTCCCCGTGTTGCCGGAGCCGCTGCCCTCCCAGCTCTGCCAGGGAAGGGTCAGAGCTGCTCCTTGGCCATCTGCCCATCGCCTGCGCAGGGGGCACGGCCACGCAGGCCAGCAAAGAGTTCCCTTGGCCTGGGACCCACCACCGCACCTGCACCGCCTGCAAAACAGATAGCTGGAGAGGAGTTGGCCAGGATGTCCGGGAGAAGGGTGGGATACAGGGCCTTTGATCCACCCACTCCTCCCTCCCCAGCGCTTGGTTTTGCCTGCCTTGCATACTGCTGGGGGAGATGGAGGTGGCTAAAAAGCTGTGGCAGTGCTGTCCTGGCACGCACCTCTTCTCAGCACCCTGTGCACCAGGGTTGCACCCCTGTCCTGGCACAGACCTGGTCAGTCCTGGGTACTGACCTTCACCCTGGGGCTCCCAAGGCTTTTCTGTGCGAGCCAGACTGGGGCCACCTCCTGCCGGAGGCAGGCAGGTCCCCAGGGCTGCGGCAGCGGGTGGCTACCTGCACCCTGGGAAAGCGCGTGGTCATCGTCCGTCACTGCTCACAGCTGTCTTTCAGTATCTGTTTTCTCTCTCTTGTGAGTGTCTTGATGTTTCCTGACACTTTCACCTTCCTTTTCCTTGTGCGCACCCAGGGGAAAGTGTCTTTGTCTCACATTCCTGTTTCACCGTGACGCATTTCAGTCCTGCTGCAGCCTGCTCTGACCACTCGCCTGAGTGCAGCGTGTCAGATACACCAGAGATTGCTGGGATTTGTCTTTCCTAACCGTATTTCTTATGAGGGGAGCCTTTGCATAGTCCATGTCTCACAGATTTGGTCAAACAGACCACTTTGATCTTGCGATCATCAAGAAGTTTCAAATCCACACTCACCTTTCAGGTTGGACTTTCACATGACTTAAATTTGGCTTTCTTCTGTCCCTTGCTGTACTCTTTGCAAACGTCTCACACCCCTATTTGTTCCAGCAGGAACTATTCTCTGTGGCTTATCCGTCTCCAGCAGTGCAATGTTTATCTGGTTTGTGCTACCAGCTCTACGTTCGCTCGCACCCCTGAGCAGCCTGCTTTAAACAAAGTCCCCATCTGTGTACACTACTCCTCATTTTTTGATGCTGGAGGTAGCACAGGACACTTGGTCCTTGCAGTCTGGCCATCAACGATTTGCCACCTCCAACCCACCCTCCACCCAACCCTACTCAGTGCTTGGCAGGAGCGCCTGGAGCCTCCTGCCAGAGAGGCCAAGGCACACAGCAAGGGTGACAGGGTCAACCTTTTCTTCCATTGAACTATCTGCGTTGTACCCTGTGTGTCCCACTTGTGTGGGAGACACCTCCTGCTCCATGTATACGTGGAGCCACCATTATGGTGTTTTGCAGACAGGTGGTGCAGACAGACACAGCTCCTTCCTGGTGCTTCCTCCTGGCTGGTGATCAGGCTGTGCATCCTGCTGGCACTTAATGATGCCCCGTGGTAACGAGCCATCTCCTCCCTGTGCCTCTCAGGGCTCTGCTGCAGAAAGACCCAGGCCATTGCCTCTGCACCAGCAATGGGTGCTCAGAGTCCCTCCTCCACGGCGGCTCATGGCAGCACTAGCAGCTCCACTTGCCCCCAGCATGTCAGGGCTTAGCCACACGTATCGTCTTTCTGACACTTCCAAATGCAGAAAGCGGACTTCTTTTCTATGTGCTACTGGTCACCAAAATCAGCTGGCTGCATGCTACAAAAAGAGAGGTTGAGCTATTGCTTGTAAAGGCATCTCCATCTCAAGGGTTCTTGTGATACCCTTGAGTTGTTGCTTCAACAAGGGCTGTGGAGGCATCCAAAATGAGATGCCCAGCTGTTCTTACTGCCCACTCCCTCATCTCAATAGCTGTAGAAATACCATTTCTGGCCATTTAATACATACGCCTCAGCCTACAGCCTCTGTCGAAGGCACCGTCTGTCCTCCGTTTCCCTTTCAGGAGCGAGTGTCCATGGCATCCATTTCTCCTATGCAGATAAACCCAGCTTTCAGAATATGAAGGACTTTAGGGCCATTTAAATACTTATTTGCTAACACAAAAGCAAGTCCCCCTATAATTTAATATTCTTCTGGAAGTAATTGGATAGAAATCCTTTGTTTCTTTTCCTCCTGTCAGCTTGCATTTGTTTAATTTGGCTGTCGTGACATGAAGTGACAGATCCCATGCTCCGTTTTTACAGATAGCAAAACTCTGGGATTCTTCTTTCTGCATTGTTAGAAATTTATGTATTCTCCCCATTCACTCGTACATCACTATTGTGTCAGATTACTGACCCCCTTAAGAATAAATGCATTTTAATAGAGCTGACCCAGAAACCTCCCAGAGGGGAGATAAAGTGTAGTTCCGAGAACCAGCTGAATTTGCTGTAGCTTAGAGAGGAATCAGAGAAGGGTCCAAAGCGGGCAATGGCTCAGTGCCACGGCTATTTCCTATTAACAAGCCTCCCGCCATGTCCACATTTCCTGCTGCTCACAGCAGTCTGGTCCCAGGGCCGCGGCCGCTCCGCTGGGTGGGAAGGAGATGCTCGCACAGAGTTTTCTGCGACGCTTTCCCAGAGATACAGATGCAGGCGAGGATCAGGCTTTATCCCTCTGCAGAGCAGGCAACGGGGCTGTCCCAGAGACCAGGGATCCTGGCGTGAGGCACAGCAGGCACCGAGGGCAGCAAAATTCAAGGACAGGTATTACTCAAGCTCAACGTCTGCAAGGGCGAGAAGGCAGGGGACAAAGCTGTCTGCGGGGATTGGGGGCATTGCAAATAATGTCTCGTAGTACGTTTGCCTGGCTGGCAATGTTCCTGGCACTTCTCTTTAAAGAATATTTTTAAGAAGAAAGGAGAAACAGCAAGAAATTGCAGATTCAACCTTGTACGGAAATGTGAAGCTGCAGAATGCAGGAGGAAAAAAAATCGTCTTTCTCTTTCTAGAATTCTTTAGATGTTTTTCTCAAATTTCATACAGTGAATCTTGCTCCCTGTCCATTTTAGCAAGTTGTTTTATACTGATTTCTATAAAATGCATTCAAAGCCTGAAGGACTTGCTCAGTTCTGAGGATCACAGGCCAATAATGCTTTTCTTGCTTTGAGGTTTCTGTCATGTGTTTGGGTCCCTGTGGGTGTCTCCAGTTCAGAGGAAATTTCTTCAGATCATAGCTGTGGCAAAGCACTGGGGGGAAATTTGTGTCACGTTGGATGACTCCAGCTACCCATCATGTTAGTCTAACACCTTCCCCAAGCACCACAGGGTTAGGTACTTGATCTCTGTGTTAGAACGTAACAGTGACCAAATAAAGACCTTTTCAGGCAAAACTTCTCTTAATTTATGAACTGCATGTTGAATATTATCCTCAAGCAGTTTATAATGGCCACATTGTTATTAGGCCTAAGAGGCTGGTCCTGCAGTGGTCCTGGCAATGAGCTTGCCCCATGGGAACAGCAGATGTGGGTGGTCACTGCCACTTGGGAGCCTGCTCACGCATTTGGTTTGCCACCATGGCTGGCCTGGCTGTGCGGGACGTGGGTCTGTGTCCACAGGAAGGATGGAGCCTCCCACTGATGAACTTCCCACACAGCACTGCTGAGGCCGCCGGGAAGGTCCTTCACCCCAGCAACACGCTTTGCACCCACCCTCGAAGGGACCAAACCCTCCATGGTGCTTTCCCGTACGCACAAAGGCAAGGTCCCCTTTTCCACCCGCCAACCCAGACCCTGCGGTCACGAGCTGAAACAGGTCTCTGCCTTCACTGCCGGAGGAAGAAGTTGTGGGGGCAGGAGATAGTTTCACATGAGCTGGTGAAGATGTGCTTGCCACGAAGGAGCGGGGACCAGGGCTCCTGCACGTACTGGGAGCCAGCACACCTCGTTTAGCCTATTACGACAGTAAGGGCTGAGCCTTTCCACTGTTTTATTACTGATGATTGGTGGTGTAGGGATGAATCAGAAAGCAGCTAAGTTCATTTGCTTGATCTTCCAGGGTAGGGAAGGCTGGGTAGGCTCTTCTGATCCATGTTTCCCTACCCTGAGGGGGTATGAAAGCCAAGAGGAGAAAATAGCTGAGGTTTCAGATCTCAGGTTGATTTTGCAGCGTGAGCAAAAAAAGAAAGCAAGCTCCTCCTCTTCTTTGGAGCTGAAGAACATTTACTCTGGAAGCCCTTGAAAGAAAATAAATACAGTGCAATATGGTGTTGTTTGTACAATCAGTTTTCTGTGAAAAACTTCACTTTGAATAGTTATGGAGATCTGGATAATGTTCATCACGCATGTGAATTTAAGGACTATGCACTAGCCAGGCTAATATTTCTACAAATGCCTAATTAGGGAATAAAGCAGGCTACAGAGAAAGATGCATTTCCGAGGGCCGCTCTCCTCCTCTCCTATACAAACAGGCTCACACACATGCATATATATACATATATATACTAGAGTTTATTTAGATCTAAGGCCCGTTAAACAACCTGGATTTAAGACTCATGATGAGATTAATCGGGCATGGTAATTACATGTGCTTGAAAATTACTTAGCAATTATACTTGAAGTTACCAAGAATTTCTATGATGAATCACCTTAGGATTTTAATTCTGAGAGAGGTAAGGACAAGGTTAACAGAGGTCTAGTTTGAAGACAGTCGAGCACCAGATAATTATCCTGTGCTGCTGTATATTTACAGCATGTACTGCTGCCATGAATCTTCAGACCTGTTGCAATGTAATTATTTCTGTTTTCCATAACAGGAAATTAATTCTGCACCATGGCTTGGGATTCCCCGCTCAAATCCGTGGATATTTTTTTGTCGGTGGTCCAGAGAGGGGACCTGGCAGTCCCTCAGGTCACGCAGGTGGCTCATCCCACTCTCCTTTCCTTATGCACTGAGACATAGATTAAGATGCCAGATGTCGGGTACCTATTTCAGGAATTTTCATGGAATAGATTTTTAAAATTCTGTTTTCAGACACCGTAGCATTTAAGTTCTTTAAAAATGCTTTGTAAGGGGCCACTGCTTGCCTGTGTCAGCTGAACTAAGGAGAAGATAGAGAGCTGGCATACAGAAGCACACTTTTTTCATCTACAGACACCTACTCTCTGCATTAAAACCAAAGAGGCCGTAACTCTCCCTTGCTGGCCTCAACCCCCTCGGTGCGTACGAGGCTGTGGTCCTGGTGGGAGTGGGATGGAGCAAGGGTCTCAGCCCTATGGGGGACCAGGAGGTGGTTTCAGCAGCCAGGCTTGTCACACAGGGTCTGCAGCGGCTGCGCAGGCATCCCCGGGCACGACGTCGGTCCTCCGGTGCTCAGGCAGGACCGGAACCCTCCGCATGGCAAACGACAGGCAGAGCCCGGCTCATCCGCTGCGACATCACCGGGTCTTCAACGGAGTTACACAAGAGAAGGGTTTCATCTCCGGTGCCCAGGCAGCGGGAGCAGGGGAGAGGTGGGGCTGAACAAAATCTCTGCAGCACTTAAGTTCCCAAGTAAATATCTAATTAGAGAAATGTTTGACTTCAATAATAAATGAGCAGAATATCAGGAGACATGAGTTCTGGCAAAGTACATCTATGGCAGAGTCTTTACAATGGGGGCATTTTTTTGGCCTGCCCTCCTATTTAAGATCCTCATATAAGTGGAAAAACCATGTGGACAGCTGCTAAGGGTAGGGCATGACTTTCCTCGCTCTTGCTCGAACAATTTGGAGGCACCCATCGGCAAACCCACCCTCATCAATTCTGCATCTTCCTGAAAATGTACTTTTAAGCACCTTAATTGCATTTCAGAGATAACCCTGCAGGCAAAGTGACAGGAAGAGAAACCATATGGAGCAGTTTGGCGGTCGGGCTCTTTGTTTTAAATCAATCAAACATCTGCGGCTAATGTAGCTTTGGGCTGCTCCTCAGGAAACATTAGCCCTATTAGTCTGGGCTGGCAGGAACACAAAATAATATATTTATGGACAAAGCACATGTGCATTACTGCTGGAGAGCGAGCAGAGGAGGAGGAGGAAGAGAAGCTCTGTGGTCAGCACTTTGCCTTCTTGGGAGGTCAGCTCCAACACGCAAAGAGCAGGAACGGGGGGTCCTGTCTCCTCGCCCCAGCCCTGAGCCGCCCACCTCCCTGCCCAGGTGCAGCCTCAAGACCTGCTGCCCCAAGCCCGGAGGGGAAAGACCACCAAAAAGAAACTGGGTGGCTTCTTACCTTAAAGGAAATGAGGCGGGCGGGTGCAGTGGGATGTGTCGCAGTCTGCAGGGGCAGCGATGGGAGAGGAGCGCTGAGCGGTGGGGCCGTGCCTGGCTCCACACCACACCGCATCCCCAGCGAGCACAGCACGGGCACCGCGCTCATCGCTTACAGGCGGAGGCAAGGGCCGTGCGCGTGAGGGAGCAGGGTGTTACGGGCTGAAAGCACCATTTTGCACCAAGGGCTACGAACAACTGGAACAGGTTGCTCAGAGAGGTGGTAGATGCCCCATCCCTGGAAACATTCAAGGTCAGGTGGAACGGGGCTCTGAGCAACCTGATTGAGTTGAAGATGTCCCTGCCCACAGCAGGGGGGTTGGACTAGATGACCTTTAAAGGTCCCTTCCAACCCAAACTATTCTATGATTCTGTGAAAGCCAGAGGTGGGCTGGTTCCCCATATAGTGTACCCTTTTAAACAGTGACAGCCTCCAGGCGGTTCATTCCATTTTCCTCCCATGCGGTGTCTTTATGTGCGCTCACACAACAGCAGCACTCCCAAGGAGGAGGTGGGAGATGGAAAGGGTAACAAGGCTTTTTCATTTACACTGTCATGCAGACAAAAACATGTGCATTTGCACGTGCATCAATAAATGAGGGGCATGAGGACATATGTCCACCTGCCAGCACCTGTCTAGTCCATCCACCCATACCCCAGTTTCCTGAGAAATGGAGAACTCTGACTGAGAACAAGAAGAGCAAGAGCTTTGGGGCTGCTTCGCTGCTGGCCACTGCCCTGTGCGGGAGGGAATTTGCACTAGAGAAACCTTAAAAGGGGTGAAAATACTGTATATAATCTTAATTCACTCCCCAACCACAATTTTAGGCTTCCTTGTTTCTATTCCCTATAGGAGAAAACAAAAAAGCCTGTGACATTGAGGGGGATAAGGTAGAGCATCCATATTTAAGGAAAAGTACATCATTGGCATGTTTTGATTCTGCCAAAACAAAATGTTGCAAATCCTGAAAACACAAATAATTATTGAATTTAAGAAAAAACCCAAACTTATTCAGATTAAGGAGTTGTATATTAGGTAGGTTGAGATAAACCTTAACTTCGTCCCTTAGTGACACTGTGAAGTAATCATGTAACTATGACATTTCAACTAAGTTTTCAGTCCACCACTAGATGAGCCCGATTTTCAAAATATAATCTAGTTAATCCTTTTTTTTTTTCCTGATGCTATCAACACTGGGCAGAGTCAGGCATCTGGGGATGCCTTAACTGTGACTTTCCAAATTTTTGAATGTTTATTCCATCTTTACATTTCTTCAGATTATAATGGCAGGGGTTGGGGAGAGGAGGATGGCAGCATGTGCAATTTGGGTATTCTTTTTTTACTCATGCATCCATGGATGCATTTAGCATTAGTGTGTATATATCAGTTTGAGGAGTTTCCTCTTCTGCCCAGGTTGAAAATGTCAGATTTGTACAGTGACTGTGAAATGCAGAAAAAACCACTGTTATATGCAGGAAATGTAACAACTTAAATCTGGAGAATACCGGTTGTATTTACACTTCTGGTCTTTTGTGAGCATGCTCATTTGTAAGCTCTGGCTTTCTTGCAGGGACGCAGAGAAGCTAAGCTGGTTTCACAAAGCAGAGCTCCTGCAGCAGGTAACTCGGCATGCCCCGCAGACCTCCCCGCTGCCTCTGCAGCTTACAGCCCCTCACATGCCCCTGCATCGTCCTCCTGCCCGCAGTCCCTCCCCATACCGCTTGTGCACACCAGCCCCATGCAGGCGTGTGGGTGCCCCCCCGGCCCCCATCCTCCTGCTCCTTTCACAAGATAGGTCTTGTGATCCTCCAAAAGATAGGTCAGCTCCCAATGCTTTCAGTTGCAGTAAGTCCATTCCTGCCCCAGCAAATATCCCCCTTTCAGAGCAGACACGTGCTTCCACCTTCCTCTTCTCTAAGGGATGGAGGAATCACACCAACTCATGACCCCCGTTCTCCCAGGAGGGACCTCCATCCGTTATGAAATAGGATACTCTCTGGGACAGATGTTATTGCCTTTTCCTTTCTCAAAGGCTGACAAAGCTTCAGTGCTCATCGGCAGAAGAGGGACTCACCTACCATCTTTTGAGAGCCCGTGAATGCAGTCTGTGCAAAATGCTTTGGCCCTTAAAGGAAGGCTGGAGAAACATCTACACATTTCCTCTGGCGCACTCATGAGAAGGCACAAGTCTGAAGACTGCTGCTAAATTTGTCAAAGGACGTATTTTCCAAAGTACTTCTAACTCAGGCAAATTATCCAATTTATTTGCAAATTATTTGAAAATCCATCCTCTACTCAAAAGAGTAAGTGCTGTAATTCTGCCAGAGATCCACAGCACCCGCACCAGTCAGTCACCACCTTCTCCAAGTGCAAAGAAACATCATAATTCTCAGCAGCACCCCCATCATGCAAAACACACCGGTTTGCTTTGAATTTTCCCAGCATCGCAAGCAAATGGTTTCCCTGAGTCATCCAGAGCTGAGAGGCTTCAGAAGGAAACCAAGGGACAGCTCAGCTGCCAGGACAGGGAAACTGCTGCCGATGGAGATTCCCAGTGTGGTTGAGGGCCTCCTGGGAAGGTGGGAAGAATAAGTAGGGGGTGTTTCAGGGAGGGAAAAATGGTAGAAGGGAGTTTGCTTTGAAAATAATGTGTACCTCCACCCATAGGCCACACACCACGATGGGGGAAACGCAGGAGGCAGCTGAGGGGTTGCAGCAGACCTCCCCCGAGCATCGGCTGCCCCAGGGTCCCCTCGGTGGCTCAGCAGGCACCTCTGTTTTGTGGGTCACAGGGTGGGACAGGGTCCCAGGCAGCACATGGAGTTTGAATTGACCAAATTTCTACAGCCTCCCACAGAGGATATTAGTATTAGGAGTCATCCTAGCCCATGCAATCAAAGGCAATCATCATATACAATACATATGTAATCAACAGCTATAACAAGGGGAAAGTTTTTCTTTCTTGACCCGTACTTTGTGGGAACTCTTTTTCCAAGGAAAGGGTGTGGGAGCTTCTCATCAGCAATGACAGTGACTCAAAGCAAGGGCGACGGTCCTTCCCCGTCCGACTGAAGGTCTCTCGTGACCCCCAAGAGGTGATACTGCAAAAAAGGATTCAGAGAAGAGTCCATGTAATTCCAAGATTATTTTGTCCTGCTTAAAGACTTCAGTGCTGGACCAATGTCTGAAGTGAAGGACATGGAAAGATAAATATGCAAGGAGAAATGAAGTCTTTTGGCATGAATGTTCGTTGCTGTGGGGCAAGAGAGGTTGTGGCTACCCCTGTGAGGAGTGTGCCTCACAATTAAGAGAAGTGAGAAACAAAGTGGCAACCACATGTACATTTGAAGATGGTCTCATAAAACTCTGATTCACATTCAGAAACAGAAACAGGTGTGGGGCAGACCCAGGGGAGGGACAGGACCTCAGGGGGGTTCTCCCACTGCCTTCACACCCCTTTGGATGAGATCCGTGGTGTCCTCCCTCCCAAGGAAAAAGGATGTGCGAGGCCGGTACCAAGTGAGCTTTGGCCCATGGCCTCCAGTCTGGGCCCCGTTTGCCTCTTGCCCCTTCGTTAGTTGTTCATTGACGAGGCTGCGCTCGGGCAGGCTGCGGCAGCCTTTTGCACACAGGCGGCGAGGAGCCCTGCCCAGCTCCAGATAAGGTCGGCTGATAGTGGCTCTTTGCATCTTCACCCTGACTGGCACCACCTCTGTGAGCTTGGCAAGACCCATTGTCCGGGAACACAAAGAGTGGCCCTAACCTTCCCTTTAGGTATCAAATCAAATGGTGTTTGTTTTCTTTTGCTTTCAGCGGGTTCTCTAATTATTAACCGTGCAGAAGGGCTTAGGGTTTGCTGCGTGGGTTACTGCAGAGCACCTCGCTCGGGGAAGGTGCTCTGCACAAGCCGGGGGGCTTGTTTGCTCCTTGGTGCTCCTGCAAGATAAGAAAGGCATTGAACAATGGGAACCCAATAATCTTCCTCTTTCCCCCTTGACCATTAATTTGATTCATGGTACTTTTTGTTTGCCACTGATGAGTAATGAGCTATTTCATCTTCACTCCAGATCTATGCAGAAATGAAAGGTACACATCATGCAATGTAAAAGACATATAGATTTAACCCCTTTACCCAACAATGCGCTGCTAATAACACGTGCCTTAGACATAGTGCTGTGGTAGCAGAGGGGAGAAGTCTTTTTTTAAAATCTACCTTTGATTAGGGACATACATTTTTGAAGTGACGGCCTGCCAGAAATACAGTGTTACACAAGCTCTCATCATCTGAACCAGCATCCTGGAGCAGCTCATTTTTCTCTCTCAAGGTCATTTCGTTATTATGCAATTGCACAAGCAAGCCAGGGACTAAAGGGGGCAAAAAGACAAAGAAGGTTTTGACGCACTCCCAGGAGCACAGGGCCTTTAGCACTAACCATTTCGGTATGTAAGTTTGAAATTTTCCCCATGCTTTCTCTCAATTTGGCCATTTTTTGGGCAGCATCTATGCAGTCTGGGGCACAGAAGTGCCGTCTGGCCCTGCAAGCCAGGTGCCTCGGGGTGCCGCTCTCCCCGTGCCAGGCTGCAGCCATGTGAGGAGGGTGATGTGCAAATACCTGAGCCTCCTTCCCACCCCCCTGTAGCACGGGCCATCTTCTTCGGTCTCATCCTGAGCAGTCATAGCCAGAAACCCCCATGCCAGGTCAGCCTGGTGGTCCCTCCAACCCAGTCCCCTTTCTCCAGCAATGCCCAGTACAGCAGAGGCTCGGTGCCATTGGGACCAGTGTAGGTTAAGGGCAGTGGCACCCCAGCTGGCAGGCAGCCCTCGCTTATGCCCCCCTGACTCACCCCAAGTGCTGGCAGGAGAACATATGTGTGGGTTAATAGTGGTGCCGAAATGGGGATGGTTTTCCAGAGCCCTTCGGAGCTGACTCATAGGACAGAGCTGAGCCAGACATGACAGGGGGATAGAAATCAGGGCCCTGACAAGCTTCTCCGTCAATTATCTATTTATTTCGCGCCCCGTCTTCTCCTTCTGCCTGTTGGCAACAAGGAGAATTCATAAATGATGGTAATAAATGCGAAATGACAGCTAATCTTAATTGACCAAAGTTTCCTTCAAAAGCCTGGGTCGTGCTGGATGTAATATGCTCTAAATGTGAAAATATAAGCCAGGAAATTACACTGGCAGTTTTACGTGCCTTTAATCAAGTGGGTTTTATGCTGCCAAGCAACAAAATCAAGGTGGGATCCGGTTGCGAGGGGGATTTTTTTCCCCAAAACGGGAACTCTGCAGTTTGGCAGCCTCGCGTTGTTCCTCCGCCCCACCACTCTGTTTCCTAAGCCTGCAAATTTGGGCTCTGAAGTGGCACCACTTGGCAGGGGTTTATTTTCTGCCTAATCTAACCTCATCATTCTGGGCATCCACCACCTGCTCGGTGCAGCCACCGTGCCGAGACGCAGCCGAGATGTGCCCCGGGGGCAGCCCTGTGTTTTGCCACCAAGATTTTACCTTGGTGGGTTACATATTTTCTCTCCACCTACAACGCACCACGGACTGTTATTTTTCCAAGAAAACACTTTTTCTCCCAGGAAATGGATGTTAATAGCAAGATGTCCCTTTACGTCCCATCAACTCCAGCACATTTCTCTCTGGAAATGGGCGCAGGATGCCCGGGGGCTCTTTGGGGCCGGGGGGAAGGAGGAGGAGGCCAGGCACAACGCCAGCTATTCCTTTCAGGACAGGCAGGCAGTGCTACCTGCACCCCTGGCAGACCTCTCCTCCCATCAGAGGGTATCTGAAAGCTGCAAGATTTTCCGGTGCTCCCCGCGGGAGCCGTGCACCAGGGAGCAGGGGCTATGGCGGCTGCTCTCGCTCCTGCCTTGGGCTCGCGACGCCATCTCGCTCCCCAGACTTCTTGGCTGAATGGGCAGTGCCCGGGAGGCTGGGGCTGGGACACGTGAAAGATGAAGGCCAAAGGAGAGGGGAAGGAAACCTGAAGACAATAGCGTTTTTGTAGTCCTGCCAGGATGCTCCGGCTTGGAGTATCTTTCCTCCTGCCTCCCCAGCTTGGGTAGGTCCCCTCCCCGCCGCCTCCCCTCCCTGCCATGCCAGCCAGGCTGGGCTTGTACTGCGGCACTTTCGCGAGAGCATCCCAGGGACTTCAAAACCTCCTCCTCCAGAATGACTTGCAGCTTTTCCGAAAACTGGCAGGCAGCCTCAGTGCTTTACCACGGGAGGAGGGTTAACCCCTTCCCTCCTTTTCTCCTTCTCTCCCCTTCCCCCGGCCCAGCGCATCGTCCTGCTGGTTTGACTGGGAACTGGCTGGGAAGAAGGACAGAGGAGGAAATATTTTATTTTTAAGAGCATTTAGTCCTCGCGTCTCTGTGGCTCAGGGTGGTGGGAACGCAGCCTCGCACCGACAGCCTGAGGTTTCATCCATCTGAGGCCACAAGATAAAATCATTGGCACGGGATTTTTGAAAGGGGCAATTATTGAGAATTTTTGGGTCAGTTGGTTGGTTGAGGGGGGTGTGAAACATTTAGAAGTGGGAAGAAAGGTTTATCCTTCAGGCACTGCAGGGAGAAGCTGGCAGTGGCTCAAAAGTCTCCCAGCCCCCGAGGAATATTTGAAAGTTTTCCTATTTTTTAGCTCTGCGTAAGAGCAACCTGCAGCAATCACACAGCAGGGATCCGGGACTCCCGCCTCCTCTTCCTAGCTTTGCCTTGGGCTTGCGGCGTGATCTTTTTCAAGAACACCCAATTTCTTGGTTAATTTTCAAAAACATTAGTTTTTTTCTTTTCACAGGAAGCTTTGCAGGTACAAAAAACATCGGTGTTCAATGCACTGCAGCTGCAAACCCAGCTATCTACCCGGCTCCCTGGTTTGCACCCAGTTAACGTGGGACCCTGGAGTGCTGCCTCCGTCCCCCTCTGCCCCTGGGCTCCTCTGCCCCCTCCCCACCCCCCCGGGACACTCCTGACGCCCCGCCACTGCTCGGGCGGGAATAACCACCCTTCGCCCCGGGCAGAGGCTGGGACGGGCAGGGGACGTGTAGTGGGAGAGGTGAGGGCTGAGGAGGAGGAAGACTAAGAGGCTGCCACAGCGAAGGGGTCCAGCCCAGTAAGCCGGACTTCAAATTTTTTTCCATCTTCTTTTGCAGACATGATTCCCACTCCTCCGATGTCAAGACTTCAAATTATTGGGAGATAAATTTAGAATAGATCTGAAAAGTAATTTAGAGATCTAAAAATAGCCTGTCTATCCAGCAACTGTAAAACCAGAAGGGAGGAGAAAGGAGAAAAAATGACTGGGGGTGAGGGCAAATAGGAATAAACAATTATTAGAGGGGCAGCCATGACAGAGAGAAATCTTCATATTAAAATTGAGAGATACTATTTCATGTCGCAGTGAGTAGTCTCGCGCGACTGCCCGCTGCTTCGCCCTGCCCTGGCTGGAGGCATCACCAGTGCCCGTAGCCCAGCAGGACGTGATCCCTGATCTTCTTTCTTTCTTTCCCTGATAAAGTCATGGGAAACACCATTTGCCCTGGGTGCTGAACCAGACACAGAGCTGGTGGCAATCAAATAGCAAAGGGGAATTTTTTTCACCAGTTTTGGGAAACTGAGTAAATGCAACTCGGCCAATGATGGGGATTTGGCGTAGCAGGGTTGGACCTGGGGACCATTGACAGCCCCCAGCACGGTGAGCCAGGTCCAGGGTGACACCAGGAAATCCAGCCAGGAGCAGATGGAGACAAGCGACAACATATGAGCAAGGTGTCTGTGCCAGGGAGAAGCCACCCACTGCATAGGGCCACAGTCCGTGTTGGAGGCAGGACCAGAGGCAGGCAGCGTAGTGCAGGCAGGACCGGGTGCCCCAGCCAGAGCTGAAACAGGTCTGCTGGTGCCCCACGAGAAAACAACCCGGTGGGACCGGGGTACTCGACCCCCATCACAGCACCAGAGCCCCCAGGGGGAACACAGCAGCCCCGGGGGGGCACGAGGAGGGGGCAGCGGGGGCTGCAGATGTTTCCTGCCTGCTGAACGCAAGCTGCGGAGAGGAGATAAATGTCGGCGCTTAGAGCTAAGCCTCGCTTCGTGTTGCGCCTTGCTTTTATAACCTCATCTTTTTAATATCCTGTTGAGACAAACAGCCTGTGCACGTGTGCTGGGGGGACCTGCCAGGCAGCTGAGCATCTTAGAGCATCTCAGCCTGAAAGATGCTCAAATGTCCCCATTGGGGAACATCTTTCAGGCTGAGATGCTCTAAGAAATTCAGTATTGCAGCAAGTGCTGGGCTGCCAGACCGCTCCTGTCCCGACCTCCGCTCCCGCAGAGAGACGTGACATGGCCACAGGGTCTGGGTTGGGCGCCTTGGTTCGGTGGTGACAGACCATGGAGGACAGGGACTGCAGTGGGACAGGGAGATGATGTTACAGGCGCTGAGATGGTCAGTCCAGGGACTGATAGGATGCCACGGACATCTCCCATGTGATCTTTTCGAATGTCACCTGGGCACTATAATGCTTTCGTTTAGCTGGAGCTGGCATGCATGAATACAGGCATTGGGTACGCGAAACATGGCTTCACATGTGATGACACTGCTGGCCACCATGAGTCTGTGTCCTTAAAATGCTCCTGGCTGCAGCAGCGCCTCAGCACCCTTCAGCATCCCGGCCAGCCCCATGCTCCAGTCATGGTGGGGCCAAATCCTGCTCCCCGCCATGGGCTGGTCACCGCCCTGGGTGGGGGAGCCGAGGTGAGGGAAGCAGCCTCACCTTGCCCCAGCTCCCACCGTTACCGGCCCCACCAGTAAGGTCTGCTGAACTGTCCCTTCCCCTCAGCAGCAGCTTGGTGCAGCCCCAGTTGCCCCAGTGAAGGACCGGGTTGACTGGGAACGGCCAGGGGGGCACTTCCTACTTCCCCGTCCCCAGTTATTAACACCAGGTGCTACTTCGATGCCTCTCTCAGAAAAAACCTCACCCTTTTAATTAAACCTGTAGCTCAGACTACGTGTTTCTGTCACTTTGGGAACGACCTATTTTTGCAGGGCACGCTAAGCCTTTCGGCTGCTTTGCCCTCACGGGGCAACAGGCCTTGGGTGTTGGGTTCCCACAGCCCATTGCCACAGGGGGGGTCCCTACCTCGGGGACAGCGGGGTCTATCCCCACCAGAGCTGCACAAACCTCAGCCCATCCTTCCTGTGTCGCTCCGTCCTAACAGTGACATGCAGTGGTGGCACGCTGCAATGGAGGCTGGAGATACCCGCACACTCGGCCCGAGCTGCTGGTACCAGTTCCAGCACCTAATGGGTTTCTGTAGCCATATCTTTTTTTCTTTTTTTAGTAATGGGACAATATTATCTCCATAATGAATTTGGCTCTTGTTTTGTACAGCAGTGTTTTCTTCGAGCTCCCTTTTTGTTACACCTGTGCATGCACACATGTAAGCCTATCACAAAATTTTCTGCAGAGAGGCAGCTAAGCAGCAGCAAAGCTGCCATCGCGTCTCCTAGGGCCGGGCCAGCGATGGGCTGCTGCATCTCCCGGAGTGAGCAGGCTGTTTCGAGAGGCGAGGCTGGCACAAGCTGGGGGGATCCCGGCTACCTCACCCATACCCCCCCCACAGCCCCACCGTCTCCCCATCCCCGGGGTTCTCGACGCCTGCCCGTGACAGATCCACTGAGGCAGCCCCGGGCTGGCAGGGCGCAGCCAGCTCGGCCTGGCAGAGGGTGCCCACGGCCATGCCCCCGCGCATGCTGCTGCACTGCTCACCTGCTGCCGCTTGCAGATCAAGTAGCTAATGTCTGAGCAGTCCCATTTAAACCCACAATCAAATTACAGGAACAAAATTAGAAGCCAGACTGGAGCCACTTTAAAAGTTGCCCCTTATTTAATAATTCTGTCGCAGTTATTTTTCCTCTTATCACCATTTATTCTCATTCTGGGGCCGGGCTGTAATAACAGAGGAGGTTTATATGTGCTCCCCCTCCTTTTTCCAATGTCTAGTCTTTCTGCGTGGGTTTCATTTCTGCCTAGTGAAAAGACATTAGGATAAATAAAACAATAATGCAGAGGTCTACATTCATGGGACCACACCGCACTCACCCTTCCATGACCCTCCCTTTCCTGTATGAAAGGCGTGAATCAAAAAATAGATGAAATTCCTATTTCACCCCTGCCCATACCTATAGGTATCAATCTATCAGGTGTGGAAGAAGAAAGTGCAGTGCAGCCTTTTCCTTCAAGGCAGCGCTGTGCAGAAGCAGGAGCCCAGAGGAGGTGCCAGGGTTTGGGAGCGCCATTTCCCCTCTGGTGGGGTCTGCGCAAAACTGATGGAGGAAAGGAGGCGGCAGCCTCCGCTTCCCAACGGATGGAGGGAAGGAGGCCAGAGCCTCCCCTTCCCTCCCTGCTCCTGCTGTCCCCCTGCACGGCCAACGGTGCAGGCGTGGAGATATGGGGGTGGCGGGGATGCGCAGCCCCAGCTGGGAGCTGGCTTGCACTGAAGGAGCCAGGAGAAATACTTCTGTTATCATTTGCCTGTTAATTAAAGATGTGACTCGGTGAGAGGTCGGATTCACTCACCTGGCTGGATTTTCATCTGTTTCTGGATATCGCTGGGAAAAAAATAAATGCAGCTTCTCACTAAGCCTTCAGCATTTTAGTAAAAACTATTTTTAGATCCCTTTTAAAAACAAATCTATAGCCATTCTACAATAGGCAAACACTGCTGTGTGGTTAATAGTTGCTGTCCCCCAAATCACTGCTGAAATCTGCCAATATTTAAAAAAAAATGAAATAGTTTATGCAACATTTTGGTGACAACTGCCTCTGTGGCACACCTGAATTCTTGTTTTCTATGAACAAGACATGACCCTGACTCAGGCATCTGCTGGCAGGAACCATGGCAGGTTCCATGCAGCCTGGAAGCTGCTTCGGGGTGATGCACAAAATCCCAGCAGGGCCTGATCCTGCCTGTGCAGAACAGAGTTGCCCACCGGCACGGGGGCTGAAGCACGGGAGACCTCCATGAAGGAAAGCATGAGGATTTGTGGCCAGGAAGAGGCATCTCTGACCGGGGGACCTGCTGCGTGCCGGGCCTCTTGCAGGGCACGGAGAGGGGCTGAAAGCTGGGCAACAGTCAGTGTGGGGGGATGAGCTGGACGACAGGTTATCCCCTTGGCTTTCTCTGCGCCTTACCTGCACCCACTATTATCCTGCAAAGTTTCTACGTAGAAACAGCTGCGTATTCCTGAAGGCTTCAGCTACGAGCTGGCTAACTGCTGGCGGATTGCTTGGACAGAGGTGTTTCAGGTGTCCAACAGGCTCAAAGGTTTCATCCTGCAGCTCAGGTAGCTGGATGCAGGGAATCAAATTGTGAGCCAGGGGCATGCAGCAAGCAGAGAGGACAGGGGCACAGTGCTCAGGCCCTGCCTGCCTGGAAACAAGCCAGGGCCAAGGGCTGGATGGGGCTCACCGTCCCACCGCTCTCGGGAATCATCACGCGCTGGTCTTTTTCCCCCATGTGTAACCCCACTACCGGAGTCCTCCTTCCACCCGCACACCCTCGCTAAGTGGAGTGCTTGCAGAACGGTTATCTTCCTTAATCCTGTATTTATCAAAGCATCTACTGGGAGCTCTCAGGAGGCAAAACTGGCCACCGGCACATGGGCAAACACAGGGGCTTAACGTCCAGCAGGACGAGCTGAGGCAGATGGATCTCATTCCTGGCAGGCACTGAGAACATGAACCTGGGCTAAACGTGAGCGATAATCCCCTTTTCAGAGGGGTATCCTAGCTAGGGGATTGGCATCCACTGAGCTGTTTAGCCTCCGTTTTAGATTTGAGCTCTGAGTGAATGCAAATGTCTTTAAATAAAGTCAAACAGAAATGCTGCCGGGTATCAGGCAAGCATTTAAATATCACGAAGCTACAAAGGAAGTGAGAGCCTCACCTTGCTCCACATACAGCTCCAGTCATTTACACATCAAGTAGGTGAATTCAAGAGTGCAGAAATAGACCTGTAAATATATGGAGATTCTGCTTTTGCAGCAGTTCATTTTCAAAGCACATCTACTTCTTAGTGTACATTTGGGGTCACACTCCACCTCACAGCCTCACCCCGCTTTCCAAAACAAGCTTGCTAGCTTTCCTCTGCAAGTGAAGCATAAAATACAAATAAACACCTAAGTTTTAGTGTTGTCACCACTTTCATCTTGCTGCTAATCACTATCACAAATTATGTACATATCCAAAAATGTCTAAACTTCAGTGCAGTATGTTCTTGCTCCTTGTGTTTCTTGTTTTGAAAATATACGTGACAAATATTTTCATATTTTATATTTCTACATTCTACTGACCACGTCCAAATCTTAAGGTAGGATATTCCTGTGATCAAAATGCAACGAGGCAAAATGGAATATAGCCAAGGCCCTCCACTCCTCTTGTAAAAAATGGATTTATGATCTTTAGTGACAGGTCTTGTTGTACACCTTGATTTTTCATCTTACCTCAGGCAGTCCAGTGTCCCCCCAACCTCATGCTTTGCCATCAGCTCATTTTTGACTTAGATGAATACAGTTTCTCATGATTTCTTGAGACAGCCATTCTTTAAATGTTTCCCATTTGAGTACCAGTCTGAGGCAACAGTGTCCAGCTTGTGAAATAGCACTTGCATTCAGAGGACAAGCTTTAGTCAAAGTAGGGATACCAAAATTTACAGTGCCCCAAATACTGTAGATCCAAGCTCGCCAGACAGTATTCCCTCTAGCTAGTGCAGCAGGCACCCACCCTACCTCGGTAAGCTGTGTTACTGTGGGGCAGCCTTAGCTGGCCCAAATAAAACTGAGCAGAAAGGAGCTCGGAGGTGTCAAGAGTAAACGCTAGCTTGCTGCCTAGCTCCAGCACCCAGAGAGAAAGCTACAGCTAAGACAAAGATTCAGTGTCTGAGGGAGGCAATGAGGAATTAATTATACGAGAAGATACTTCAGTTTAGCACTTAACTGGATTACAGATGCTGGCTGCCTGGGGCTTTGTTGTCTCCTTGCAGGCCCTCCTTCAGCAGCAGGCTACCTCTGCTCTAGCCCAGAACTTCACACCTACCCCAAGCATGTCAGCCAGGTTCTTCTCTGTCCTTGTTTGCCAGCCCTCGCTCGCTCTATGCTCCAGGCACGCCTGAGCCTTTCCCTCATCCTCACCCAGAGCTGAACCAGCTCTTGAAGCAAATGTTCACAGCCCCCCGCTTTTCAGCTGAATTTTGCTCTTTTCAGCTGCGTCATTCATTTCTAGCTCTTACTGTTCCTTGTGGTGTATGTTGTCATCCCAGTTACGTGTCTCTGCTCTATGCACCGGCCCATCCATCACCTGCCTGAAAACCGGAAGTCTCCAACCATTTTCGTCTACCGCCACTACTACCAGAAACTAGTTGCTGCACACACCCCTGTCCTGATCTGATCTCACCACTCCCACTAAAACCTGTCTCTCTCCAGTTACCTTTAGTGACTCGCCCTTTGACAAGTTTCACTTGTGTCTCCTACAAAATAAATCCCCAGATGAAGGCTTCTGGCAACTTGGGTGTGCTGCCATGCTTAAACATCGCAGGATGGGCTGACGGTGAACTGGCCAACGTAACAGAACCCAGCGAAATGACAGATAGTTGGAGAAGCTCTAAGAAATTACCTACTTAAACAGCAGTTGACGAATAGCCTTAGGCTCCTGGAGGCTCACATTTTAATGACTGCTAGCAAAATAGGCAACCCTGAGTATGTCTGCCCATACAGAGATTCCAGATGGTTTTACTGTATTTAATCTTGTCTTACTCCCAGTCAAAAAGCTGAATAACTGTTATCTGGAAGGGGTGGGAATTTGAGGAACCACAACAGACCACAGAGAGTATTTCAGACAGAGACTGTCACATCAGTTCAGCACGAACAGTTGTACCAATCTTAAAAAGATAAGGTTTAAAAAGAAATGCCAGCATTGGTTTAATTCGAGTGAAACCAGATGATGGCAATTCTCCTGTTTGGACCCATGTTTCTAAGCTCAACGCCTACAAATTCACATTCTCCGTTTCCATTTCACAATCTGATACAAATGGGGACTTCTTTGTGATGGTTGTGAATGTTTTATTATAGTCTTATCAATACGTCACTCCTCTGAAAATCAGTTTTTCGGAACTAAAATCTAATCTGGCAGTGTTCAATAAGTAACAAGATGAACTCAGCCATGCAAACAAAATATTACTAAGTTACTTTAATAACATTTTATCACAAGAGCGTGTCCTGGAGACTTAGACAGTTAATCTTGGATTTTATTAATATTTTGGATTCTTTTTGTTATGCCCTAGCCTCTGGTACAAAGCTGTCTTCATTTTGATGCTAGAATGGGATATATCTTTGGGTGCGTTTATGCCTGTGATTCTTGTCTTATTTTATAGCGCTGTGATAAAAATAGCACCATCAGCGTTCAGTGCTCACCACAGTACATTTAAGCAACTGGTCATTGCACTGAAACAGAACTTCTGGAGAAACTGAGCTTATTCCTAGACAGTAATGGCTCACAAAAGGTCTAGCTCCAAGTCTCTTCCGTATGTGCCGTTCATTTTCTGTTCAGCACCTCTTATGATGTTTATTAAAGTAACTTTATTGGGTTATGTTGCACACAATAGGATATTCAAAACTCCATCTTGACCTTCACAGCAGTGCCTGGAAGATAACCAACATTTTCTTTGTATATACAATCAGCATTCTGAGCTTGCAGCTCCTTGTTTACAAATGCTTACCAATTTCAGTTAAATACAAGAAAACCTGAGAACATTGAGACATTTGAAAACAAGCATTACCATATTTTTAAAGTATTTTGGATGGTTTAGCTCAACTTATTAATTACTCCTGATTTCCAGGGCTTAATTACACAAAATTTTTACAAAAGCAACATCATGTCTTAACATTAATCAACCATAACATTTAAGATTGTTTTTTATTGTGCAAAACTTCAGCAATAAGTCTTATTAGTACAATAAGCTGAAAAGCAAGGGATATTTAAAACAATATTCACATTCAGTGTGCAATTTTCATCCCTACCTTCCATCTTTTGATGTGGAATCTAGAATTCACATCAGTAAGTGCCATCTGAAAATACCAATGGTTTGTTTCACATTTTGTTATTTGGAGGAGATTCAGAATATATTTTTGCATTAGGTTTTTATGCACAATTAAAACAGCTGTTTAAGTTGACAAATACAAATTAGACACTGAAAAGGGTGAAAAAATACATACTGAAAGCATCCACCTAACTGGTGGCATGACTGATAATTTATAGCTTATATTAAAAAATATAATTGATATTTTGATATTTCCATTTTGAACTCAAGATTTCAGCAAATAACACAAAATTTTGTTTAAAAAATTTGGCATCTGCTTATTGAAAAAAGTAATTTAATTCAATAGTTAATTTTAATTAAAAGCTTTAGCTTGTTAGATATTTAAGTGCTACCAGTCAAGGCAGTCACAAAGACTGTTTGATGTTTGAGTAGCACCATATAGATAAATGGTGCTTTCTCTCCTTCAGAAAGAGAGAGATTATGTTCGGCTCGAAACATAATCAGAGTATTTCCTGAATATTTTAGGTATCTTTGCCTTCTACATCATAAATATGTGCAACAATTCCTTAGTTTGAGAAAAAAATGCACAGAATTCCACTCAGGCTTTAAGACAGTGCTGTCATTAATTCAAATTCTCTATGTATAAAAGTATAAAGAACTCTTCAGTAGTCAATTTAATATTCAAAAGTAGATCAATAGTTTTATGTAAACTTGTTAAAAAACAAACCACTAAATTTGGCTTTAAAGTGACAAAGTATTTTGCTTAATATAATTTACTAAGCATGTGAAGAACTAATGTCAAACTACAATTTCAAAAAGATACAGAGACTGGATTATCTCTGATACTGAAATACTCAATTAAAATATATAATTATATAAAGAATCTCCAAGAAATATAATTATAATTTGTTACAGTGGTATTGTTCATTCCATCCTTCCTATAAGGAGGCTGCATGTTAACTAAAATACACTAACCCGTTGTAGTTCCCAATTAGAGAACATCAATATTCTCCCTCTGCCTCTCCACCCTGAATTTACTAAAAAGCAGACTAGGTTTTCTACCTAAAGAAAAAGGGAATTATGCTCACTGTCCAGATGGCCATTCCCTAGCCCTCATCAAAATCTTGTCAACTTATCTACAAATGTTAGGTTTAGCCTAGTAACAGATCTTGCAGTAAAGTGTTAAAAATAGATGGAGTAACTAACAAGTCATGTTCTGTATTTCAAATCACTGAAATCTACATATCAAAATATTTATGGAAGCATGAGTGCTGGTGACATCATTGACTCTTACAAACTGAGCCTTCCGTAAAAGTTGCACAGATGGAAGAAGATGCCTTGAGATAAATGGAAATAAAATCCAACAGAAGAAAGATTTCCTAATATTGAGCCCAAATTCCTTACAAACTAACACACACATTTCAGTGACAAACACTGCTCATTATTTTGGCCCTGCCCCTCTCCCAGAATCAGCTTCATAAGCTGTTATCACTCCAATTAAAAAAACCAAACCCACACCCTCTTAAAATATTATGTATGGAGTTCTGGATTCCAAAAATAAAATGTATAAGCAATTTCATATTCTTGCTATAAAACCTCACCTAAAAAATGAACGTAAAGAAACCAAATTGCATTTTACACATTGTATCTATATCGATACAGTTCTCTGTGTTAGGGGAGAATTCAGCATCTTCAGAAGTTCACCATGTGCAAATTTCAATTACATTTTGAAGAAAATTCCAGTTTAAAAAGTTATATGTAATTTCATATATGGCAGGCCAATAATCTAAAGACCAATCTCAAACAAAGCTGTACAAAGTTGCTTCAAATCTCCCTGTACCCCCAAAAAAGGCACTAAGTGGTTTAAGTGTGCAAATGGCTTCTTAGAAGAAACAGTGTGCAAACAGAGCCTGTTCCATTAGCTCCACATTCTTTAGTGATTTCCTAGAGAGTATTGCTATTAAATGCTATCTACCATATGACTTTCTAAAGAACAGAAGACAGTCAATCCACAGAATCACAGATATCCTTCACTTTCTGATTGAAGTCTTCAGGTTGATCAGCATACACATAATGACCTGCACCAAGGATAGCCTGGAGGATAAAGGTGAAGAAACAGGTCAAAATCACAAGAATGTAAGAAACAAATAAATAAATACTGGCATATGTGAAGAATCTGGCTTTTACACATTACCTATTTGATATATTATTACTTGAAAGGACAAATTTCAGAACTGGAACTGATTTCTTGCACACAGCCTGTGCTAATGCAGTTAGCACAACTGCTGCCAGGAGGTAGTATCATACAGCCTAAAAAGGACTGTAAACATAAGGAAAAACCTGTTGAAGGGAATTTGCTACACAGGAAAAGAGAGTAAAACTACTGCTTATTCAGCTGCAAGCCTTGTTGAAAAAAACCACCATTCAAGTGGACACAAGTGACTGCAAAACAAACTTAGGAGAATGTGCTCTACAATCAAACTTCTGATTCATCTTCACCCCCTTCATTCTCCACTCAAAAAGTTCTGCCAGGTTGCTCTTTAGTTCTGTAAGTGTTTGCATTAGGGAGGGCATCAAATAATTTGTATTCTCTTATTATAAAAATGATATGAAAGAGACTAAAGAAGGTACTAGGATAAATGATTAAGAACTCGGAAGCTTAAATTGCTAGGGATTTTCTAGACTTGTGGAAGCAAATTTCAACCCTCCGAGTTAACAACTACTATGTTAAGCAGGGACAGGTAAAATCCAAATGATGCAATATATGGGGGGAAACCTCACATCTGTGACCTAGATTATTTCACAGCAACTATGTAACAAAATTAAGGGCTTAAGTAACTACATAGAGGGTGGTTACCCTATTTCTATAATTTATCCTTCTCTGCCAAAACTGGTACAAAGCAAGCCATCATCATAGTGTACAGCAAAGGTACTTGACCTATTTTCTTCCCATTTTATAATCAGTCCAAGATTAATTTGTATTTAAATCTATTTTTCCCCTCCCTCCATTAAAACACTCCCTCTTAAGTCTCTAATTGAAGCCCATAAAAGTATAGCTATAGTTATTGTGTTAAAAACCCCCACAAACTCAAAGTAAAAATTAATCAGAAATAAACACACATAATAAAACCCCAGAACCTCTGTGCATTTTACAAAGGATGGCACTGCCAGTCCATGTCTCAGCCTCAGCCTCATGAGAACCCTTTCCCTCCTGCGGTTTTCTGAATGTCCCTATAATTTCTACCACTCCAATTTACCTTTTAGAATCTGTAGTATTTGGTTTGACAGAATTTTAACCTGGAATACAATAAAAGTTTTCCACAGTCCTTTCTAAAAGCCATTGACCAGACTGGAAAAATCCGCCTGAATGGTAAATGCTTATCCTAGCACATTGTACACTTCTTAACAGTGACTTTTTGTTACAACTTTCTCTCTGTGAAGTGGTTAAGTGGCACTTTCAGTCTGGATGTCAACATTTATGAAATGTATTTGTGCTCTTTAACACATGCAAACAGTTCAGTAACAATGTATTCTCTCCGAGTTCCAGCTCTGATGTCAACTGTACCAAGATTATAAAATTTTATTTGAATGACTTGTCATAGTATACTATCGACATCACATATTGTACACTTTGGTCCAGATAGATCTAGACATCTGTAAGATGACAGCCGGTGTATTAAAACATTTTATCACCTCGTAGCATTGTAACATAGACACATAGTCAATTATCGCGGCTGACTGATGTGACAATGTGTGAAGAATACTTTTAAATTGTTTTTTTTTTTAATAGAAATCAATAAAAAAATGCAGTGCGCACATTCGCATCAAGTTGCAAGTACAGAGATTTTAAATGATAATGCCACACCTCTAACCAAGAATCTATTAGCTAGGAAGACAACGCTAAGTATTTATTTAATGACTTAAAGACAGACGCTTATCATCAGAGAAAACAAAAGCATTATACAGACAGATTAGAACAGTTTATGAGAGCCTCCTCACTATGACATACATATATGCAGATATTAGGACTGCTGTGGTTTAAAACACAGACAAAACCCCAGATACTTACCAGTGACCACAAAAACTACTTGTATTAGCACACTGTAGAGCAAAATATTTTGTAGAGCAGAAGAATGACCTTGCTCAAAGATCAGATTCAGCTTCTAATGCTACAGTAGGTTTCCTTCCTACTCTGGGAACTCAATACTCTTTTGTCGAGGTCTTCTCTGATCTAACATTTGTTTTCTCTCTCTCAGAGAGAGAAATCAGAAAGTTATTACCTCAGGCTTTAAATCAAAGGGCCAGCATTTCCACAGTTGGTATAAAATAGATATATTTTATAGATAGATACGATTTAAACAAATCCACACAGTAAACAACTGCTTTAAAAGTCAACTTACTATCGTCTTCACATACGAATTTGGTCTCAGAGACTGGATAGTGCTGCCAGAATTGCCATCTATACACGAACGTGCTCCATAGACCACAGTGATAGGAATGTCTTGATCCATTTGTGGAATCCGTTGCAGCATCGGCCTTTTTGCCCATCCGTAAGGAATAGTCATGTTCTTGAAAGCTGTTTCACCACTTCAAGTCATTAAAAAGGGTAAAAACAATTAAATTTCCATCAGATCTGCCTTTTCTCTATGTTGGAGTATCTGTGCCTTTTGGTAACACAGAGTGCAATAGTACATAGTATCCCAGAGTGCTAGGATTTTTTACTATTAAGAAATAAAAGTTTTCAAGGTTTGCATGTTATTTACAACAGAAAGAGCCTATGTCTTCTGAGTGGTACACTTTAAAAAATAAGTCATTTCATTCTTTCAAGTTTTTTAAGAAATTCTTTACAAATTAAACCACTGTAATTAAAAATTAGTTCCCAAACTCTCTAAGAATTAACACACAGGTAGTTTAGAAGAAAAATAGAACTAGGATAGCTTTTGCATTTATCAGTTTCTGGAATTCAGAAATAGTGCAATACTATTTTTTTTCTTCAATTAATACAATAAGTATTACAATTAAAAAAAACCAAACCATGCCCACTGTTGCCACAGCCATTGGAAGGAGTAGCAGGCACTCAGTAAATGAAAGACAGACTTCAAAACGTACACTGGGAAACTCATACTCACCTGGGTGACTGTACATTGCAGTGATAGATATATTCAGCCACAGTGTTATCATCAAACATTGATGAATATTTGCGCTTGAAATCTGGTCTTAAACGCTGAACAAGACTTAATCCTGTTAAAACAGAAAACACTATTAGTGGAGGAATTAGTATAGACAACTTTATCAGACTGTCTAACGCTTTTCATCACAACCCTCCAAACGCGTTCCCTTGAAACTCGTGGCTAAGCTTGATGACTTCTAAACTGATGTTTTGGTTCACCACTTGCATGTCTGAGGAAAACATGATGGTATTACACCAAACAGGAATGAAATATAAATATTCTAAAGGATTTTATGTGCACCAGAAGAGGGGCAATTCAATCCCTGCAGAATACATGTTTGAGATGTATTGGAATGTTTGAGAAGGGCCACTGTAGCAACAGAAGAAACATGCAAAGAGGACCAGCAAAAGGGCTAAGCAGAGTATCTTTTTGCCACCAGTTTAGTCTCATGTGATACCAATACTGTCTTCCTCCTTTCTGGTAGCACTAGGTGGGCCAAAAGCATCCCCCTTTTCAGAACCAGAAAGCACTGTTAAAAAACCTGGGCTGTTTTTCTTCCTTAGATGTAAGTCTGTGCTCTCCTTTTACAGAACAGTCGTCTTCTGCAGCTGGTTCGTCTAACTAGTGTTTAGTTGAAAGAACAGAAGTCTATGCTGAAAAACAGGTATAGAAATCTTCACGTGAGACACAAGAACTGGTAGAAATTAAGAGATTGAACCTAGGAAAGCTATTGTCCCCATGCTCTCTTAAACAGTCAAAGTAGAGAAGTGGGTCCCTTCAGGGGCCAGTTCAAGCTTTCTGAAGTTAAGCTCCTATTCTGAATCACTTCTTTAAGGAAGCAGCCTCCTCTAGTTGACCAGATGGATCTCTGGGACAAGAGCCTCACCAAAGGCTAATCTTAGTCTAAGAATATTATTCATCCCTGAAGAAATAGGCTTGCAGTTTACCACTCGGTTTATCATATGAAAATACGGTTGTTAATCTGTGCAACTATGATGATGTCACTTCTCCCCACTTGCTCCTGGCCAGAGGCCTGGTGCTATTTATGTAGACCTTGTCACAGTGATCTATGCTTTTGTAACCTTGAGATTAGACTATTGCAACACGCCCTTATGTATGCTTTGAATCAATTTAGAAAACTAATACACTGCAAGAGAAAATAATTCCCTTATGAAACAGTGATTTAAATCCTGAAGCAATGAAGATTTTGCAAACATTCTGCAATTTGCTCTGCTGCTTATATTTTCTCTATAGAGAGTTCAATTGCTGGACTTCTGTCTTTTCCTGTCTGTCTGTTTGGGGGTTTTTTTGAACACAAATGATACAGCTGGCTTGGAATAAGGGTACCTGGAAGAAAGAGACTAATTCTGTATCTTCCTCTGCTATCAGCATAGAGGCCACAGCATCCCCATTTCCAATAACTAAGGGACTAAAAAAGTTACCAAATTCCAGAATTCACTTTCCGTTTTGATAAAAAGTGTTTTGAATGTGGGTCCAATCTCAAAACTGTTCTCCTCTGCAAATTTACAGGGGAGAATGAAACAAGGAGTCAAGGCATCTCAGAACAAATTTTGGAATAAAATCACACTGGTTCATTCTCGCAATGTTTATTGAAGACACCCTCAATTGTCTGGCTGACGTTTTCCACAGTATCTATGGAAATGCTAAAAGAAATACTAACATTGAAGACTGAGTTCCACAAAAAGGGTGTGGTCACAGTGACATTACTGTTGTCTTGAGGAATTTTTAGGCATTCAGCTCTAGGAATGGAATTCACAAATCCAATCTAAGCACTGAAACCCCTATACTGTGAGCCTCCTGGGTGACTGTTCCAGTTAAGTGAAGGAAAACACGCAAATCAACTAACTGGAAACCACTCAACGAAAAAGATCTCTCTGGATTCTGTCTCTCTTCCAGGTTTAAGTATCTGCCTGCAGGTCTGATTAAATATCCATGTGATACCATCATGATATCCCAAAGAACCTGGTTCACATTTAAGTGTCCAACCCATACCTTTGAACAAGAACAACTAGCTTTATAATGAGGACCAGACAGCTACCCCTGCCCAGCAGCTTAAGCACATGTGCATGTAGAAGGAAACCTGGGTTCAGTTCAGTGCCTTCATCAGGTTGGGTCTGATGCCCACCTCACAGCACAGTGTTTAAACTCACCCTTCCCTAGGAACTATGCTTCACCTGTCAAGAACTGCACATTAAGTTGATAACGAAAAACTTTTTTAACACGTGGAGTGAGAAATGGATGAAAAATTTTGAAAAGCACTGCCCTCCACAGCAACCTATAAGCGAGGCTAGATTAGGGATACCTTGCCGAGACAGGGTCTGTTTCAGCAGCATGGTTTTGGCTGCGCTTACTTGCTAAGGGAGACAACTTCAGCTTTGAACTCTTCCACATGGATTGATTTACGCACACATTTGTTATTGGATAAAAGGCATTAAATCTGTGCTTATCACTCAATGTGCTTCAGGTTGTTTTGTTAACCGAATTAGCATTTTACTTTTTAAAAAAAAAAAAAAAATCTGTTTGTACAATCATGTTGCTTGTCTGAAAAGCTAATTTTGTCACACTCTTGAAAACAATAAAATAGATCAGCATATTAAAATATATGTTCTATAGAAAGAGATTTAGGAAACAGATGTAGTTTAAAGCCTAGAAATGTCACTAGTTTATCTTCAGACTCAATACTGAAAATGATGAAGAGATGAGTTAATTGTAACTTGTGAGGGGCCTGAAGGGTATCTTTTTCCAAGCCTCTCCAGCAGATACTCATGTAGTACAGAGAGTAACAGATAGCCTTTTTCCCCTCTAAAAGGAATACATATGATGAATTTAAGATTTGATCACACCCTTCTCCCCACTCCCCACACAAACTAAAACCATAGTATTTTTGATCATTCCTACCTAGTCCTAGTATTAGGGTATACAGAGTTTATCTAACATCTCATCAGTACTGTTAAAGAAACGTAGAAATATGAAGGATAGGTTGCCACTGTAATGCAGGACACCAACGAGACCCATAAAATTTGCTAGAGTAGTAAGAAAATGGCTTATGGAAAGAACCCAGTTTCAATTTAACTTCTCTAAACTCAGGCCAAAGACAAATGAGTTTATGAGAGACTGCCTTCTAATGTTAACCAAATTTGGAAATCCTATTTGTCCATCAAACTGCAGTTGGAAGGGAACTAAATGGACTGTGACCGGAGGCAACCAGAAAAAAAACCTTTTCACATTCATGCCTCTTTGTCAGGCTTCCCCAACAGATGTCCACAAAATCTGACTCACTATAACTGTAGTCTACAATAATATAACGTAGCTTGCAATAAACTATTGTACTAGTATTTCTAATAGAAAGAGCTTGCCCTCTTGTCCTTGAAGAGTTTGTCTTTCCTCAACCCCTTCCAGTTTCTCCTCCAGCTCCTTCCTCTGTGGGTGAAATAGGCTTGCAACAAAGCTTATTTTAATGTGGTATCTGTCCCATGTTTATGTTTAACGAAAACAGAAATGGTATTTAAGGGTAGCTAAAACTCACCAAAGGGTCCTGCTATCCTCAGCCCAGCTAATGGATTAAATGGACTCAATATAGCTCCTAGTGCTTTGATCCAGATTGGAATTGGTCTTTCGTGCTCAGCATTGTCAGGCCTCTCTGGAAAACCCCATGGCTCCACTAAGATAAGATGTTTGACCCTGTTGGCAAAAAAAGTTCAAAGGTTTAGAGTACATTAATTATTCTTCGACTGAATACAACAGAAACGTGTTATCTGTGGACTATGCAACCTGTTTTAGTCAGTTCTACAATAGTGGCTTATTACCTAGTTTCTGATTCATCAATGGTTTTGCTTTTGATTGCTAATTAGAGAGAGGTTGAATTGCAACTAATCGTATATATGAACACCAGAAACTTAGAAGTTCATGTCACAAAGGGAAACTCAGCATTCAATAGATACCCACTGTCATAGACATTTGAGAAAAAGGCCAGTCTTGTTTCTGTTTTTAAAGATAGCCTAATCTATATGCTCAGTCAATTATTTGCAGGAACAGTTTAATTTGAAAGAAAAGATAATTGTATCTGTTTAATTTAAGTAAACTTGCTAAAAGTCTTTCTTTTCCAAGCCATCTAAGATCTCTGTTCTAAGAAGAGATGCAATATCTGAAAAATCATCTTACCAAAGTAAAATTTGAACTGAGAGAGGCAGAGCAAAATTAGATGTTTTCTACATTTACTGATTTTAGGTCATGAAAGAAACACCAAAGAGACAATTTATAAAATTATTACTCAAAGGAATCTCAGTACAGAGAGCATAGTAGGAGTCTCCAGCACATGCAACTATCAATCACCTCATGCTGTGAGTCCCCCTCAAGTAAAAAAATCTATTTCACCTGATTCACTGGAATCATCCATTTCTGTTTAATCCCATAATAACACCTACTATAACTGTCCTAGATACTGTTGATTTATGAAAAAGTGACTCTTAACTATAGTCTTGCATATTTAAGATGATTTTCCAAGCAAGCTTCATCATCTTTACTTTCTTCTTCATACTTCCTTCTCTTTCAAAGCATGAGATTAGATATTTAATACAGCAAAGTTCTTAGTGCCTAAAACGATGTCAGAAGTGATTCCAAAGGCTATTTCTGGACTATAATCAGTTGGGAAACCAAAAATCTGTGCTTGAAATGAGGGGTTGGAAAAGATTAACATCACAAAGATGTTTCTTGGCTGTCAGCTCAGCCATGAGCGTATTTGCACACAGCAGCAAACACGAACGGTAAGAGAGGACAGGGTAGAATTTAACTATACAAACCAAGCAGGAGAGATTAGAGGCTAAGGAGCGCAAGCAATGAGGAGCCATTCAGGACAGCCACACATTCTGTGCACAAACTATGGCATTAAACATAACACAGCAAACCCATGAATAAAAACAGAGTAAGCTTTTTTTCATGTTTCCTTTCTTAATACTTTCCTTCCTATTTGGCATTTCTCCTTTTGGCAATCAAGTCTAAAACATAACCCAGGATAACGGGAGGTTGACCATGAGTAAAAAGTAATAGTCCAGAAGTTGCAGTGTTTGAAAATCATGACCCACCACCACCCAGGAATATTCTAAATGGGAATCTTTTTGGAATAGAAACCTCAGATGTCCCATGAACAACTTTGGTACAACGTAGTAAATCAACAGATCATCTAAGCCTGGAGAAGCAGATCTACTTTCATAACAATATGTATCCAGGATCCCTTAAGCCTCTAATGCATTGTTAGATAATCTGGCTGAAAGCTGTGCTACATTTATCACTTGATTCAATGCTGTCTTAAGATCCTACCAGTCAATTTGCTAATTTGATGGCATTCGTTTCATTTCAGAGAAACATTAGTAATGTGAGAGCACAAACTGAAACACTCCCAAATTAATTAACCCCAACTCAAGCACAGTCAGGCATGAAAACAAAGTGTCACTTTCGAGGTAAGTCAGCAGGGGGCAGAAACAATATCTCGTCTCACAGGGATAGGATAGCGCCATTTATAGATACTTCAGTAAACGGGGTAAGGAACTTGTAAGTGATCCCTACAAAAAACTACAGTTAGCTAGAAGTTGCTTTATGCCCAAAAGGATAACAGGTTTACATCCCTAGAGCAGAGGACTGCATTTCTTCATTGTAATTCTGGATTTAGGCACACATGTACTTTCACACATCATTTCCAGCAGCATGTGCCAGCTGTCATCCACTTCGAAAGAAAGAGGCAAAGTGTTTTAGGAAAAAATGATGTATGAATTTATTTCAAAATCTCCAAATGAGAGACAAAGAAATGTATATGGTATAAATTGATGTGAGCATAAAAGAATAAGATATGTTTTGTATAATATAGAATCTGCCATAAGATGTGGAAAGCTAAACTTATATTCACAGTTTTTCGCAGGAGTCCACTATATGTATCTAAACAAAAGCAATGTCCTTTTTTGATACAGAATGACCTCAGTGGGATCTTAGCTTACCAGGGGCTATATAACCAGACTATATCAAAAAAAGAGACAAATTATTAGTTTAAGGGGGAAAAACCCCAAAGGATTAGCTGTTGGCCACAATGTGGTGCAGAAAATGCTGATGAAATACAATTACAGGATTGCTGCAGCTGGGTTGTTTTGCAAAGAAGAAATATGAAGTGGCATACAGACAATTTAAATCAAACAGTCACTAAAATCATTTTTACATCACCATGCTGGCACCAGGCTGACTGCTAGCATATAGGCATAAATTACCTAGGGGAATTATGTTCGGAAGTTTCATTGTAATCCATAATAATGGGAAATTTGGCAGAAACAGGCCTATTTTCCCTTCACAAATCTATGTTTGATCAGAGATGTTACAAAACATTCACCCATAAATATGATCTTTGCTATTTTGCCTTATAACATGGAAAGGGGGTACTGAACAGAAACAAAGAGGTACAGAAAAATACACAGAAAAGCATGTTTACTGTATCTACTTATTTCTACTCACCTGGAAACAAACCACACAATTAAAACTTGGGGCTTAAAATTCAGTATCAAGTTTCCTTAAATCAGCACAGTCATTTACTTAAAGATAATCTGTAAAGAGCCTGATGTAATAAAATCTGTGTTAAAATCACTAGTCAAATACAGAAAAGGCATTCCTTCATTCCTTTATTTTCACGTACCTTGATGGGTATTTTAATGAGTAAGCAGCAGCCAGGAAGCCACCTAGGTTGTGTCCAAGCAAAATCATTTTTTCTAACCCCACTTCCTTTCTCCATTCTTCTATGGATTCCACAAACTGATTTTCTGCTTCCCGAGCATCAGTGTCAAAGTGTGGTCTACTGCTGTGTCCAAATCCCAACAGGTCGAAAGCATGAACGGTCCTGTTCTCACAGAGATCTTCAAAATTGAGAGCCCACAGTCCAACACCTCCTCCAAACCCATGCAGAAGAACAAGCGGAGTTTTATGTGAATGGTCCGGAGAGAACGTCAGTGTCCATATTTTATTTCCATTAGATATATACACATATCTTTTATTATATGTGCTTGCAATACCTGAAGAAAGAGTGGGAAAAATGATGTTGCTAGACATGTCTGATAAAATATGAAGTACATTCTACAGAAACCACTGTTTTAAATAGGAGCTCCCTTTCGAAGGAGAGAGCCTACAATCAAATATCTAAATACAGGAACAATGAAAATCTCATTCTAAACCTGTTTATTTCATTACAGTGTAAAAGCCATATTTAAAAACTTCTTTGATTATATTTAATGTAAATTTGTAGAAAATCTAGTTATATCTATAAATCTTATTAAAAACCAAAGACTTACATTTTAGCATTTTGTCCTCAGCCTCTTTAAGGTGTAGCAGTGATGTGGGACACCAGGCAGGAAGCCAGCTGAATAACCATCCTAACCTACAACAGCATAAAAATTTAAGCAAGTTGGTAATTTTTTGCACCATTTGATGCTTTGAAGACATTTCTTTTGCTGCTCTTCATAAAAGAACCCATGTAAACTACACGCCATACAGGAGAGGAATGTGCAGTAGGAGGGAATTCATTTTCTCCTGACTTTTGTAAAAAGTGGTGTCATGACCAGGGATGTTCTTCAAACAGCACACTGTTTCTCCACTGTGTGCTCCTTATCAGAGTATACTGATCTATCTCCGTCAGAGCAGGCTGCTTCTGAGAACCTAGAGGCATCAGCCCTCACGCCGACCCGACAAGCCTGGCAGGATATATAACACAATCATTGGGGTTTCCAGCCTCCTCTCAAGTTCCCTTGGAAGTCTGCCTGCACACACATTATATTTCCAAAAAAGCAGTAAATTGTGTGCTCACCAGCCTAACTTGAACTGATTCATACACTAGATAAATTTTAAAAGTGAAAAATAAGCAGGTTCATTCTAGCAATCCAAAAACTTTAGGGCCTTCATTACCAACTTAGAAACAAAGTCCCAGAGGAAAACAAACCAGCAATTTCAATTCCCCCAACAGAAGCTGCTTTTCCAGCTGTCAGTTACTGTCTTGGTAGTACTAGCCTGACCATGAGAGCAGGGGAAATGACTCAGCTAGCAGCACTGCCTCACCGACAGTGCTTCAAAGGACACAACAACTGGGTACAGCTCTTCCTGGGTGCTAATTTATCCCTTGTTTTCAAGACGGAATCCACTTTTTCCCCTCTCTCACCTGTTTTTGAAGTGGCTCAGACTATCAGTGCAAAGGCTGCTACTGTAGGACCCCAGACCATTCTTCACAGGGAAGAGGATAATAAGGTTACCAAATTCACAGTTAACTTAGTTTCTTTAGCACTTTTTTCCTACACTGAACTGCTTTCCAGTTGGTTACAGTATTTTCAGGACTGAACGCTGCGAGTATTAGTTGTACAACAATTAATGTTAAACAATTAATGTTAAAAGACTGTAAGGTTACTAATGTCCAATTTTTCAGAGTGTACACAACACATCAATAACAAATTACAGATCTGGCCCCAAAAATTCTTTATTCCAAAGGACCTTCCCCCCACCTTTTTAGGGGGCTGAGCTACTCCAGCTGCATAGCTACTTAAGTTTATGATATAACATGGAAGGTTTTCTGGGGATTCACAATGCAACCACAAGCAGCACTGTTCAGATTCATAGAAACATATTAGAGGATATCAAGAAAAAAACCCTCAAACCATACCTGATCAAAAAGGATTAATCATCCAATCACCCATGCCCACTGCTATTCAGTATTATTTACTCCTCAGTGTGTGAGAAACACACTGACGTTTGGCTGCTCTGTAAATAACTTTTCTAAACCACCAGACCGTGGGAATCATTACAATAGTGTATTGAGGGACTGGGAAGGGTGGGTTGTATGTCCTTCTATGCCACGTCCTCATGCACTCTAAGAAATGAAGGAACTCAGCATCTTACAGCAATGGGTATCCAAGTGTTTTGCTTCCACATTAATCTACACATTTATTTAAAAGTAAGATTTTTAAGAGGTTAAAGCTGGCACCAGCCAAGAGCAACTTCACCAGCAAATGTGAACTGTGAAATCTGAGTTTAACAATATCACTAATTGTGTCCAATGTTATGAATTACTCTGGTAAATTATTAAACAATAGTTTAATTTTTCACCACCCTTCTGAGGCAAACTTTCTGCTAGTTATATGCTCAGCTAGGCTTTTTCGTTCATAACTCTTAGGTCAGAAGCACAAAACTCAGTCACTATTTCCACCAAGCCAAAACTACATGAAACGTTTTTTCTTGGCAAAACCACTGATTTAGCAAAGAAATTTCTTTAAAGATTTTTTTTTTAAAAACAGAAGTGTATTGCTGCAACATGTCAACATGAAGAGAGTGCAGAGATATGACCACAATGAAATAAAAATGAAATCTACAGTTCACCGTCCCAGAATTTTATTTCCCAGTCTTAGGGAGACACCTGGATACTCAGGAAAAATATTTAGAAAATTGTATCAGAATGGGAAAGTTGTAACATAGATGTCCACTCTTCCTTTTGTCAGTTATCAGTACTATTTATAAATACTGAGATTTTCATTCAGAAGAGACATCACATACGCATAGCTTGACAAATACAGTCAACAGGCTGAAATGCTTAAAATAAAGATTATGTTTGCACTTCAGTCATTCTGTACTTGCTGAACTAAAAGAGCCAGTGAAGAAGGCTTTCTTTCTAGAAAAAGATATTTTAGAAAGAAAATATTTAGTTACCTATATTAAAGACTTAATCCTTTGGTTTTCCCCCCCTCCTTCCAAAAATGATTTACCACATTGCTAGATGTTTTCCACATGTGAAGAACAATCAAATATTTAATCTATTTGAATCATTTCTCTGATAGTTTTGGAAGACTAGAGTGTAGCTGTATCATTTCTTTTGCACATCTGTGCTAAATGTGTCTTCCAAATGCACACAGGAATGTCAATTGCTTACATGGCCTATCATTTTTACTTCTGCAATATAAAGTTAAAATATCTATGTAATGTCAAAAAAGAAGAAATGGACCTTTCAAGACAGTGTGCTCACCACAAATACAGATAAGATGTGAAAGAAAACTGAAGATTTCAGCAGTAGTTTCACACTGTGAGCGAACTACCCACTGCCAGAAGAGGCAGACCCCACTCTGCTCTCATCACCCACCACTTCCCAGACTCTCCGTTTCCATCTTTCTTTTACAGTGGAATCTTGTATTTTGAGGACTTAAGAAATCCATTGGGCTTAGCTGCTTGCTATATCAAAAAGTGTGAAATAAATCTGGCAAACTGACAGCCCAAATTTATATCATTTTTATACTGATTGTACATACGGGCATTACATGTTGAATTACCAAGGCATGTAACCAGTGGAATTTAACCTGTATATTCATTTGTGGCCATGCAGTAACATAAACCAGTGTGCACATCCACGCATAAGCAATAACCAGTAGGGCAGAGCATGCCACAGGAAGCTTCCTCACATCTCCTATTTGGGGTCAGTTACACTTTTCACAGCCACCTGAAAATGTTTGCAGTACCAGAGGCCGGACAAATCAGAGGCCAGCAGGTGGGGGGGCTGCTGACCTGCCAGGCATTCAAAGAAGCCACTCTCTCTGCCAACAGACCTCCTCGCTTCTTGTAAATTGTCTGGGGCAGGAGAGCAGAAGGTAAGGGAAAGCCCCAGAGACACCAACTGAACGGCCTTAGATACAGAGAAAGGTGAGGCGATTAGTGTAAGGCTGTAAGATTGGCAAGACCATCAGTAGCCTATGCTGACAACCAAATACAGTAACAAACAATGAAAACAAAAGGGACACAGGCACAGACATCTGACAACGTGGAGCTGCAACGGCTATGCCCAGGGGCTAAGTCTCCAGCCAGGACCTAACACACTGGCTGGCTGGAGCAAGTGTCCTGTTTCCCTGGGTCCAAGCTGCTCAGTCAATATCAGAGGCCAGCAGGTGATAAATAAATAAACAAACAAATAGATAGATAGATAAATAAATAAGATTACTATCTTCAGACATTTAAGGAGTAAAGAATAACTGAATATTGTGTAAAATGTAACTAAGGATAATACTGCTTTTCCTTAGCTGCTTGAATGTTAATTTGAATCCAGAAATTGCTGCCACAGCACAGCTTAATTTGCCCGAGGGTAACTTTCAAAAGAACTGAGAATCAGGTAGAGGCAGAAGCATAGTGAACCTCACCCACTCATCCACCTCCACTAATCAGTTCACATTGGATGAAGGTAACTCAGATACTACCATCCTGTCAGCTAGATTAATCCTATTTAGCTTGGTGAGAATTGATTACATGCAAGACAATTGATGGATCTGTAGCCAGTTACAAATTTCACATACTCCACAAAAAGCTCAAGAAAGCTTAGATAATACTGAAGAATTGAAAACATCTATTGCAACACTGAGGTATGCATTCAAACAGCTGAACAGTCTATCTGATTTCTGGCTTGTGATGTGGATTTAAAAAAATGAAGCCTTACCATATAAAGATGTTCAACAAATGTTCAGCAGAAGTTGCTTATAACTCTATCTAGGAGATATCAATGTACATAGGAGCTCATTCTCTCACTTTTCAAGCTTACAATTTACTTACATTAGAGATACATGAATGCATGGCTTACAAGATGTATTAAGCTTAAAATAATTCAACAGAGGTTATTTTCCCATGTACACCACCATGGTAGAGCTAGCTGAAATAATCTATGCAAAGCCTGTGTAGCCAAAAAGCAAAACAAAAAACCTGTAAGCAACAGAACTCCATTTAATCAGAGTAAATGAAAGCAACACCATTTGCTACATAATGATTTGTCAAAAATTGCTGATCCACTGAGACAGGACATGCAGAAATCTTTCTACAATACTGAATATAAAAATCAGCTTTTCACTAACAATTTTGAAATAGTAGAGTAAACAAAACTCCCAATATAGACCAAGAAACAGGTGCTGAAACATGCATCAGTGACAGAAGTGTGGAGAGCAGACTTTCCTGTCATGAAGATTATTTTCATTATCTTCTCTTTTTCTTTTCTCTCTCACTCTTTCTTTTTTTTCTTTTAAAGAGGAACAGTAGAAATAAGTCTGTTTACTGAATGTTTTCTGCATTTTCCTCAGCATCAGCAGTAGTCTATGCAAAGCCTAAGAGGTAAGTAGGATGTGGTTTCTTCCATCATCAACACCACCAAGTTTTCAGTGAAAATTCTATTTTTCGTTACTAAATTTCAAGTTTACAGGTAATAACCAGAAACAATAAAAAGCAGAAGAACCCGTCAAGGATGATACAATCAAATAGGACTTTGTGTGTCAAAATCTCAGAGAAAAGTAGCAGGTTTACATCTGGCTAATTTATGTTCCAGATAGAGTTAAGTTATTATAAACTTTTCCCATTTCATTAATTTAATGGCCTGCAACACCAGAACACTGAGTGTTGTTTACATGACTGATTACGGCAAGAATTAATGCTTCTTTATTAACATTTACCAGCAACACTACCATTACAAAAAACCTACTATTTAAATAAAGAAAAATATTTTTCTTTCCAGCATTCACTATATCCAAGTTCTATCTTGTTCTATATTTAGTCCCAGGAGAATTTTTCTTGAAGGAAGGTTGTTCAACAAGTCTCTGGGGGGGAAAAAAAAAACAAAACAACTTTGGAGAAAAATGCAATAAACCTATTTCAAACTAATGTGTGAAAGAACAAGAAAACATGTTCCTAAAACTCCAGTAAATGGAAAAGTAAACTTGAGGAGACACAGAAGCAGCAACTATTCTCAACTCAAGAAAGTTTTAAAATTATTATATATTGGAACTGCATATCTCTGAACCAAATTTGATAACATTTTTCTGTTTGGTAACACAATATTAAATGACTAATAGTGATAATAAATTTAAAACACATAAGGTAGTGCCACTAAAGTTAGAACAGGTTCAAGTTCTCCTATATGGTTTCACACAAGCCAGCAGTCTCTTTAGCATTTCAACAGCTGTAATCATTTAAAATCCAAAAAAATTACACATTCAAGCTTGGTACTAGTTTAAGGCAGAAAGCTTACTATGAGAGGGAAAATTGGGGTGGTGAAAGTTTTAATGTAAAGTAGTAAATAAAATACATTCTTAAAGACCAAGATAAATGCTCCTTCTGTTCAAACAATATATAAGAATATAACGGTGAGATTTTATTAATTATAAAATAAATTAATTATAAAATAATTATAATCATAAAATTATATAATTATATAATTATAAAAAGTAAAAACTATAAAGCAAAGCACATTTAATTGAAAATGACAGAATGCATTACTGATTAGCATGAAAGAGGACTCAAATTTCTTAATTAAATTTGGAAAGTTTAGGAAGTTAGAAAAATATGTTTATCTCATGCTCTGCATGAAACTGAGAACAAGATGCAGCAAATAAATATATATTAGACTTAAACCTTTGACAGCAGTAGTTGATTTCAGTTAATATTGTGTTAGTCTGTTAAGTCAAGGAAAGACAATTTTTAAAATGACAAAGATAAAACACACAGACAAGTCTGTGTGTCAGTCCAACTCTGAGAAGCACCCTACCTCTGCGTTTCTATTCCTGGTGGTGTCAGTATGTGGCAAATTGGGTGACGTAATGCCTGAATCTCAGGCCATCCTCACTACCATCAGATCAGATCTAAAAGCTTACTATTCCCTCCATTTTGCCAATTCAACTATTTTGTAGCTGCTCCCTCTATCAGATTTGTGAAACGATTCAGCTTTAAAATAAACTATGTTTTAAACCAGATAATTATGGAGACCTAGCTACAGAGAAGCCAAACAGTTAACCAGCAGACCTATGGGCTAACAAGGTAGAAGAAAAGACTAGTGAGGCAAGGCATAGGACGGCAAGTTTTTAAGTCAGAGCTGCTACTGACAGACAGTAACATATAATCACGACCTCAGTCAGTCTGGATTTAACTGTGCAGGGATGTCTCAGGAACAAGGCTCAGGATATGGTTTCATGAGAACTTTAAGAGCATAACCAATTTTAGGAGTCCTTGTAGTCCTTCATTCCTGTCCCCAAAGCGCAGCATGTTCTTCAGTGCTTCAGTTTTCGGCGAACAATGAATACAGTCAGAATCATTCAAGCATACACAATCTATGTACAGTAACTGTTATTGCAAAGGCTGTATATCCAAGGGCAGAGCTTCTGCATGTACAGTAGAAGTTAGATGTAGTAAACACAACAACAATTTGAATGAGAAGGACAAAAATTAGGCTCTGGCAGTTGCAGACAAACATCAGGAGAAAAATATTTCATGTTGCACTTCACAATCATTGCATGAAAAAACCAAAGATGTTGTAATCCTCAGGGGAAGACCTTGAGGAGCATACTAAAGAGGCAAGACCCAGAAGCAAGAATTAGGAATATGGTATGAGAACAAAAAACCTCAATCCTTTAACAAATATCTGTTTACCATTTTCATGAGGTGACAAAAAAGGTATGAAATTGCTGTTAATGGGTTAAAAAGGAAACGATTTTTTTTCCCCAGGTGACATTATAACCCTGCCTGTAAAGTTCTGTTTAGATTAGTTTCGAGCCAAGATGTTCCATGCAATTAGATGTTGTGAAATTCTTGGATACTTCAGTAACATTAAGATAGAATGTTTTGAAAACCTCTGCATAATATTTCTAGGAAGTGTAATGTACATCAGCCCCATTCCAACAAAAAGCCCATGATAGGTTATTGCAGAATATTGCTACACTAGGTCAGAGGTAAAAACAATGCATTCCTCATGTACTTACTGCATCTTGAACTCTGTATTCAGAACATTCAACATCAGAATTCATGTAAAAATTCAGAAGCAAATTTCATTACTGTCTCTATTTATATTAACAGTGCTACACAGGACTATCACTTATAAAAATTAACCTAAGAATGTAAATAATGAATGTGAATCCATAACCAATGAGCATTTTCTGGCTATTTTAGTGATACTGAAGTTTATAGTGTGTCCTGGTTTCGGCTGGGATAGAGTTAATTTTCTTCCTAGTAGCTGGTATAGTCCTGTGTTTTGGATTTAGTATGAAAATAATGTTGATAACACACTGATGTTTTAGATGTTGCCAAGTAGTGTTTACTCTAGTTAAGGACTTTTCAGCTTCCCATGCTCTGTCAGGTGCACAAGAAGCTGGGAGGGAGCATACAGCTAACTCAAACTGCCCAAAGGGATATTCCATACCATATGACGTCATGCTCAGCATATAAAACTGGGGGAAGAAGGAAGGGTGATGGCGTTTGTCTTCCCAAGTAACTGTTACGCGTGATGGAGCCCTGCTTTCCTGGAGATGGGTGAACACCTGCCTGCTGATGGGAAGTAGTGAATGAATTCCTTGTTTTACTTTACTTGTGTACGCAGCTTTTGCTTTACCGATTAAACTGTCTTTATCTCAACACACGAGTTTTCTCACTTTTACTCTTCCAATTCTCTCCCCCATCCTGCTGCGGGGGGGAGTGAGTGAACGGCTGTGTGGTGCTTAATTGCTGGCTGGGGTTAAACCACAACAAGTGTAATTTAAATTCATTTGAGCAATCTGAACATTCAGGCAGTGGAGAGGACCTACAATTTTGCTCCCTCCCATGCTGAACCTCAGCCATCGGTACGCCTTGCTGTATACCCTGCATCACTGTGGCCCCCTCCCTATTTTCTTCTCTGTCTTCCACTATTGCCTTCTTTTTTTTTTAATCCATATGTATCCTTTTTACATGTTTTTGTCATTTCCTGCATCCCCTTTCTAGCTATACCCAAAGGTGTCCATTTCAGGGCATGTGCTTTTCCAGTACATACCACAAGAAGGAAGTTTATCTGTGGACTGCCACCCAAGCCTGCAACCTGTAACGCTCATACTGCTTACAAAGTAGCTGTTAGCACCCAATACAAGAAACCATTAAGCTTGTGTGCAATAATGAAGAAACCATGCATGTGGTCATACAGCTATTACTTATTCCTATTATTGTTCACTGCTATATAGGTTCCAAATCTACAAACAAGGGCAGTGTCCTAGTGTCCTTCAAAATGTCACAAAGTCTTCTCACAGCCAGGTTAAAGTCAGGCCACAAATATATTACAGAGCAGCGAACTCATTCATTCTAACAAGCTTTCAGAAACACTGTTCCTCCCTAACTTACAACTCTCTTTAACATAGCATTTCTCTTTAAAAACTTTATGGTCCACTGCTAATAGTAAGCAGCTAAGCAAGCCCTTGCTTATTTCCTTCCATGTCTTCTAAGGACCCATTATTTTATATTTTGATTTAAAAGCTAAAATCAAACACAAGCTAGATAAAAATCATATTAGCAACTACAGACCAGGTATGGAAGAATACAGAATACAGAGACAAAGATGCAGATGCAGAGGAGAGGAAAGGGGAGAGCTGCACAGTCCCACTAAAACTACTCAACCTTGTGAACGTGTGTAACACACAGGTTAGGTACCACTGAGGATCTACACCCCTCTGCCTCCTCCACAGTAAACTCGTATCTGATAGAACTTGGCATTGCCACAGCTGTTAAGTGTTTTTACAAACAACACATTGCACACTGCATTAAGAATTTGTGAGGAAAAGCATAATTAAAATAAAGAAAATTAAGATTTCCTCTTGGTGCCCTTCAGACGTTACATAACTTTCTACTACTTTCATTTTATTCATCCACCTACTGATGTACTCCTGCTGCCCTTCGGATATTGCATAACCTCCACTGTGCTTAAACCTTATTTGTCAGCCTCCTCATACCTACCGTGACAGAGGCACGCGTTTCAGGCTGTCCCCAAGTTACATCAAACACGACAAGAACACAACACATACAGAACAGGCACCTCTCATAAATCTGCACCATTGCCCACCCACACTCTACCCCGCTTATCTTTCGTTCATATTCCCTAGCGTATGATGCACAATTTAGATCACAACTTAAATAGCAGATGAATATTTTCTTTTTTCCATAAGAAGCCATATAAGAACACAGATAAAAGACTATCTAAAGCACATGATTATTTCCCTTAGCTCCCAACACATTAGACACAAACCCCACTCATACTCGAGTGTGAATATACACTGAAGATGGGTTATTTCACTGCAGATCATTAGAGCAGCTTCTACGTTGTGTTCCTTTACCATAGTCACCTATGGTGATTAACAGTTGCCTATGTCAAACTTCAAGAATGGGTATTCAACATTTTGGGCTACCTAGCCTCATTTCCACTTCTTGGAAAACCTAACAAGTGCACAACCCTTTGTGTGCATGCCTACAAATGCTTTAGATGTCAAGGAAGTGTAAGTAGTCTTAAAAATAGGTAAGAAGTTAAATGGGTCTAAAAAGCCATTGCATCAAATGTCCCCTTGTGGAAAGGTACGATATAATTAATAAGCCGTTAGTGTCAGTATGACACTTACTAAATGTAATCAAGAAAAAAAATTCTACAATAGTCTGCTAGCACTAATCCACCCCATTTCTTTTTTTCCCCTTATTGTAATACCCTTCTCTTCCTCACTTCAGTACACGAGTGGACTTTCTCAATGGCAATAGGTGCTCTTGCATCTTTTGTTTCAAAATGCATTTTTATGCCTATATCTTCCCTTCCTTTCTGTAGTCTCCTATGATCCTGAGTCTTCTATTACAACTCATTCAGAGCACCTTTCTCCTCCGCCATTCCTCACCACGTTTTCTTGGTATCACTTAAAATCCTCCTCTTTTACCCTCTTAACCTTATTCCAGACTGACCTCATTCCCTTACACAGCTTCCCTGACTCACAAACCTCTCTTCTCACTGACCTCTCTCCTGCTGTTCAGCTTCTCGTCTGGATCTTTCAGAGCCAATGCAAATGCAGACGCTCACCTTTCCTCCCATGCCCTCTTCTCTCTGGCTGTCAATACAAATTATGTACAAAAACCTATCCTGAAAGAATGTCAGAGTTGCAAGTAAACACTCAAAAGTTACGAAAGATGAGAATCAAAATTTCCTCAACAAGCAATCTTAATAAACCACTATATAAGAGGGAAGAAAAAAGACGCTTTAAGAATTTACAGTTGGGAAATTTGCTCAGATTCTCCCATAAAAGTTCAGAAAAGTCAGAGATCCTCCTGGCAGAGACACTGTCCCTTTTGGAGGGGTAGGTCTCTAACGGGGCCTACCAGCCCCTAGCAGGCTCTAAAAAACTTTGAATATACCCAAATGCATGCAATACCGGCTAAAGTTTGCGTTCTCCAATGACCCATAGTCACCAACACAATGGCAACCCCACAGCTAGTTGCCCCTCTGGATTTATGACTCCACGTTAATTTCCACTGGGGCTACAGGCCCCCTCGCTCACAGGTACCCTAATCCTACTTTGATAATTTTTGTAGTAGAGTCTTCGCTTGATACTTGGAAAGTTTCCACTTGACCCACACAATTAGTAGCAGACTTTCTAATGCTGCCTCTTTAACCTGCCTTAACCCCCACAGGTAACATCCTAGATGTAAATTAACAGCTACTACATAATTACTATCTTCCTCCCTCCGCTTCTTATAATTTTCTTTAAGACTTGAGCCGGATGGCTCAAGACACTGAAAGTGTCTCTTCTATAGTAACGGTATCCGTAAAAATTTATGTCCATCTACTGCATACACGAAGCGTGAAGCACACACAGCACAGGACCACCTGCACGCCCAGTGGTGGCAGTGGAAAACACGCACTTGAATGCTGCTTCACAGAAGGCAGCAACCCGTGTTCCCACAGGCCACTGGAAAGGAGCAACTGAGAGGACACCCTGGCGCTCGAAGAGAGGGGGAGACCTTCCACAGCTCGCTAGAGCACGTCAGTGTGGCCTTTCCTCCTATCGTCTAATATAAGAACAAGTTTCAGAAGGAGTAGAGGAGAAAACCTCTCAGCCTGTGACATTCAAACTTCTGGATGATGTTTCCTACGGCAGTCTCCCTTAGGAACCATAAAGAACTACAAAGAAGTAAAGAATTATCTGAAAAATCACAAACATATTTGCTGAATTAGAAATGAAATGTATGGGATGCCCTATTTTTACTTGGTTTGTTTTTAAAATATGAAAGAAAATCCAAGGGCCTCACTGTCACCTCATGAACAGATCTTGACTAAGGCTGTGGTCCTTCGGTGACTCCTTGCCAGCAATTCTGCCATCTAATTTCCTGCTAAGATGAGGGAGCTTGAAAAGTGGTAGGTAAATGTATAAATGGGTCTACCTGAAATCTAAAAATCCCCTTCACAAAGGTAAGTACGTCATGTGCAACCATGGAGGACCAGTGTGAAATGGATGAAGCAAATGAAAAAAAATTAATGAATACGAAACTCTTCTCTGAATCTCTGTCCTAAGCCCAAGTCAAAGAATACCCATAAGCGAGGGAATCCAGAGAGGAGTCAAAACCAAGTAAAAAGAGCTGAACAGATCACGTAATTCTACATACTCCCTGCATTTTTTTTTTTTAACCTTTTTCCATCATGTTTGCCTACGGTTGCCAGCTGGGAAAAGCTGAACATTACTGTTCTATCTCCTATAGTGTTTATTCAAGCCTCTCATGGCAGCATTTGGATGAGATTCTTCTTTGTCCAGGGACAAGGACACGACTGCGCTGCCATGACCATCTTTCTTCTGCCACTGGAACGAGAAGATGGCCCCTATTATATTTGCCATCTTTCCCTCTCTCCCTTGAGTCTATGTTGGGGGGGAAGAAAGATCTTCCTGATCACCACAGACTCTTCCTTCCCAAATTCATACAGGGACAGGGAAACTGTTTGAAACAATCCTATAAAACCTTTCCCCACGTGTGCTTACCACACTGCACTTGTGTCTCACTCGCTCTTTAAAAAAGCAAGTTTTAAGTCCCAGACCTGCTGTCCGTCGCCTGTGCTATAGGAAAGGCCCTTAGAAATAGCCTCCTTTCACAAATAAAAGTAAGCAGGACCCTGCTTTCAGCAGTCTACCCACTCAGTTTGCTTTAAAACCCAGATGATGTAACGACAAAAAAAAAAGCAAAACCAAGCAAAACAAGCAAAAATTTTGAGTTGAGAGTGTCCCTTCCTGCTGTAATATTATGCTTTAACATAGCACTATGATATCCCTGTGAACTGCCCTACTAACAGGCAGACATAGGCTCTACTAAGCCCAATAAACTATTCCTCTGTTATTAATCAAACGGCTCACTTCAAAATTATAAAAAGAATTCTGTAATACAAACAAGCTCGAAGGGTAATACAAAAATAATTATGGTTAATGGTGTTGCAGTGTATGTTTTTACCTATTACTCCAAGCCATTATTTTGTGAGACTACAGGCCACTTACAAGCAATTTGATGCAGGCTTGTAAATGCAGATCCCTTAAAATTTTTGTTTCAAAGAAAGTTATTCCACTTATCTCAGAGGGGGAAGAGCCCAGCATTCTGGTTTTGGGATTTTTTCCGTTTACATACATACATTTAGTAGCTGCTGTTACTAGTTATATTACAAGCCATAAGCAGTTCTGCTGAATCCAGAGTGAGTATAAGTGAATTCAATACTGGCAAAAGCTTTGCTAGGCTGCTTGCCTCACAGGCAGAAGTCTACATCTAAAACTTATGCAGAGAAGGTCCAAGCCTGTCAAGAGGTTTGGAAATTGTTAGCAGGTGACATGTTAACCAAGCAACCCCTTCCATGATGAAGACTAAAACATTTGTTTAGTTAATCTGCTCATTCAAAGTCAGGATAATGTCATGAGTATCTTTCAACTGAGATCTTCCGGAAAGTAACTGAGTCACTGCTATTCTGTTTTCACCACGCTTACACAGTTACCAGATTTCAGCAAACTGAGCATGTTGCATAACAAGTTGAGTCACGCTATTTTTTTCGAAGCGATAAAGTAAACTTCATATTTATTTTTCATATACACCTGTCACTAACAATTTAATCCAGAGTTTTGATGGTATATTGTAACTCTTCTTCTCACTGCCACAGAGTTTTAAATGCAAAAATATTTAACATATTTCATTTGTTTATACATTTCCCCTGGGTACCGAGCTTTGCTCAACTTGAAAAGATGAAGAAATGCTAATTTTGACTATTGTTAGAAACAGGACAATAAAAGCACTAACAACTTGGAGCACTAACATTTCATCAAAGCTAATGTACTTTCTCAATTCATGGAAAAGAAGGACGAGATTTTGTTCTTAGAAGTCTTTAGTGAATTGAGGGGCTTATTCTGAAAGATTTCACATCAAATGGCCTGATTGTTCAGAAGGGGGACACCGATAACGTCCTGAAAATCAACCCCCTTTAAAAGCCATCCAGCTGAGTAAACCATGATGAGGAACTTGTCATAATCCTTTTGAAAATTTAGCCTGTGATTCCTAACCCTGTGTCCAGATCATCTAGTGTTACAATCCTGCAATCCTGACAGGCTACTGAAGTCGAGGGTGCTTGGCACCATCTCAGCAGCACTCAGCACTCCATGTGATCAAACCAGACAGCTAATACAGTTCAGGCTAATGCGCTGAATGAACACATAAACAAAACAGGTTGAGGCAGAGCTATTTTAAGACTCTTACTTAGAAAACCTGTAAACCATCAATAAGAGGCTTTACAAATGATATGTATTTTATGAATGTGAATGGGTCAGAAAGAACACAGAACCAAGAAGGGGACTGGAGTTTCAAATGGGTAATGTTGCAGAAGGCGGGGTGAGGGGGAAGATAATTTTAAAAAGCTATTTTAAGTTTGAGAAAAGGAAGAGAGCACAGAGTTACAGAGTAGACGAAACTGCATAGTGCTTTGAAAGGGAAGCCTTTGAAGTTTATACTTGAAAAGAGAATGCTATGTGTATAGGCACAACAGGGAGTTTGGAAAAGATGGATAGCCCAGTTCTGGTCAGATTGAGCTGGCAGTGCAACAAAACATGTAAGATGAAATATCAAAGCCTGAATTTGGAAAAAGGACTAAAAAGAGAACAAGATTGAGAATGCAGGTAGTTTTGAAAGATAACATAACAGACACAAAACATGACAACATGCAAATAGTAACATCCTTGATATGAAGTCATGAATGCACAGCATGATTTTCATGCAAGGAGCTAAAGAATTTTAAGTGGAATTTCTCAAAACAACAGAAGACTTAATTCTGAGAGAAGGCAGATGAAGAAGAAAAGGCAAAAAAATGAGTTTTGGAGGGCCAGGCAGTCAGCAGTGAGATACACCACCTGATATTTAAAGGATAGAGAAATACAAAAAATTCATGTAAACAATGTATACAAAGCACATTTACACATGTGACAGAGGGGATAAAGCACACGTATGACTAGAGCACAGCTAGATATTTTCTGATATTTCTTGGACCAGAACCATAAAATATGATGGAACAAACTGGGAGATAAGTGACCAGCAGACATTTTAAGTATGCTTGGTGAACAGACTCAGAGATAGGATGACTGTATTATTCTATAGTGGGATAAAGGAGGGCAGACAATATATTTGGGGGCAATGGAAGGGTATAAGAATAGGTCTATACTGGAAGCTGAAGTGTACAACAAGAAATAAAATATACACTGAAAGACAAGGTACGAGAAGGCATACGCTAGTAAGGAATATGTGAATGGAAGAAGAGCAGACCACAATTATGGAACCATTTGAATGTATACAGACAAAAGACAAAGTGCAGAACTGTGCAATTTCAGGCAGGAGAGATTAATAGCTATAATGAAGTCATGTATCGAGGGTATGAGTAAATAGTTACAAACAAGTATTAAGGATCTATGTTAAGAACAGGGGCAGGATAATTGATGCCAGAGGAGTTAGTTTGATAGGTGTGAATGCCTTGGGATAGTGAAAGGAAAGAAAACGTAGAAAAGTAGAGGTAGCTGGAGATGAGGTAGGCATACAGTAGTAGAAGAGGGAAAAGTTAGAGCAACAGCATGTAGGTTTATAATTTAAAGATGTGCTCTCATCTCCTACTTGTATCAAGGATTACACAGAAGAACGACGATCCAGTGGCAGAGAGGCTGACAAGCCTTCTTGTCTGCTCTACAGCTAAGAGAACATATAGAACGGATGGAATGAGAAGAAAGGATATTTGTATGTACAGGTAAAGTTGCAAAGGCACACGAAAGCGTAGGGCAGCAGTATATACAGGCATGTGCAGGTATCACAGGAAAGGCAGATGACAATAAGAGTGTGTACCTATGCCAAAGCAAAGAAGATGGCGAAATGTGTATGTATACGTGTAGGCAGGTGTGCAATTACAACAGCTGGGCCAGGAACTACGAAGCTCATATGCCAAAAGCGAAGCAGCAGGGCACGGTGCTTGCACGGAGCTGCTGGCAAAATCTCCGGGGAGCCTTCCCGTGCGAGGACGCATCTATATGTACACAAGGAATCCATAGCAGGAAGGCGATCTGTGCGGCCGGAAAAATGGCAGACAGCGTGCCTGTACACTGAGAGAGCAATGAGGCGACGCAGGAGCGCACAGGGGCAGGTGGGGCGGCCGCACCGGAGGCGCTGCGGGGCGGGGACCCCGGCGGGCCGCTCGGGAGGCGGGAGCCCACCCCGGCCTCTAGACCCGCGGCGCGGGACCGGCCACCGCCGGGCCTCCCAGCAGCACACCTGCTTGTATGGGCTGCGGCCAGACACGCCAGCGGCGGGAGGAGGCGGGCGAGCAAAGCCCGTAGCGGCCGGGTACGACCGAGGCGCCCTAGAGGCTGTCCTCCCCCCGCCGAGGTCACCGCTGAGGGCAACGAGGGTCACCCCGCGCCCGCTCCACTCACCCTTCGCTGGAGGTCTCCTCCTCGGCCATGGCGGCGGCGCGGCAGCCGGGAGCTGGCAGCAGAGGAGCTGCGGCGGCGGCCGGCAGCGCAGCGAAGGACAGCTCGACAGCGGCGGCACCGGCCATCACGGGCTCCTCCCTCCCGCCTGCCCGCCCGCCGCATGCGTCATCCCCGGGGCGGCCGCCCACACCATAGAGCGGGGCTGCCGTCAGCGGCCAGAGCGCCGCCGCGCGCGGCCGGGGGGTACCCCGGTGCCAACCGCCGCCTGCGGGCGGGGGGAGGGGCGTGCCCGCGCCTCCCCGAGCGGCCGTCGGGGGGCGCTGGCAGGGGCGGGGTGCGGTGAGGGGAGCGGGAGGGGGCCGCCTGCCGCGGCGTCGTGCGGGCGCGGGTCAGGGTCCCCCTGAGAGGGGAGCGGGCCCCGGGCGCTTCACTTGCTGGAGCAAGGCTCCCGGAATCCCGTGTGTAGGCCCCGTGTCCCCCCGCCTGATCCCGAGGTGGCAGCGCAGGCCGGGAGCGCCCGCCCGTGAAGAAGGGCTGCGACTTCCCGGGCAGGGAGATGGTGAAGCCCTGTCGGGGTTGGTGCTCTGCTGTGGTCAGCTGCGTCGTCCTCGGGAGCGCCTCTGCCTTGCGAACCTGGCGTCTGGGGCAGGACGCGTGAGCGTATCGACTGAGCCACTCTGCTTCCCGCTCTGTGACGGGCGGCCTCACGGCCGGGGGACTGAACACCAGGCAGTTACATCGCAGAGGTAGCAAAGCCTCCGTGCCAGCCCACAGCTGACAGGCAAAGCAGGAGAGGTAGCAGAACCCAAACAAAAGTGCCAGCTCCTTCACAAACAGATCATTCGCCAGCTTAGCAGCAATGGTAGCCAGAACTAGGTTTTCAGGTTGGTTGGTTGTTTTTACATACACGAAGCAAACTAGGAGCTCTGGATGTAACTTAAATATTATCTGTCCCTAAGACGATTACGAGTAGAACACTTACTGCGATTTTCATTTTCAAGCGTTTTGAAAGACTTAAGTGCAGCCATGCCTATGGGGAGGAGAATGCTGGGGGACAGGGGTGTGCTTGTTTTAGACAGCATTTAGCCTCACAATACTGGTTGCCTTATTATTCAGCTGTGCAAGAACTGCATTCGTATTGAACAATTAACAAACCTTAATTGAAATGAAGCAGCAAAGTGCAGTGAGTGGAAGGAGTGACGAGAAGTTGCATTTCTTCTGAATTTTGCCACTGAGCTGAAGCACTTTAGCAAAACAGATGGAAGACTGATTACTGTTTCTTTTGGTTTACTGAAATCCATTGATAAAAGGTGTAAGGTTAATTTGGTAATAGCTGAAATTATTCTCAGCTAAAACCATTCTGCAATTTTAACAACAGTGATTGTTGAGATTACACAATCTCAGCTAAAGTTTGTTTGCCTGTGTCACAATGGTTTGGCAATCTGACATTTTTCTCTGTAGAGTGTATTTATTTTTTATTATTGCTGGGAAAGATTTTATTTACTGAAAATGTGAATATCTATGAGTGCAGAAGTATATGATCACGGGCACACGTTTGCAATGATGCTCTCTAGAATTTGCAAACAGCCTGAAACAATAGTTCTGAATGCTATGATTTTTTTCTTCTTAATTTCAGTGGAATAGTAAGTTTAAAACCTCGTAAGCAAGATTTACGTCCTACTGCTGGAACATGCAAGTGTTCACAGTTATCTCAGTGGTGCTCACACAAGCACTAATTGGTTACACTTGTTTAAGAATGTAGATGTACGAGTAGCCCACTCCCACTTAGCAGTCCCTGTTTCTTTTACTTTCTCAGCCTTTGATAGAAATGATTCAGTTTCTTTAGAGCTGATTTGATTATGTCGATAAATCAGCTGTATTTCTGTGCATGAAGAAATGACTGCAATAATGCTGTTAGAAAAAAGACAGTCATGCATCAATTGGCTGATGTTGTGGAGTAAATGAATGAAGGACAGCTGTATCGTAATGAGAAGCAAATAGTTCAGATGAGTTTTTCCATTTTTGTATTTCAGAGAATTTTCTGGACACGGAAAATGTCTCTGACTGTAAGGGAATGGTCCCTGCCGCTGTCTAGTCTCTCGCTTCTCTATGTTGATTTTTAGTGGGACTTGCAGCTGGCCCTCTTTATTGAATTAGTTTAATGTCTTTCTCTTTAATAAGAGGTTGCTATTATAAGCCAGAATTTTATTTTCAGATCCCATCGTCTAACATAAATAAGGTTAAAATAGACTTTCCTCTCTCACAGCAATAAAATAAAATTTTAAAAAAACAACAGATGTCTGCTCACTTTGTTGTTATCCTTACAGCTTCTTTTGTTATACTTTTTTTTAGGGCAAACATCTTTTCCTGCGAGCATCATAAGAAAAAACAAGTTCCCTTTGCTGGGAGAAGAAAAGCAATCCAGCTAACCTCACAAATCCTCCTTGTCCTGGACTGAGATTAAAAAAATCAATCTCCGTGCTAGAGAAAAGACTTCAGATGTCATTACATAAGTTTGAGTGTCAAAGCCATCTTGCTTACTCTGGATTTCAGATAATAACTTTGAGCCTATCTATGTTAGAGGTCTGTTCACAGTAAGTATCATTGTTTTCAGCTGTTTAAGATTTGGGGTTGTGCAATTGTCTATGTCAATACTGTTCAAATACACAAATTTCTATATTGTATGTATTACGCTTGTGATCCTACTTTCAATCCAACAGAAGTAGCTATGTGTCAGCTAGAACTTGTGACTTAATGAAGCATGAAAAGAGAGCAATAGTGTTTATCACCAACATTTTTTATAATGACCCACTTAGTAAGCTACTTCTCCAAACTGCATCACAAATAGCTTGCTAAAATAGGTCTGAGCAAAAACCATAGAGAAGGCTGACCAGGTCGAGTATGTACAGACTGAGGGGAAAAGGTTGTTTATGCTTGTTATTTATATGAAAGTGATAAAATCGGCAGCTTGATGAAAGGAACATCGTATACTATGCCTATTCTGATTTGGTAGCAAAAGCTAAGATGTCACTCCAGCTCACGAACATCAGTTGCATCTGTGTGGTGTTTCAGCAAGCATGTAGGTGACTACCATACAGCCTCTGCAGGCCCTTTATTTCTTGCTCCCACAGATCCTTTTCCCGAGTGTCTATTCCACATGTTCTCCATGTTTTAGTTCAGGCATAACTTCTAGCTGAAAATTTGAACCTTGCATCCCAGGTAGCCCAGGTTGAAACGGAGAGTCACCTTATTTTGACATTTTGCAGGGACTCAAGTTAACAAGGAAGAAGCAGAACAAAACTGATTGGTTTCTGCAAATTAACCTGTTCACAATGGCAAGAGGACCTTGAAGCCATCACAGGATGTCCCTGGGGGCTCCTATCACGTGCCTTGCTGTCACTGGAGGACTTAGCTTATCTGCCACGCTTCTTCAAGGGAGAAGCCTCATGTTTGTCAACTGCCTCAGGGACTGGAGCTGCAGGTGTTGGAGCTAGCTGTGGCTAAGCCTGAGCAGAAGCCTGAATAGGGCCAGAGGACTGCAGATTTACAGTTCTCAGGATGTGTAAATGAGGAAGTCTGTCCAGAGTCCTGTCATCTGTGTTTCTGTGGGAAGAGCTCTTGGTGTTGCTGAGGTGGAGGAGGAATCCTGACATCAGCTGAGCCTCTGCTGCCTGGTTCTGGACCTCAGTATTATGGCAGTCTGGCAGCTAGATGTTTCAGCCTTGGATAAGTCAGTGAAGAAAAGAAAAGTAATAACCATGTCAGTCTTTGGTAGAGTCTGGAGATTCATATTGCTGGGCACTCTTAGACCCCAGTGGTCTACAGGGGCACTGCAGCCTGCAGGCAGCTTGTTCAACTTTTTATCTGTCTTACTGCTTTGTAGACTGTGACAGTGCTCCCCTGCAAACTGGAGTGGCAGTTTGAGACCAATGGCCGCATGTTTGTTATGTTCCTAGTGTGACTGCTCCATGTTATCCTGTTTCCTAGACATATCTGGGTGTGGGAAAGGAGTTTAAAATCAGTATAGGTTGACCAGGAAGTGTTCAACTACTTGGAGGTCCTCGTTCACATGAATTTTGCCAGCATTTTCCAACCAACATATTTCTGCCTCTGGTGAGCATAAGGAGGCTATTTCTACAGATACCCAAAGTCCTGGAAGCTGTGAGGGATGTTGGTGATACGGGAGATGCTTCTTGAAGCAAGGTTAGTGTTCTGCTATGGTCCTTGTGCCTGAGGCCTGCCCTGCATAGGGAAACAATCTGTCTCAGCCTCTTGTCATTTCACTTCCTTGCTGTGCAAGGGCAAGCTTTCTTGTGCTTCTTCCAAGACTCGTGTCTGATCCTGCTCTGGGAGCAGGCTGTCTGTGGACTGGGAAACCTGTCAGACTGTGGCCACGGCTGTGAGGGGATGGTCCTCAAATGAATGGGTGAGGCAAATGAGTCTCTCTGAGTTGAACAAAAGAGGTGCAGTTGATGAGCGTGGTAAGAAAAGTTTTGCTGGTTACTTCACCAGGATCATGTCATGTAAGCAAAGTAAATAGCAGTCCTGACTGAGTTGCTGTTTACAACATCGCAGAGTGGGTTTGCTTTCAGAGCCCCTATAGCACCATTTTGAAACCACGCCCACAGCAGTTCTGGTAGGAAGTTGTGTAACTGTGTGCAAGAGTCAGCTATGGGGAGGCCAAGAGAAGTTTAAGTGCTCCAAGAAGCGAGTGAACTGCAAAGGGGGGTGCCTACATACATCTGTATTGATATATCAGTATCAGCAACAGCTGAGGCCGTGTCTCGCTGTGTTGCTAGCCAGAACTTCCATCTTGTCATACTCTGCTATTCCAGAGTACATGACTCACCTGTGATTAACCTGAAGTTCCCTCCTGGATACAGGAGTGGCTGGGGAGAGACAAGGTCTCACGTTTTCAGGTGGGTGGAAGGGTGCTCCCATCAAGGGTACTGTGACTGTGTCTGCCTGGGTCATACATGCCAGCTGTGAGAACCATGTCATGAGACATTCAGCTGCATGAGACGGGGCATGTAATCTAAGCAGTGTCCCTGTGCCACAACCTTCTGTTTTCTCTTCCTTAGCTGTGAATGTTAATACCTACATGAACACACTAGCTGGAGACAGGTGAGCCTTCCAATCTTTCTGGAGAAGTGCACACAGAGCAGTGAGGCTATTCTAGTTTTGATTACAACCAATAAGAAAGAACGAGCTGAAAAGGTCAGGGTAAACGTTAGATGAGACTGTCTATGAAATAGCAGAGTGAGTTAGTGATCTGCAGGACCAGAACGAGGAGTAGGATCAACATGAACCCCATGAAATTCAGGAAGGCAGCCTTCAATGAACTTGAGAAGAGGAAGGCAGGGGTGCCCTGGGAAGCTTGTCTAACAGGTAAATGGAAAAGAAAGAGTGAATTCACAGAAGTTGCTAATATTAAGAGCACAAACACATATTTTCATTGTGAAACGAAGTCAGCAACTGTAGTTAGGAAACCAGCTTGGCTAAATCACTCAAACTCAGGAAACAAACCTATAGGGAAGGAGACGGCAGGTTAGGCTATTAGGGCTAAGAATAAAAGTATAACAGAAGCATGTAGGAACAAAATTAAAAAGACACAAGCATGAAATTAAATGCAACTAGCAAGCAAAATAAAAAACCCCACATCACTCTAGAAGCCCGCTAATTGTATGAGGTAGAAAGCGTTCTCTAATGGTAAATTGAGTAAACTAAAAGGTGTCAGGAAGGCAGTACCTTCTAGACTTCACTACAAAAGATCAGTAAACTAAGGAAACTAATGCATTAGACTCAGTTAAGAAAAGGGTAGAGTACTTAAGTCAGGTATTTTCAAATTGACCTCAAGTCTCTCTTTAACTTGGTCCTAGCATATTTAAAGATCTTGCTAACAGACTCTCAGTGTCAATAATCAATGTCTTTGAGAAGTTATGGATGTTAGGTAGGATAGAGGGAGGCTGTAAAGTGACTAGTATAGTGGAGGGGAGGGAGGAGAAAAAAGAGGAGGTATGAAATTATGGATTAATTAGATTAATTTAGATTTCTAGAAAAACAGTGAAACAAATAATTATATTGGTATATCCCTGAAAAATAACATAAGGGTGAGTAACCGTCAGCAAGAAATCATGTCTCAGAAATCTGATTGCCTTTACAAAAGGATGACATGTCTTGTGGATAGAGAAGAGCTATAAATGTGATATGTCTTGATTTTCAGGTAACTTTTCCTGTGATTCCCATAAGCAAATTAATAAAGTGTGTTCTACTTTGATCCACAGCTAGGTGCGTGCAAAGCTTGTTGGAAAACAAGAGTAACAGGATGGTTCTCTATCAAAATGGAAATGTGTATCAAGTTGGATTGCACAGATCCAGAATCTGGTGACCTGAGGAATGCTTATAGAAGGGAAAATGCTTATTGAATTCATGTATGTATCAGACTGGGAAGGAGTAAGTATGCTGGAGGATAGGGATAGAATAAAAAATTATCTTCAATTAGAAATACGAAAAAAATGGGAAGCTAGTGAACCAAAACAGCTGCAGACCTAGGCAGGAATAATGAGCTGGTAGGGAAAACTGGTTAGGTAGCAGTTTTGTACAGTAGTAATTCAGGCTTTGAGTGGTCACAGACTGTGTGTGAGTCAACCGTGGCTTGTTATTGCAAAAAAAGATAAGCGTTCTGCTGGAATGTATTATGAGGATTAGAGTTTGCAAGACTTGGCAAGGAATTCTGCTTTGCTTAGCAGTTGTAAAGCTAGTTTTGGATGTTGCATGTGAAGAAGGATGTGGACCACCTGGAGAGCAACCAGAATGTCAAGGGGCCAAGAGGAAGTACTGAATTATTTCAGATTGGTTAATTAGGGAAGAATAGGATGAGTAGGAAAATGATAACAGTCCACAAATCTGTGAGAAGTTACTGGTGAGATGGAAGTAACCTGTTTTCTATGTCCACCATGGGCAGAAATTGCAACCAGGTTATTTTAGGTTAAACATTAGGACAAATGTTCTTCAAGGGTAGTGGTACTGGAAAAAAAAGATTGCCAGTGGTATGGTCAGGGTCTATCATTGGGGTCTTTAAGAATAGGCTACATACATATCTTATCCTCCATAAACAGAAATTTAGTAGGTGTAGTGGAGCTGCCTGGAGGCAGGGAGGCTGTGAATATGACTTTCTGAGGACACCTCAGCCCTATGTTTCTATTGTTGCTAAGGTCATCAAGGCCAGCTGTGGCTGCAGAATGGACTGGGGTGGGCAGGGATCGTAGAATAATAGAATGGTTTGGGTTGGAAGGGACCTTCAGAGATCATCTAGTTCCATGGGCAGAACTGCCCTGGGCAGAGACATCTTTCACTACATCAGGTTGCTCAAAGCCCCGTCCAGCCTGACCTTGAACACTCCCAATGATGGGGCATCCACAGCTTCTCTAAGCAAGCTGTTCCAGTCTCTCACCACCCTCATCGTAAAAAATTTCTTCCTTATAGCCAATCTAAATCTACCCTCTTTCAGTTTGAAACCATCGCCCCTTGTCCTATCATCACTGCAGGCCTTGGTAAAAGTGGATCCTGTCCTGAAATCCGTGCCTCTCCACTTCATACTAGTTGAAGGTTTCAACCCCAAAAAATCCTCCTCATAATCCTGCTCCTACTTAAGTTAATTTACGTATGAAACACAGTGCAACTTCTCTGGTGTAATCCTGATTTCATCCTTGTGCAATGTTTTGGACTGTTCTTTTTACGTAAAACTACATCTCTTTTTTTAACCTTAAAACTTATGTTGTAATACACAACTTGTCAACAATCTCCAAATATCTGCCATGGGTAAATACAGAAAGTGTCTTGTGAGTATTGTATTTCATATCTGGCAAGCTCCGAACCTGAGAATTTCTAGTCATTACTCTTGAGAAATAATTTACTGCAGGCTTTTTTTGTTAAAAATATGATTTTTAATACTTCTCTATACTTGAAATAAAAGAATAAATTCTTAATGCTTTCAACCAGATTCATAAAAATAACTGATTGTTTTCCAGCCACATTGAGTCCCAGTTATTTATGTATATAACATGAGTAAAGAATAATTACCTTTACTAGTAAAATATTTTGCGTTACATGTGTGAAGAGAATATTGAAAGCAATATTTAGAGTCAGTAAAAATTTGGTTACAATTTTTAATTGTTTCTTCTTTTAAGATAAATTGTTCTTCTTTTGTTCTCTTTTGATAATAAATCATTAGGGCTCAATAAGGCAAAAGGAAGTATTTGTTATTTGTACTGATTCTAGCTGGTAGAAAATAGTAGTAGTAAGTAGTAGTAGAGTGGAAAATACTTCTCTCCTTGGAGTTTGGCCTTTTTAACATCAAGATCACTTTTGTAAGGCAATGTCAAGATAAGTAACTGCTTAAACTTAGTTTAAAAGTAGTTTGTTTTTTTTCTAATTTGTAGCCTCTGTCGTTGGCCAGATTCAGCCTTGTGAGTTTGTTTTTAAATTAGGGAACGCAGTGACAGAGAATCCAGTTATGTCTGTGGTGCACTGTTTTTATTTTACAAAGACCTATTTCCCTGAAAAGAGGAAGAATCAAACAACATGAGGCAGATTGTCTGCTTACAGTTTGTTCTTTTGACTTTCTCATGGTGACATTCAACTGTTGCTTCCCTTGCTCTCTGTTGCTTTTTTTTCCTGTTTGCTTGCTGGGTGCTCATGACACAGATACGCACTGTTATTCTAAACAATTCTCAACCTTTGCATTCACATTCAAACCACAGTGCTACCCTTTATACCATATATCTTGGTTCCTACCCCAGCCTTGTAATGCTTGTCCGGATTTTAGCCAGTGTTTTTTACTGTGTCAGTTATTGATAAATAAAGGCAAATTTAGCATGATTAGATAATTCTGTTCTGCCCACTATTTTCAGCAGTGCCCGCAGAGCAAAGTCAGTAGCTACTCCTGGAGACAGCAAATCTACGGAATGAGCTTATATTAAGAGTTAAATATGTATTTATATAATCATGGAATCATTAAGGTTGGAAAAGACCTCTAAGATCATTGAGTCCAACCATCAACTCAACACCACCATGCCCACTAAACCATGTCCCTAAG
>VZTQ01009513.1:0-11274 GCA_013400755.1 Pelecanoides urinatrix | reverse complement strand
GCCAACTGGATTTAACCCCGTTCACCACAACTCTCTGGGCTCAGCCATCCAGCCAGTTTTTTACCCAGCAAAGAGTGATGTAATCTTAGTGTTCAAAGTGCTGTGGTATATGGCAGCATGTATGCTGCATTTGTGTCTTTTTTCCTGCTGGATGAAAATATGCTATCACTTCTGAGGGAAAAGGCTCTTTCTCCCACTGGTATTTCCCACAGGACTTCAGGAGAGAGCTGGTTTTGGAACTGCTGCTTCCCATAGCACCAGAATGGTGCTGAACTGTTGCTATGAGAGGCAGGGACCCTGGAGCACCGCTCCTGCTGAGTCTTGAGCTAAGTAGGAGGAAAGGACGAGTGACCCTGCTGCTCACGGAGGCAGCCCTTTCCTTTTCTGGATGCTGTGAGTCTCTTAGTTCCAGCTGAGGTCCTAATTCAGCTGTCCCACAGCTACTGTCTATCACAGCTGCATGATCTGCCTCTGTGTTGGGCAGGGAGTGCTCATGGAGTTCAGAGCTTTTCAACAGGTGGGAAAACCTGCAGTTCAGCAGTGGAGGAAATGGCTCCTGTGAATGGCAAGAGTTGGTGCATCTGAAGTGGCAGAAACTCTGCTATTCCAACAAATGCCATCCATAAGCATTCAAGGATATAACAAGATAGTCTCTGAAATGGAGTAAAAATCCTTCAGGGAGAAAGGGAGTATAATTTTTTTCGAAACTGGTTGTGGAACAGAGTTATTCTTTCAGTGTTACCACATCTGCACCTCAAGACAGTTAGCTGTCACTCACACCTCCAGGTAAGCTCCTTGGTGAACAAGTTCTTCAGCTGAACTGACTAGATCCAGGTGGGATGCCAACAGCAGCTATGGTCACACCTTTTCATTAAATCAAGCATATGATTCTGTGTGATATAGGGGAGTTTTGTCATTGACCTAATTAGGATCAAAAGCAAATCCTAATGGCTGCCTGCATGACCCTGTGATGTCAGTAACAGTTTTGCCATTGTACTTTGTACCAACTTCTTAGCACATCATGACTTCCAACTGCATGTGCACAGAGACCCAATCAGCCAGAGCTCTTATCAAACTTAGTTTTGCCATTGTACCAAAAATGAATTACTAGACCAAAATCCGCTTTGGGTTATTTTATGTTTCATACAAATTTAACTCCATTAATTGTCATGGTATTTCAGTTGCACTGTTGCAACCAAGTGCAGAGCTTTTGCCTCAAATGTCTCCTAGCTTCAGAAAATGTTCTGATCAGGGATATTTTAATTTCTTTCATTTTTCTTGATGTTGAGTTATTTCACTAACCCTTCTTTATCTTTGCTGCTGAATATACATTTGATTACTAAATTTAGTGCTACTCTTCACATGACCTATTTCTTTTGAGTCTTAATGCTGTTGCTTGGATACGCTTCTCTCTTCTAAGTAAGGCACTTGGTTTCATCTTGCCTTTTTTCTGTGCTTTGGGCGATACAAATGGATTGTTATTGAATATTTTTTCAGGTTTCTAAATGTATTTGATTTGTCTGGCACCTTGGTTTCAGCAGAACTTTTGTCTTTCGTTGCAGATCTGTGGTTTTATGTATAGTAAATCCTGTGTAACACTGAATAGCTTGCTATTCTTGCTTTTCTTTACAATCAGTTACAAAAATGACACCATTACGCCGAGTAAAGGCCAATCACTACATAACTTATGGGAATACTATTATTTATAGATAAACAAGGAGATATTAAATTTCCTTTTTGTATGTGTACTGTAGCTGCAAGTTAATTCCTGGAGCACCTTACATGAATTCATCTTTTTGTTTTAGTCCTGGGCTAGTAAAAGTATATAACAGGAATAAACTAAAGCATTTTAATTTGGGTTGAAGTATTCTTACTCCTGTATGGAGTTTTGCTTATACCATTTTGAAAAATGGTAAAATTGAAGGAAGGGTGGCAGAGACTTTCAGAGGTAGAGAATAGCTACCATGTGTGGAGAAGTTAAGTAGGTTAGAATTCTTGGCCTAGAAGAGTGACGATGGAAAGCAGCACAAGAAGAATCTTTAAAGCAATGGATGGTGTGGAAAGGTAAATAACAAGCAAGCATTCACATAATCTCACAATACAAGAATTAGGAGCATCCCGTGAGTCATAGATGAAAAAAAAATCAGAAGGAAGTACTTTTTCATGTGACAGAAATAGTGGAATGGGATGCTGCTGAGGAGCCAGTACTATGAAAAAGGGAGTAGGTAGGGTAATGGAAGGTGTCTGTTGGTTGCCATTGAAGATAGCAGCCAGATACAAACCCCATCTCAACCCTTTGGTCACTGATTGCTGGAAGCTGAAAAAACATAAAACAAGATGGTTCAGAGCGTGTTGCTAGATTTTTGTATGGGTTGTATTCTGCTTTATATAATGCACTGTGTGTTATATGATTCACAGGATGCTCCTAATTCTTGTATTGTGCACTTGTATTACAAGCACTATCTTGTATTACAAGCACTACTTGTAACTATGCGAACTGGATTAAAGATAGCACACATATACCTCCCTATGCTACAGGCACATCTTGATTTTGCTGTGTAGGGTGTTTTGGACACGTAGAGCAATTCTGAGAAGAAAGGGGAATCTTTTAAAGTTTACTCTTGTCAAAACATTCCACCTGCTTACTGGTACGTAGCTAAGTAATCACACTGACGTGAGTGTTTAATACTGTGTATTTTCTTTGTAGGCACACCCGAAGTTTCATTATGATTTGTACTGCTGGAGAAAAAACAGAAATCAAGGAGTTAGAATTCTGTAAAGAGAGGAGTAATTGATGGTGATGTGTTGTGGAAGCACATGCCTGAAATGAGTTAAGTACTTGGACATTCCATTTATTAACAGTATTACCAAATGTTACTTGTATGAAGATGTTACTGTAGGCTGTGTGAAAGAAAATTAATGCATATGCTTGTTAACAATCAAAATGAGAATAATGTATATAATCATGTTCTTGATGGGTAACTTCTTGTGTAAGGAACTGTTGGCTTTTGAGGCTAATGCAAAACACTGCTCTCTCGAGAAGAAGAATAAAGTGCCCACTAACTAGAGAAGCAAAAAGCTAAATAAGCTGCTTAAACATAGCTGTCTAGTACCATTTTAGTTGCTATGTGGTATCTCTCTCCTGTCCTCCAGCTGTTGCCTCAGAAAGCTGGAGATCTATCATCAGTCTTGTGGTGTGTCTGCCAGCCCTCTGCAAATATCTTTGATACCCAAGGGTGTGTCAAGTGGCACTAGATAATGCAGATGATCTCTGTGAGTGGCGGCTGAAAGGTCACCTGGGGAGCTCTCACTGACACTCCTACGGGTAACAGAAGTGTGGAGGAACCTATCTGGGGAACCAGTTCCTGACCTAGATGTGTCAGGTGTACAGCCCCAAAAATACAAAAGTTTATACTGCAGTTACGTGGGCTGAACTTAGTGGAGTCAATACAAATAAATCAAGTGAAAAAAATCACGTATGTGTGAGTTATGCAAGAGCAGATTCCACACTGTATACAGTACAGTACTGGGTACGTTATTTTGATTAAATTTTTACTTGATTTTGGTATCTAGTATGGAAGAAATTTTAATAAAGGTCAGTTAGATGCTAAGGTATTGTTTCTTCTGGTCTTTTAAGGAACTATCATTTCTTTAGCATTTTACTCCTTACTCAAATATGTTCAGATGCTGTTGAAATTGTCCTGTACCAAACATGTACATTTAAAATAGCAAATAAATATATATGGCTCTTGAAATGAAAAAGGCAAATTGGTGAACTAGCTTTATTATCCACTGCATCCCTCAGAGAGTTGAATGTCACTACCCCATGACAAACAAATAAAAAAAAAATTAACAAAACAACTATTACAGATCTAGATAACAAAATCCGGGAAGGTACTAATATCTAGAATAATCTGCAAAATGTCCATCAATCAAAAATCATTAAAATAATATTACACAAATAATACTACATTTTACCATAAAAGCTCTGCATTTTTTAAATCAATGTTAACATTTTTGGCAAAGTTATCACGTTGTTTTTCTTAGTATTTATTACACAACATTACTTTGGTCATACAACAAAATCCCAGGAGTATATTGAGACCTCCTGAAAGACCATTTAACTAAATGAGGCACAAATGTTGTCCGTTAAAGGCAAAATGCCTTTCATCTTTGAATCTTGAAGTCCTCTTCAAAAATGTCAGGGATGTGTGTTTGATTACTTTGCTAATGATTAAGGAAAAAATCCAATGATTCTGATAACTCATTATTGCTTCTATTAACAGTTGCCTAAGCAAGGGGTATGGAAAACCTATGTATATTCACAACATGTCTTTCTTCTAGCTAGATGATGCTGATATCTATAGTCTTACAGCATACTATGTCAGTGTTGCCAAGTGGATCATTACTTTCAGTGTGAGTACTCTAATTACATCATCTAATATTGCCAGTACTTATCCTAATTCTGCTGTTTACCAATCTCCCTGCTTTTAAGAGTGTTAAATGCCCAGAATGTTTTAGATTGGTGTGTTTCAAACCTAGGTTAGTGTGAGTTTCAAACTACTTTGAATTATTAAAGCTCTGCAGCCGCATACATTCTCAGTGGTTTCAGAGTACACAACCATATTAAGCAGGAACAGGCCCAGAATAGCCTGTTCTACCAGTTGTTGCACAGATCCAGATTTCCAGACACACCAAGATCCTTGTTTCCAGCAGGTCCTACCTATCTGGTGTGTGGAGAACCACCTCTCTGAACACGGTTGTCATATACCACTAAAGGCAGCCTTTCAGCCCTTACCACCAGCTGTTTCTAAGTGCCTGAGGGAGTGTCTTGACTGTGTGTGTTACTTGTGCATTTACACGGGTGTGGTGACTACCTCTGGATACCTGAAACCATCTCACTTAGTCTGGAGGTGGGATTTCAATTCAGACAAGATGGCTCAGCTGGAACACAGGACCAGCCCTGCTTCTTACTCTCACTTTTGTAAGTAAGCTGCCAGCTTCAGAGTGACAACATAAATGAATGCTGACAGTCACCCAGTATTTCCCAGCATTTCCAGAGTGTCCAGAAGAGCAGACAAGTTCTCTCACAGTTAAGGGAGAAAGAATCAGATACTATGGCAGATGTGGATTTAATAAAGCAATAGAGAATTTAATCCTCCCACACCTCAATGTTAGCCTTCACTGCCTAGTTCCCTGCTGTAATACAGTGTCACGGTTTAACCGGCAGGCAGCGAACACCACACAACTGTTCACTCACTCCTCCCTGCAGTGGGATGAGGGAGAGAATCAGGAAAAAAAAAAGGGAAGATTCATGGGGTGAGATAAAGACAGTTTAATAGGACAGAAAAGGAAGGGAAAATAATAATAATATAAAAGAATATACAAAATGATGCACAATGCACTTACCCGCCGACCAATGCCCAGCCAGCTCCCGAGCAGTGGTCCCCTGCCCAGCTTCCCCTTAGTTGATATACTGAGCATGACGTCATATGGTATGGAATATCCCTTTGGCCAGTTTGGGTCAGCTGTCCTGGCTGTGTCTGCTCCCAACTTCTTGTGGATCTCCAGCCTTCTCAGTCAATAGAGCATGAGAAGCTGAAAAGTCCTTGACTGAGTGTAAGCACTACTTAGCAACAACTAAAACGTCAGTGTGTTATCAACATTATTCTCAGACTAAATCCAAAACACAGCACTATATCAGCTACTGGGAAGAAAATTAACGCTATCCCAGCCGAAACCAGGACATACAGGGAACTGCTGCTATTGGTATAGCACTGTGGCTTCTCTCAGTCTCATGTTCCTGGGAAGAAGCTGTGGCTGTCTCTAACAGCCAAGAAAGGTATGTCTCTCTGCCCACACTGCTGGTCAGCTCTGTTGTGTGTCCCAGCCCAGGGGGCCTGCCTACATTATGTGACCTCTGGGGGAGTGTGTTCTTCCCACGTAGCCCGATATGGCCAGGGTGTGCACCTCTAATGCATGGCCCTACACAGAAGAGAGAGGTCTTAATCTGTCACCTTCATGTGGAGCCTCCAGTCACCCCAATACTGCAGTAACATATAAGGCATTATGCTCCCATGAGTTCTAGGGCCTTACATGCAATATTAGTGGGACTCACTGTGACTCACATACAGCTTTAAATACACCCACTCACACGCAAGCTGGACTGAGATTGTCTGTACCCAGACACCTGTCACTCATTAAATCTGAAGTGAACATAGACTCTTGGTTGTAAAACATAATACCAAAATACAATTTTATTTTTCCTGAAAAAGAAAGAAACCCTAAACGGAACTTGCATTCCATACTCTGTTTTCAGTATATGACTTCAGATCCCCCAGGAAAAAGATTTTTAAGGGCAATATTGTTAATCTTTTCTTGACTTTCTCTTGACTTGACATTTGATATTAAGAATGGAGAATCCTTCTTTAATTTAATGTTTTGCTTAGCTTATTTCACTGTAGTACTAGCACAAAGGAGCAGTCCCTTCTGTGGCTTAAAATGGGGCAAATAATATACTCTTCTGTCATTCCATCTTGACAAACACTAGACATCTGCTTCAGAAGGAACTAAATGAGGAGAACAGAAATAGGATTCCTGTTTTCTACCACATTGCATTTCTAATTACTGATTGGAGATGATTTTCACGAAAATAAAGACTTTTTAAAATTAGGTTTGATACATCTGAATGTGCTTCAAATCAGATTATAGAATTATACACTACAGAAATAAAAGACAAAATCAATGACCTTGATAAAATCAAGGTTTTTCTGTACAGATTTATAGTACTAAATTTTAAATGGACCACTCAATACTAATAAAGATAATATACTAGTCTCTAATTAGTTAGAATTTATAGAAAATTTCTTTAAATTTACAAACATTATGTCCCTGATATTTCTGAATATATGACTACAGCAGACAGGTCAGGTTAAACATTTTTTCAGTTTCACTTGGAGTGCCTCGTATTCCCCTGAACTGGCAGAATATACCATATATATTTATTACCCCATGCTCTGAACATTTGCTGACAGCACTGGGACCCACGTGGATTCAAATGGTGAAAAACTACCAGATTTTGCATTCAAGCAACTAACTAGATACCAAAAGTACATGTTGAACTAGATCAGCACATGCAGTCTTTTAACAATAGCATATGTACACCTCCTTGTTCTGTCAGTACTTTGCTTGCCAGCCCTGTAGAAGAGATCACAGCAAAAGATTTTCTCATTTGACTCATCCAATTTTTCTTTAATAGCTAGTATTACTTTAGTGACTGCTTTGCAGTATTTCACTGATTATTTCAAATGGTACTATTTTCATGACTTCAGTGTTTTCTTCTTGGTGTTGTTGGTTTCTAAGGGGACAAATTCCATAACTTTGCGAAGTCCAGTGATCACATGTGTATTTTGGTCAAAAAATGAAGAGTGATTTATTCAAGGCTTGCCATTTTTATTTCTGTTTGGGAGTCTTGGGTAAGTATATACCTGTATGCATCAATTGGGGGTCATCTGAAAATGAAGGGGAAGCTATGTTTCTGAGTAGTGTAGTATGTAAACTAGACTGACATCAGTAATAATGACAAGCTTGGGCCCTTAGAAATAGCAATTAACAGAAATAGGTTATCTGTAGTTTAATGGATTTAACTAGTTTTGTAATTTTCCAAGCAATGGTGAGAACAGTCAAATGAACAGATGTACAATACATACGAGGGCATAGTAAGTAAACAAAGAGATTATATACAGACTTGCAAATGTATCATACAACACAAGAGTGTATACTGTATGAAAGGAAAACAGATCTCAGAGTCTTTAGATTTAAAACTGTTGGACAGCTGTCAAATCTCTGTTTGTTTTGCCAGCAGTATGCCAGTGCTACAGCCCTTGCCTAACTGGATAAGCCAATGTATTTCCCTAAAGAAATCAATTTATGACAGTTTGAAGAATCAGCTAGAAAAGCTTACACAACTCATCTTTTCATAATCAAGAGCTCCATAGAAGACCAGTTCCCAAGTTACGCTTCAAGTTACTTAAAAGTCAGAGTAAAATAGACCATATAAAGATGTGGTATCTGCATTTTATATAGGTACTTTCATGAACACATGAAATCTTTCATGAAGCACAATAAAAACCACCATGTGCACATCCGGCGTAGTTAGGAATGGCTGATGGTATTCCTGCTCTCTGATTTTGGTTTGCCTTAAAGCCTCATGCTGTGGTTGTCCAGCAGCTGAACAGCAGCTGAATTCAGGCACAAGGGGTGAACGACAACTGAAATTATTAACTGCTTCAGCCCTCCTATGGCCATTCATAAGTCAGAGCCCTCAGAGTAGGACTATAAGATAATGACTACATCATTATCTTCGATGAGTGTTACTTTGAAGGCAGTGGCTGGAAGGACTTTTACTGGATACTAAATTCCTGAACTTGCCTCTCCCAAACCTTGGTTAAGCTCTTTCTGCTATGATCATAATATAGCATCCTAGTCAAGAGTTAGCATAATCTTCCTTCAGTTCCTAAATCTGGGCAGAGGTATTATTAAAACAGCTCTTTGAAAAACACAATCTACTGAAAGACCGCATCAGATGGTGCAGTCAGGGACCTCTGTGAGGCACAGCCCAGTCGTAGCATCATGGCTAGTGATGAATTTAGTCTCTGCACATTTTGTTAAAGTGTTTTAAATTCTGCTATCTAATAACTCATAGCAATTAACTAATTGACTGCGCAGTACTGTTTCTAGCTGTGGACTAGCAAATAAACCACGTATGTTCTGCCCACGTGTAATGAACTTTGAATCCTGATGACTTTTAATTCACTTCCTTTCAATTCATGTATAAATTAACATCATCTGCAGATGTTTTACTTTTTACCTGCTCCTTCTGGGTAGTAATTTGAGAGTGGTTTCTCTCACCTCTTCCAGGCTTAGGCAGGCTGATCTTCCTCTTTTTATGCTGTTTCCATTTTGTTTGACAGGACAGGGTTTTCTGTTCTTTGATGACCTAATTTGGGAATAGATACCTGAGATAAAACTAGATGTTTCTAATCAGCTAGACACAGTGTGAAATGGGAGAGATGTGTCTTCCTTGTACCTTACAGATTAAAATTGATCAGCTTCATTGCTCAGTGTTTGTGAATCAAAGCTTCCACACTTTGACCCCAGAAATGCTTGGACTGCCTGAACACACTTACGTGAAAATTCCTGGCAGGATGTAAAAATTGTGCCAGATGTGACTCAAAAAATATTTTCCCCTCCATTTGCAGGAGGGTAAAAACGTTTTAGTAATGTTTATTACACTGTTGGACAGATCCTGTATAATCCTGTATAATCTGACCAAATACACCACTGAAGATTGGTAAAACGTCACTATATCTTACTCTGACAAATACATCAATTTAAACCAAATTACAAAAAAATTAATGTAATTACCATGTTAGCCTTAAACTTTAGATGTCCCATCATCCATTTTACACTCAAACCGATATGTCATTAACTTGTGAATTGAAAGCATATTTTACTGTTAATTGCTCCTTACTTTCACAATAACACAATGTTCCAGTATGCCTCAAAACCTAGGTAAAGGTAGATCTTAAGGGAATGATTACTATTATGTGTGACTTCAGGTAAGAGCCAATATTAATCTCATTTATGTGATTATATAAAGTATGGTTGTCATACCATCCATACATCTATGTGCATTTGAATTAATAAGATTTGCTATACAGAAAGGTGCTTACTTTGTGCCAGCTCTTGATCTTATCTAGCCTTTCTCTGAGCTTATTAAATCACTAAAATCAAACAAAGCAAAACCAGCCCAAAAGGGGTAGTTTCTGTGGAGCTGGTAAATTGAGTGGGCTCAGAGAATGATCTTGCGAGTGCCAGAGTTGGTGCAAGTATGGGGCAGAGCCTTAGAGCTGGCCATGAGGGCACAGGGAGAAGGAAATGGTAACGGCGGACTGGGAGTGAGATCTCACCCTTTCAGTAGCAGTGTGATGCTGGATGGGCTCAGGTGGCCACGAAATATACCCAAAATGTCAGCATAGTTTAATCCAGGGGTAAAAGAGAATTTCACTTCACAGTAGGTTAATAGCTTGTTAATTTAGTTAAGTACTGTGGTAGGTATTATTCCAGGGAGAAGGGGGTTAACCACGGAATAAAAAAATTCTCTGCTCTTGAAATTTTGATGGATTCCTTTTTGTCTCTTTTTTTTTTTTTTCTGCCTTACTACAGTTCATCCATTATACTCTGGCTACAGTCTGCATTGTAACTGACAGAGACAGACCATGAAAATGCTATAATCAGCTAACAGAATCACAAGACTGGACTACAGTCACAAATGGATACAAGCTATAGCGATAGTGCAGTTTGCAGTTTAGGGTGGGCATACTTTATCCATCTTTAAATTACCTAATCCTGCTAATGGAAAAGGTCTAGTCACCACAACACTGTGCTTGGCATAAGGTAATTTACTTTTTGCCATCATGGTCAGACTGTTTCCACTGCGCCAGCCGTGTATATGTATGCAGATTACTCTGTAGACACATCCACCATCTACCTATGAATCCTATTTTCCTTTTGTGAACATAAGATTATATGCTAACCTTTATGCATGGTTAGCAAAATGCGAATCTTTTAGAAAGAGAGCATTACAGTTAAGAATTCATTGCACAGCAAGAATGTGACACCTAGTGGATAGACGACATTAAGGAAATGTGACGGTCCTATCAAGGAATATTGACATTCAATGGCCCTATCCAGTAGAACAATGAATTTTATACCAGAAAAGACATTGATCTTGAATGACTCTATGCATGGGGCCAAAGTAATTGGATAATGGCAAGTCCCTGCTGAAAGCTCTGAAGTGATGAAGGTGTCAGAGATTTTTTTAAAAGGATTTTTTCTAAACCACTGGCAGAATGAAGATGTCAGGCCAAGAAGGCCAGAGGGCTCCTGAAAGACAGAGACCAAAGCCCGTGAAGACATTGTGGATGCTCATGAGATGCATTGGAACTGGAAACTTGCACCATGCCAAACACAAGAATAAAGTGTGTCTAAAAAACCCCTTTTGTTAAACCCATGTCTCTCTTATTGCCATGTTATCTCTTCAGGAAGTGAAGTCTGTCTCACAGGGGGAAAAGGACTCTCACTCATGAGTTGGCAGGGCTCATTGAGAGGGCTTTAAACTAGGTTTGAAGGGGGAAGGGGATAAAACCAGGCTCACTAGAAATGAACCCAGGGTTGGCATGCCAATGTTGGGGCGAAATCGATAGCCCAGCT
>VZTQ01009512.1:0-15463 GCA_013400755.1 Pelecanoides urinatrix | reverse complement strand
TGCCAGGTTAAACCTCGACATAGTGTTACTGAGAAAGAAAACAACGAATTCCTAAGAAGGTTTGTGTTTCAGTCAGTGCCCTAAAGAACTTTAAATCCAAATTCATTAAAAAGAAGTAGGCTATAACTATAATTTGCCTTTCATTGGAGAAAAAAAGAGGGACATGAATGCAAGGTGTTTAAAATTGTAAAGAAAACTCCAGGGCAGAGCTCACACTGAGCCAAGGTTTCTCATTGTTTAGAGGTATGATGTAATAATGAGATCATTCTCTCATTGTTTAGAGGTATGATGTAATAATGAGATCATTCTCATCTTTTTGTCCTTTGAGCAAAATGAGTCTTTTCTGTTTTACTTTCTCAGACCTCTCCATTTAGGTGAAAGAGACAAATTACTAAAACCTTGCTGTCTGTGGCACACAACACAACAGCTCATCATCTTCCTCCTTTATAGAAACATGACATAAAAATTATAGGGTGCAAAATGTTAATAACAACACAAAGTCTAGAGTTTCACTAGCAAGTTTCTTAAAGCACTCTAGTTCTGTGAATATTTCATATTGTTAATTATCTAGGTAAAACAGAAAGAAACATTTTCTTGCATACATTACAGTCACAATATGCTATTGTATTAACCTGCAGTGATATTTGCCTACCTGTAATGGCATCCCGAATACAATGCAGCCATCTCAGTCTCCCTGTACATGGTAGCAGCTCAGAAAAGTCACAGGATGCAGCTGGAGCTGTACTTCTGGTGCTTCACTGACATGAACGGCAGGATTATGTGTCTGACACTCCCCAGGATCACAGTAGGATTCCTGAATAAGTTTCTGTTTTTCTAACTTGGTACAGAAATAAACAAGAAAAACAGTGAGGATCTGAGCTTGAGGATCATTCTCTAATGTGCTCTGTATCACAAAGATCTGAAGCAAATCAATGATGGTTTTCCCGGCTAGAGTGTTAAAATGTGCTTTATCCTTGGGGTTGTGCTTAAGGCTGCAGTCATACTGACTACAAGGCTTTTGCCCTTACAAATTTCTCGAAATGGGGCATGTCTATCTTATGCAGGAGATGCTTATTGGTTTACAGCACATTGGTTTACAACAGCAGAGCATACTAGTTACAGTTTGGGAAGGAGAGAGGATGTAGGACTTAGGTGATACTTTTTCTTAAGGAAATCAAAAGAATGAGGTTGTTCTACAATACAAAAAGAATTAGATAAACATGGCTGGTCATATGACAAATACCAACTACATGTAAATACACATACACAAAATATGTGCAGTATGTCATATCTCATCTTCAACTCTGTACTGCATAATGCTTCACAGCTGCTGGCAATAATACAAAGTAAAGCAGCCCTTTAGGTGAAATACACATTTGAATTTCTCTGTAATAGAGTACGTTGTGTACATAGGAAAATTGAGAATTTCCTTATTTCGTTCAGCTTGCATTCAAATAACTCTGAAAAAGACCACTGCAAGAGGTAGTAAAACTAAGAGACAAGTTTCCCTGCATATGGAAATCCATGAGCTCAGGTTTTGTGTGTACTAATGACTTCTGTTTTATTTTACTGAATTTTTAAAAAATAAAATGAACATTTATAAACCCACCATGAAAGGGAAATGTAGAAGGAAGCTGCATTATACATTATGAATAACTGCAACTTGGAGGGGTTAATGATTTAGAACTAGCTCTAATAGTCTGTATAAATTCTACATAGAAAAGGAATTTTTCATGATTTGTAAGAAATTAGATATGCAGTAAAATGAATTGTCCATTAATTTAAACATCTGCCTTTGACATACTTCTGAGATCGATGTTCTGCTTATTGGCCTTTCCATACAATAGTCTTTGCAAAGCAAGAACTCAGGTAAAATCATTTCAGGCAGAAATCATTTGCCACTAGAGCTCAGTAAAACATCTTAACAACATAACTTGCTTTATGAAAATTTTGCATTAAAAAATCTACAACATTTTGGGATAGTAGACCACATTATACAGAAAATAACTTCATGAACTGATCTCTTTTCTTATTCATGGCCACATGGACTTTACTTCTTATTTGCAATTCTGTAGGATCATTATGTCAATGACACCAGTTGCAAATGTGGAACAGTAATCTGAGGATAGCAGTTCTGCAGAATGTTAGGTTAGTCCATTTTTCTCATATGGGTTGTTCAATGACCTTCTCTCCAGAAGTCCAACATATCCGCATCTCAAATTTTGATCCAAGAACTTTGGTCCAGGGAGGTAAGAGCAGCATCCTCCTGCCTACAGCACAGATAGCATCCAGCAGCACAGGTCATTCCCACTCTTTTCTCTATGCTTGCCATGAGAAAGCTAACTTATTCCCAACCTCTCTCCTGTCTCTTGAAGACAAGAGAAGAGTTTTGCTTCCACTTTGTACAAGCTTTAATAGGCTACTTTTTCCCAGTATGCAGGAAAGCAGAGCAGACAGAAGGCTTTCAGAGCAAGAGTGAATTTTGTGTTACAGTTGAAACTACAGGAATCACCATTTTCATAGAATCATAGAATCGTTAAGGTTAGAAAAGACTTCTAAGATCATTGAGTCCAACCGCCAACCCAACACTACCATGCCCACTAAACCATGTCCCTAAGCGCCTCATCTACACTTCTTTTAAATACCTCCAGGGATGGTGACTCCACCACTTCCCTGGGCAGCCTGTTCCAAGGCCTGACCACTCTTTCAGTAAAGAATTTTTTCCTAATGTTCAATCTAAACCTCCCTTGGCGCAACTTGCGGCCATTTCCTCTCGTCCTATCGCTAGTTACTTGGCAGAAGAGACTGACCCCCACCTCGCTACAACCTCCTTTCAGGTAGTTGTAGAGCACGATGAGGTCTCCCCTCAGCCTCCTCTTCTCCAGCTTTTCTCTAGCTTCAATGATTATTAATAAAAACCTATAACAACAGTAAGGACTCAAAGCAATATTCATATTACTAAGATGCTAGGAAATCCTTAATGACTTCATTTCCCTTGAGATTTCAAGCATATTTAAACAACGCTAGGCCAAATCCTGGCCTGTTGTGCATTTTGAAATCAAGTGATTAAATCCCTGAGTTATTTCAGTAGATTTTTATGGGGTAGAATTAAAGACAGAATTTATGACATTTAAAAGTCACACTGTTATCTCGAAGTTTAACTTCAATTGATGGATTTAGCAGAAATTATATGCAGGTGTGAGAATACACACATGTATGCGAAGACACTGGAGAGACCAGAAACTGAGAAAGGAATACATTATATGAAACAGTTCTTTTCCTGAATTTTCTAATTTGTGAAAATGAAAGCTTTCTGTGGGGTCACATATCTCTTAGTAGCCCTCTGCTGGAAAACAGACCCTGCTAGAAGGGGTTGCACTGGACATCGGTGCGGCTGCCTGCCAGTGTGCCTGTGTGAGGTCCTGGGTTGCTGGCTCTGACTGCCCTGGAAGCCTGAAGCCTCGGTTGTCTCCCTCCCTGCCTGCCTTGCAGTTTCTCAGCTGTCTGTGTTTCCAGAGATTACGAGAAACCCTGGCTCCTGGGAAAAAGCGATACAGCGTGATTAATTCTCCCTCAAAAAGAATTACAGCAATTAGAAGTTTTGTTGCAAAGTGGAGTAGAATCAATCTGTTATAATCTTGTACACTCTAATAAATATTTCCCCTTTTTAATCTGTAACTCCTTTCAGGTAGTTGTAGAGTGCGATGAGGTCTCCCCTCAGTCTCCTCTTCTCCAGACTAAACAACCCCAGTTCCCTCAGCTGCTCCTCATAAGACTTGTGCTCCAGGCCCTTCACCAGCTTCATTGCCCTTCTCTGGACACGCTCCAGCACCTCAATGTCCTTCCTGTAGTGAGGGGCCCAAAACTGAACACAGGATTCGAGGTGCGGCCTCACCAGTGCCGAGCACAGGGGCATGATCACCTCCCTACTCCTGCTGGCCACACTATTTCTGATACAGGCCAGCATGCCGTTGGCCTTCTTGGCCACCTGGGCGCACTGCCGGCTCATGTTCAGCCGGCTGTCAATCAGCACCCCCAGGTCCTTTTCCTCTGGGCAGCTTTCCAGCCACTCTTCCCCAAGCCCGTAGCGTTGCCTGGGGTTGTTGTGGCCGAAGTGCAGGACCCGGCACTTGGCCTTATTGAACCTCATGCAGTTGGCCTCAGCCCATCGATCCAGCCTGTCCAGGACCCTCTGCAGAGCCTTCCTACCCTCCAGCAGATCAACACTCCCACCCAGCTTAGTGTCGTCTGCAAACTTACTGAGAGAGCACTCGATCCCCTCATCCAGATCATTGATAAAGATATTGAACAACACTGGCCCCAAAACTGAGTCCTGGGGAACACTGCTTGTGACCGGCCACCAACTGGATTTAACTCCATTGACCACAACTCTCTGGGCTCGGCTGTCCAGCCAGTTTCTTACGCAGCGAAGAGTGTACATGTCTAGGCCATGAGCCGCCAGCTTCTCTAGGAGAATGCCGTGGGAGACAGTGTCAAAGGCTTTACTGAAGTCCAGGTAGACCACATCCACAGCCTTTCCCTCATCCACGAGGCGGGTCACCTGGTCATAGAATGAGATCAGGTTGGTCAAGCAGGACCTGCCTTCCATCCCCTGGTTGTCCCGGATGTGGCTCATGTGCGCCCTCAAGATGAACCTTTCCATAATCTTCCCCGGCACCAAGGTCAGGCTGAAACATATATCTGTCCTACTTCAGTCCAGTCAAAAACCCCACATCCAACAGTGTAACATGCTGTCAAGTTTATAACTGAATTCAAAGTAATCTCCATTTCCTTAAGAATGAGAAGACAGGCAAACAAGCTGCTCATACAACATCTATATAATGGGTTGTTTGCTATTTCTGTTCTGGTTCAGCTACTGTTACAGCACTAGTACACTGGTTCTGCTTCTGGGAGGAGCTGAAATTCACACTAAAAATTGTATTATTTCACATATAATTTCAATAGCACTGTGGGGAGTAATCTCAGAGAAAGGTACCCTTTTATGGGATGTCAATACTTCGACCCTAAAAGAATAAAGACTCTAAAATCAGATTTAAATTCATATTCTGTGTTTGTACCAACAGTAAAATGGATCCCAGTATAGCTATTAAGCCTGAACCCGCTTCAGGCTCAGAATAAGCTCCCTATTTAGGAAGTAGCAGTTGTTTCAACACAATGTTATCTCTCCATGTTAATTTATTTAATTATGATGATTTATGGTTGATATTGCTTTTTTCTCACCTTGATGGTTGCAAAGCCATTATTCACTATCAGACACTGTGCCTTTTGTCCAATTTTCTAAGTGTCACTACTAAGAGAAACTATGCAAAACATTTTAATTAATACTGAACACAATCAAAGTGAAGAGAAAAATGTTCATTGCACTGCTTCAGAAAAAAAAAAGTTATAATAAATGAACCCCTTCAAGTTCCCATTTGTATTATACCAGTGAACTATAGAGGTTATTCAAAAAGGGTGATTTCTATTTTTATCATTTAGAAAGTATCTAATTTTATAACATCTTAGAATATTTTCTGGGTTTTACAATCTAAGTGTAAAACTTACGCTTATTTAGTTCTGTAAATTTCATACTTCCAGAAGAAAAAGTGAAGGGAAACTCTAGAGAAGGAGTATGAGAGAAAATATTGAAAGGTAGTCATGCTATGAATTTTCTAATTATGGTACTAATAAAGGATTATTCAAATACTGACATTGTGACAGATCTTTTAACCATCCCTGTTGTCATTTTCAGTTCACCTACTATAACTTTCACAAAAAGTTTCTGCTAGCACTGTTTATTTTAGTCAGATTATTTTATCTAGGCATTTGTTTGCTGCATTTTGCTAGTAATTTATCTGACAGCTCTGGCATTTATGATTCTATATCCAGGGAAGAACTTCAACATAAGTTTCCCACTATACCAGTGCCACATTATCTTTGTGATATGACTTTTTATGTTTAGTTCTTCTATCCAAACCTATGCTTCTTACTAGAAAATCGTCAGAGCTGCAACTTGAAATGACCAAATTTATTGTATAAATACCCTGAGAGGAAAAACCTTGAACTAGATGTGCTGCAGCCAGTAATCAGAAGATAAGATTTTTCTCCAGAGTGTCAAGGGTTTTCATTTTTATTCTCTTTACATTCTTAGAGTAGAATTATAAAGAATATTGCTACCTCGCAGCTTTCTCAAAAACCTTTATGTGGAATTTCAAAATCTGCAGATGTAATCATGATTTTTATTGCCATTGTTTGTTACACCTATGAGAAGAGGTATCTAAACCTGGTGTATCAACCCTGCAAATTAGTGCACAAGCTAACAGTATGTTTTCTTCCTCCCTCTCTCGGTCCTTTTCTGACTCCGCCTTAGAAACAAAGCTCAATGGAGGGACTATTTTGAAAGGATATTTGTAACTCAACTCAGATTTCTTAAAATCACATTTAAAATTTTCAGAGAAATTTGAAACTATTTTAGAGGAGGATAGAGGGTAACGACCAAGTGAAGATTCACCCCAGATGACTTTGTGAACATTGTGCCTTCACAGTTTTTCACTGAATGCTGAACATCTATTAAACTGACTGGAACTGAGATATGGACCACATTTTACCCTTATCTACACCTTCTGCAACTCATGGTAATGGAGATTTTAGAGATACAAAACTGGTCCCCTTAAACAATACCAAAAAAGCCCTGGGGCTAACTTTAAAGGTTAAGTAGTCTTTCGTCTTTCTCCTTTGCTTCTTCCCTCAATATTGCCAGCTTCTTTATTTATTCATTTCAAGTTCCAAGATGCTCAGCTGGTGGATGGAGCCTCTTAGTTTAATAATGACACAAGTCTCCATTCCTTGTTGTAAAGAAAATAAATTATCCCTGAATAAATGAAAATAAATTATCTCTCTGCTGCCATGTCAGTCTCCTAATACTTCTCTTCTGGACCTCTTTGACAGTGGTACCAAAATGACATTCCTCAGTGTCCTGGTTCCGGCTGGGACAGGGTTAACTTTCCTCCCCATAGCTTGGGGATGTGCTGTGCTGTGTTTCAGTTTGGTATGAAAGGAGCGTTAATGGTCCATTGAGCTTTGGCTGTTGCCGGGCAGCGAGCAGGGCCGGGCTGGTGGGCCCAGCTGGCCAATGGGGTATTCTATACCATGTGACATCATGCTCAGTATAAAATCCAGGTGTCTGGGGGGGCTTGCCCCCAGTTCGGGACACGCGGTCGGCGGTCGGTGAGCAGTTGCACTGTGCATCGTCTGCTTTGTATATTCTGTTACTGTTGTTGTTCTCATTTGCTATTATTGCTGTTCTACTTCTGTTTCATTTCAATTATTAAACTGTTCTTATCTCAACCCGGGAGCTTTCCTACTTGTACCCTCCCCGATTCTCCCCCTCATTCCACCGGTGGGGGCGGGGGGTAAGCGGCTGCATGGCGTATATTTTCTGCTGGCTGGGGTTAAACCACGACACTCAGAGCTTCATAATTGCTGTTTGGGAATTATATACTTTCTCTACAATTATATACTTTCTCTCTCTCTCTCAGTCCTTCTCTGTCCCAGAATAAATCACCTCCATATACAGGAGAAATCTGCATATCTACTCACTTCTTAATCATAAATTTTCTCTGTGGAGGAAGACCAAGTCTCAAGCACAATTTGGACTTCTAATTTATGTTTCTGTAGTTTAGGTATTACAATAGGTATATAAAACTACTTACAAAAAAAAAAATCCTCTTGTCACTGAGATACTGTAAACTCCCTTAGATTTAAATTTAGTACAGAGAAAATGGTTAGGATAGTAAGGGTGAACTGAATCAGGGCAGACAACAGGACTTAGAGATAAACAGAGAGATGGAGCTTGGAGTTATTAATTGAGGAGGACATGGTATCTCAGCACAAAGAAAGGAGGCTATTGCCTATCTAGCTGAAGGGACAAGGAAAGGATACTGTAAAAGACAAGGAGATGAAAGGATTGAGCTTGTGACATCCCCCAGCACAGAGGTTTCCCTGTTACCAAAGGTGAGCTGCATGTGTAAATGGGTTGTAAGACAAGCCCCAAAAAATTAAAGCTGTGATTGTGAAACTGTTTTGCTCACATTGACCTCCTCAAACAATCATGCTTATAAGAGGATGGTTTTGTACATGCAGAACAGCAGTTGCAATGTGAAAGGGAATATATTGCTGAGCTATAAACTCAGGACATAATGAAGAGTCTAAGTTTACCTGGTGAGATAGGCAGTGGAAATGAAGGGTGGTCACTGCTAAGTATTTCCTGAACTGGTGACAATTCTCTTTTGTTGAGAAGGAACTTACCAAGGCTAACTCAGGGCTGTTGGTAAGCCATATAAAGTTTCACTCCCACAGTTTTAGATGTTTTAGTCCATGTCCATTCTGAATATATATTCTAGGATTCATATTAAAGCATGTACTAAGCAGAAAAACAGTCAATCATTTTTATCATAGTAATTTGCTAAGTAGGATTAGGACTAGCCAGCTAAAGATATGATATTCAAAGATATAAGGGTCTGTGTGTTCACTGTGAATTGAAACACATTAAGCCACATCAACGTTGTGGCTTTCATTTACCTAACTCAAAATTGGAGCACCTATTAAACATTTCAGACTAACTGTTAAAGAATGAACTTAGTAAAAGAAAAAAAAAAAAAAAGACTCAAATTTAAAATAGGAACATAATCTAGTAAAAAAAGGGAGTTCATTTATTTTAAATGTTCACTAAAACATCAGTAAAGAAAGATTTTCATTAAATATATATTACAAGACAGTTTTATAAAAAAATTACACCTTTTCTCCTTTTGAATTAAAATACAGCCACTAGTGTTCATTATTTATGTTTCAGGTAATATGTGAAACATCTGCATATTATTTTGGTCTACAAAATAGGATTCAGTAATGCAAAAATGAATGTAAGTTCAATGTATTACATAGTTTCATATATGTAGGATTTTTGTATGCATAAATAAAACATTCACTCGGTGAGAAAAGAAAGTACATGCTACTATGTTTTGGAAAAAAGTATTTGAACCTAACTTCCCAATGCAATAATTCATGCCACAGAAGAACGGTATACCATATTGTTGTATGGTTTTTCTGGGAGTTAGTGTGGAATAAAGAAGGCACAAATAGTTGAGAACAGCAACATGACAATGAGTTTTGGGAAGGTTTATGGCGGTGTCTGTTTTTAGGCATTTATTGCAGTGGAGATAAACTCAGCTTATACCTTTAGGGTGTCAATTGCAATACAGTTGGCCAGAATGTTCCCAGATACCTGATTTAATAAGAACTAGGTAAAGATAAAAACAGAGGGAGGAATGAGAATGAAGTTTGAAGACTAGAGGCATAGAACATGACTGAAACACCATTCAATATTGTTCAATATTTGTTCAATTGTTTTGACAAACGAGATTAAAACTTTGGCTTTGCTGGCCAGTGATAGTGATATGAGGAAAAAAATGTTTCAAAGAAAATATTTACTGTAGCAGTCAATAGCTAGAAAAAATAGTCAAGCCTAAATAAGAGGAGGAGAAAGAGGAAACAGATAGCGTCATGTTAATTAGTAATGCGTATCAGAAATGGTTACTAATAGGACAAATCTCCAAAGAGAGAAGGAAGATGGGTAATCTAGAATAGGCTAATTAAGAGGAACCACACTGACATTCTTGTTCAGCACATACCTCCTGTTCTAGCTAAGGCAAATCAATATTTATGTGTCTGCCTAAACATGTCCCTCTTCCTCCACTCAGAGCATCTCCTCCAGAGACTCCATTAGAGATTATTAAAGGAAAAGGCAGATGAGACTGTATGCAAGAAAACTGAGGAAATCAGTTTAGAACAGAGTCATACCTGACTTTGGCAAGAATGTAAGGAGTCTCCTTTTCATTTTAATAAAAATTTCTATGGTAGTAACAAGTGGTACTGAAGTGAAAGCAGAACAAATTCATTACTGCCATCTTTTGATAACAGATCCACTGATGATAATTTTCATCAACCATCCACCACCAAAAACCTGGCCAAAAAGAGATCAAGACAATGAAGTGATTAAAGGAAAAGTATTTAGACAGCCAAGATGCTACCATCCATTCGGAAAACAAAATCTTTTGTGGACTTGGATTGCCATCTTTTGGTGGAGGTCATAATGGACATGACATTTGCAAGGAGGAGAGGAGCAGGTGCAACACACCATCTTTTTTCATTTCCTCTTCAAAGGGAAAGCTTTAGCATGGATCATCCTTAAGTTACTCCACTGTTATGTGAAATGACCACATCACTGTAATTCACAAGTCATATCAGAAAGATATGCTTTTGTTCTGAAAATGTAATATTCTTGCAATAAGCATAAAGTTTCCATTAGAAGGTAATAGAGATATTTGTTTTATACTCATGGTGTGTAGAATACTTCTCTTGAGAAATATGTGGCAGAAGGAAGGTAAGTAAAAGGCAAAGGAAGCACCACTAGGCTGCAAAGACTTGTACATTTCCAGACAACCATTCTGAGATGTAGAATGTTACAGTACCCTAAAAATTGTCAATTTATTATAAAAAAACCCTTTCTCCAATTGGCTTCAGTTGCAATTCAACTCTATCTTAAAATACACAGTACAACATCATTTGCTTCAGAAATTGATGTGTATTTGTATTTCATTATTAATTAAAAATCTAAATTTTCCTAGAATCAGTAGTGTGTTTCTCTCTAAAATTTAGTGTCATATTTTTCTGGGTCTTCCTTTTCACCTCGATTATTTCAAAAAGGCCGAAGTTCAGACTAACTCTGACTCTATGGTAATTAATTTTGCTTTAGAAACAGTGGAAAAGATGTCTGTGGTGGGTTGACCTTGGATGGCCTTCAGGTGCCCAAGCCACTCTATCACTCCCCTTCTCAGCAGGACAGGGGAGAGAAAACATTATGAAAGGCTCGTGGGTCAAGATAAGGACAGGGAAATCACTCAGCAATTACTGTCACGGGCAAAACAGACTTGACTTGGGGAAATTAATTTAATTTATTGCCAATCAAAAATCAGAATAGGATAATGAGAAATAAAATCAAATGTTAAAACACCTTCCCCCCACCCCTCCCTTCTTCCCAGACTCAACTTCACTCCCAAATTCTCTACCTCCTTCCCCCAAGCAGCGCCGGGGGATGGGGAATGGGGGTTGCTGTCAGTTCATCACATGTTGTCTCTGCCTCTCCTTCCTCCTCACACTCTTCCACTGCTCCAGCATGGGATCCCAGTCACGGGAGGTAGTCCTCCATGAATTCGTCCAACGTGGGTCCTTCCCATGGGCTGCAGTTCTTCACGAACTGTTCCAGCATGGGTCCTTTCCACAGAGTGCAGTCCTTCATACTACTATGTATTTATTTAAAAAATTACTAACATCCTGCCCCCTCCAAAGAAGCACAGATGTCATGTAAATCAATGAAGTTTTTACATAGGATGAAGGGCATGGGGGAAGCTTCTAGCATCTTCTCACAGAAGCCATCCCTGCAACTCCCCTGCTACCAAAACCTTGCCACGGAAACCCAATACAATCTCTAACATGTTTATCAGCAAATTCTCCAGAATTATAGCAAAATATTTAATAAGAGCTACAGACAAGGTCTATGTATTTATATTTTTTTTCCCACAAAACAGACTACTAATAATTAGAAAATTAGAGAATGCATTAAAAATAGGATGTTTTAGAGATGCACTCTCCTCACAAATTTATTATAAAGTGATGTCCTTAAAAGGAAATAAATCACCACTTAATAATCTAGAAGGTTTTTGTGCTCTATTTTTCACCTTTTTTTTTTAATTGCACCTTTTCAAGTTTATCATTCCATCTTTCCTGTGAATTAAATCATTATCTAATTCAGTATTCTTTAATCAATAGTTCTTTTCTAATACAAAAGTCTCTCATATCATAGAACCTTACACAAACTGCTATTATTCTATTCACTAGTTAAACAGGTAATTTCAGGAGAAGTATTTTAAGTATGTTTTCAGGCAAATATATATTTCTGGATAACTGACAACTGAACACAATGATCTATTGGAGACTATAGGTCTTCCTTTAATGAAAACCTTAACTCTGCAAAGAACACAGCAAATGGCAAAGCTCCCACTAAATTCCTTGCAGGAAAACGGCACCTCAGATTGTCTTGATGGCAGGGAGAGGAAAGATGCTACACTATGGTTTCAGATCTACCATTATAAGTAAAGCCAGCCCAAGGTACTCTGAAGGTGCCCTAGCCAGAAATCATGTATTACATCCCCAACAAAAAGAATTTGTATGGGTCTATTCATTACCTGACTTTGAAACCTTGCTAAATTAAATGACCAAATCACATAAAGTTATTTGTGTATGCACATCTCTATGACAGGTGTTTAAACATTATAATCTTCATGGTAACACAAACATCTTTTTCTAATTTGGGAGTTCATATTAAGCAATATTTTGCACTATGGGCAGTTTCAACAACTTCAGTGCAGAGTAATGTTCTTTCCAAGATGAAGGTGGCAAAATCTGGTCCTTTTTGAGTGAAAATAAGAACTTGGACCATACTGTGGTAGCATTTTCATGTTCTGCAGAAAACTCCATTACAATGTCTTAGCTCTGCCCTACTGAACCTGGAGTACTTGCAATAATCAGTGCCCTTTTTAGCCTGTTTTTTCTGCAAATTATGTAAAATCAATCTTAAGGGATTAATTTCTACACTTTTATGTAATGTTTACAAACACAGAAATTATATGTAAATTAATGTAAATCACTTGTTTATATGCACAGTAGAAACTACCTAAATCTCATTTTTCAAACAGCAGGAGGGAAGAAAGTCACAAAATGGTGGAGTGGTAGCAAGCTGACCTAGAGGATCATCACTGCAAAATAAGCTATTTGACAATAGAAAAAAATTAATAAAAATAGATCTATGATCTTGGCTTTTATGCAGAACAATAGCAATAAACAATGAAAAGGCAACTGGCCTATTCCATAGAAGGAGATTTACCACGGAAAGTGTTAGATGTTTCCTAAGTGCATCTTGTTAATACCAGGTACTAAATACAATGTGTCTAAAATCCTTTATAACTCTCTTCTACTTAATTGATTGAATTAATTAGACTGGAAGAAAAAAGCGGAGGAAAAAATGGTGAGGTTTTTTTTGCTTTCATATCCAATAGTGAAAGGAAAAAATTAACAGAATACTACAGATGTCTGTGAGTTTGTCTGGGGACTGAATTTAACACTGTGTTATTAGAACCATTTGTGGCTTTCATTTTTTGAAAACTGTTTTATACAGTTGGTCAGAAGTTTCCCTCCAGCATGTTAGTTTTTCAAGAAACTGTTTACAAATCTTCCTTTATACCATGCTGGCAGCACATAGGGGACTTTAAATGAAAGTAATTTACCTGCAGGTCTATAACAGATACAAGGCAGATTATAAGCCACTACTCAAGAATCTTGAAAACTCAGGATCAGTATCCATTACCCACTGACTATTTTGCAAAGCATACATAAAGATATAAGGAAACGCAAGGAAACTGAGAAAAAAAGAATCCTTCACTTGTTTAGGTACAAAGTTTTGAACTAGACACACTAGGAAGGCAGTGTGCAGAAGTTTCAAGTTCTTACACAGATGGCATTTTCTCCTATTGAAACGCAAACACCAGCCCTCTAGTATTGCCTGTGAACAGATTATGCACAAACGTGTTAAACTTGGTCCTTGTCGCAAGCGTGTGACATACTCTTAATTTGTTCCTGAGAATATTAGTCTGTTTCTCCATGAAGTAACATCCTTTAAATGCATTCTGGTCTTCCATATGACATTTGCCAAGAAAAGCTCTGAGGCTTACTTTCCTTGCTCCCAACCCTCAAAGCATGCTGCAGTCAGGGGCAAATGTGCATTCACGTGTAAGCATCAGCAAGATTTCCCCAATTTAATTTACTTGCCTGCACATATAATTTTTATTTTATTCCAAATTCTGATTTTCTCTGTTCCAGAGAAAGGTTGGTAAATGCAAAATATTCCATTAATAGGATAGAAGAGCTGTGGAGCCCAAAACTTTGTGAGGGAACATACCAGTGACTTGTAGGTTTCAAAAAAAGTTTCTCATACTATGAAATACTAAAATAGATTAATCTAGAAACTGTGTTAGTAGAGTTCTTAATTTTCTTTACTGAAACATCAAGTATTGTAACCTACTTCTTAAATTATTATTTATTTGGATTGCTCCTGAAGTTTCAAAAATTGATTTTCTTTGATAGTTTTCTTCTTTCTTTACTAAGATCTTACTCTGGAAATGGAAACAGTTAATAAATAGCTTGTCATTGCCCAAGCACACATAAAGAGTAACATACTGGCAAAACATAACATCATAGTTTAAGTCACAAAAATGTTAATGCTAAATAGTACTTGATACTGTTTTAATGATCAGAGTTAATTGTCAGCCATACATTTGAAGAGGGAGAAGAATGGAAAAGTTGTTGAACTGTTGAATTAAGTTAGATCAGTTCATAAAACCAGCCAGCATTCCAGTACGGGATGGGCAGCTTGCAAGGAGTTAATGTGTCCTTAGCACTTTGTAGTCTAAATTACTTTTAGAAAGTAATATCCATATTGTACCTTGAAGGAAGGCCTAAGCAGTAAACTTGAACGGCTGCCTGAGTTGGCAATCATTTCATACAGACAAGACACTACACGAGAAATTGCTCTATAAATAAGATCCCTTACAGAAGAATTAAAATGAAATTCATATTATTGATGTTCACTAGGAGCCATAAAAAACACAAGACAGCCAGGAAGTGGCACTTGTTTCAAATCACTGTCAGAAGCACCTGAAGGACACCCTCAAAGTCAGTTTGATCAATGATGATGAATACATTGGTCAAGCTTTTTGTGCAACTGTAATGTATTTGGAAACCTTGAGGAAATGCATCTGGCAAAAGGAAATAGGACAGATATGAGATATCCCTACTGCAAAGCCTTTCCTACGACCATTAATCCAGAAATGTGCCCTACCTTACTGGGCAAAGTATCTCTAAATTCTTCCCTGTCTCCTCCTCAGCTCTGTTTATGGGGCTTGGGATCTCCCCTGTCCTCATCTCCTTGATATTAGCTCTCTGAAGAGTGACCATCTTTTCGTGGTTTGAAGAGAGATCAGCAATCATGCTGCCAGAATGAGACCTATGATCCCGACTGCTAAAGCATACATTTTGCTAGCAGTGTTAAGAAAGAAACCATTGTGTGATGGTTGCACTGGATCTCTGACTGCTGTGCCTGGACGCTAATATTCTGTGAGCATTTACGCAAAGCTGTCAGTACTGGAATAATGTCACATGAAACTTTAAAGGTTTAACCTGTAAATCTGATGGGAACGATGGCTGCAGGCAGGTGGAGGTGGGAGGGAAAGAGATTGAAAAGCGTATACCACCTGTTTGAACGAAGGCTTCTATATATGATAGAATCATAGAATCA
>VZTQ01009509.1:0-51760 GCA_013400755.1 Pelecanoides urinatrix | reverse complement strand
AGAGAGAGAGAGAGAGAGATTAGAAAAGGCTTTGGCCAATATTCAGACATGAATTTTGACTGTGCAACTAGGTATATTTATGGCAGAGTCCAAGAATGATCAGACAAGCCATTAGAGAATGAAAGTGAATCCCTCCAAGTTGTTTTTATCAGGCTCTGAATACATCACCTCAATTTTAGTAAGGTTCTGGTATCATGTGCAGTTAATGTATAATTATTACAGAACTGTGATTGCATCGTTAGCAGAAGTTTAATTACATCATTGACATTAGTGATGCTATAACATCAAGCTCAATAATAGTCCACAACAAAACCTACAATTAGCACAATTTTTCCTCCCTTTTACACCAACCAAAAGTGTTCAGCTTGGAGAAGCCTAATAGTCCATACAGAAGTGAGCTAGGGCTGAACCTGAAAGGATTGCTGGCTGGTAATTTAGTAATATGGTAATTAAAGTCTTTTCATGATGTAATTACACATCAACTACAAAAGGACAGCTGCTATACAACACTGCCAGGGTACGTGGCATGAAATGATTAGATTTGAGAGGCTTTGGTGGTTAAACTGAATACCACAGACATAAGTCTGAGGTATAGCTGGCACTGCATAGCACATTATTATTCAAGTCTCACACTTGGCGTTTCCTTAGTCTCATTGTGATAGTAGCAGTTTGTTGCACATACTTTGGTCTTGTGACAGCAGAAGCTGTTCAAAACCCACCTTTAAGAGCTTCTGCTGTTTTGAAGTTGCCTGGAATTATAAGACCTAACCTTCTTCTGGGCAGAGGCAGTACAAATGAGGTTTGCGTGAACCCAAAATGTTTATTTCCCACCCCTGTAGCACAAAACCTCCTCTCACAGATTCTTGTCTGTGGGAAATGTAGCTTGATTTATTTGTAGGCTTTTTACAGTGGGGGAGTGGAGAGGGGAGGAGGAGAATGTGGACAGAGAAGGGGCACAAATGAGTAGGTGAACTCAAAGAAACTAAAGTCTGAAGAACTGAGGGTTTTGGCATCTCGTTCCAACAGCAACAAGCACAAGTCCCCTATTTGGGTGAAAAAACAAATCCCACCCTTCTTCTCAAGCGCAGACAAACATTTTTTTAAGTAGTTTCCTTATTGTATTTCTCACTGCCCTCATATGTATCTGTACAAATTGCAAAGTTGACCACGCAAGGCATGATACAGCAAAAAGGAACATATTTTTCCAACTAACACAAATAAAACTTCTCAGCTACGTGTCTGGGCTCCTAAAAATACAGGAATGCACTGTGCACCCTAGCAGTAGGCAGACAACCTCAGAGCTGCTTTTCTAGTCCTAAAATGTTCTTTCAGTGACGAGGAGCAACTTAGATGTTTTGCAATAGCTGGTTTTTCTCCCTTTCTGACATGGGAAGTGGGGATTTGGTGGAAGAGAGGCCCAGATCAACTGATCTTCTACACTTTGAAGTTTTTATTTTCTTGAGCTACAAAAATCTAGAAGTGGGATTATTTAAAAGTGAAAGGCTTTGGGAATCCAGAGAATTCTCCTCAGCATGAGGAAGGTTTCCGTGAGGTCCATTTGGAAAGTGCAAAACCAAACTATTTTGGATCTGGAGGGACCCTGTTACCTACAAGATGTAAGGAATTAGTAGGAAAATTTGAGTCCGGGTTCAAACAAGACCCAATCTTGTTGATGGCTTCCCTTCTAATTCCTGCTCTTCCTGTTTTTCTGAAGAGATGTTTTTGATGGGCTTGGTGAACTTTCAAAGCCTCTTGAAGAGTTGGTGGCTTTAACTACAGAGAACGCTTGGGTTAATTCCAGATCACCGACAAGAAGTTTCTTCCTGTTGGGTGTCAGAGGCTGCAATGGAGCTGAGGCTGCTCTTGGGAAGCAGAGGAGAAATCCTGGGGGAACTGGAAGCAGCCAGTCATTTAAGAACAAAGATCTCAACTACTCAGAATTAGGTCCTGCATGGCCCGTTTTACACAGCACACTTAAGAGACAATAAAGCAATTTAGCCAACCCAATGGAAGAGAATCATCTGTGCTTCAAGTACAACAGCACAGGAAAACATGATTATTTCTCATTTAATGGCAAAAGAGCTAAAATCTAGTGCAGCTAGTGGTTCTGATGACTATATAGGTGGTCTACTCAAACACGTTTGCAGCTACCCTCTGTGAGGATTCATTTGACATTTGATGTGAAAAAGATTCATATATGTCACTTGTCAAGAGGAACTGGGTCAGCAATTTGCAATATAAACAGCAAATTCAGCATATTAAGGACAATCACCAGCATGAAAAGAATAGGAATTTTATGCACAAAGGATTTATCTGACTTCCTACACAGTTTAAAGCAGCAAGAGGCAATAAAAATGTTAGGTTTAAGTTACAAAACATTTCACAGGTGACTGCTGTCTCTGTAAATACATTGTGCACACACAGTAAAAACATGAACTATGCGCGCACAAACCTCAAACACAATTGCATAACTGTAGTAGTTTTCACCTAAAGACAATGCGGTTCAGTACCTTTGCAGACTTAATTTCTCAGCTGCTAACTAAGAGAACACAACAGCAGTCTGTATCATGCGGGAAACTATTCTCCCTGGCCTGTTTATGCAGAGCGCTGCCAAAAGGAACGTGAAGGTCTAAAGTCTTGCAAGACCAGTCTCATTATCTTCTCTCTGATGATGTTATGGGCAGAGAGTGTGAGAGAGGAAAAGAATGCAAGTGAGAAATTTGCAGTATACTCCTAGCTTCAGCTAAATCAGAAGACAAAGAAAAAGCTTCTCGTCACAAGTCTTTAAGCATCCAACTTCTACGTATAACAAAGCAACAACTCCTGAACAACAGCATTTAGTTCTGAGAAATAGACAAGTACACAAGCTAGAACAGGAGACACAGTAAAAATCCTAACCTGTGATAGCCCCTCTACTCTCTCCTCCTCCCTGTTGTAGGAGCAGCAGTTATTTGCTTACAGATGATTACTTTCAATTGTATCAAAATCTTAGAGCCAGGTGACCTTCCAAGACTAAGGCTGAGGACAGGACCCACGGGACTTCCTACTGAACTGGTCCAGCCCTATCAGCTGTTCCAGATGCAGTCACCTTGTCAGTGTTCAACTCACAATTCTACTATGCACCCAAGATCTCTTCTGTTTCAATAGCTCTTTAGCGTCTTTCCACTTCTCTGCAACCATCAAGTCATTCAGAAACTGCTACAGGTACAGAAGTGTCAAACTCCCTGACTGCATCCACCACGCTGCTAGATACTGGAAGACTATCACTGCCATTTGCATTAATTTCTGTGAGGACTGTTAAAGAAACAGAATCCTCTTGTGATACTGTTTGCAACTACGGAACTTGGCAACACCAGATCTGGGGAGTTTGGGACGAAGGAATAGTTGGGGAGACACCACACTTACTCACCTGCTATCACCAGCATTTGCCACGTAAAGCTTCCCCAATAAATACACCACCACAAGGGCTGTGCAGCCGCCAGAAATATTATACACAGTCCTCTCTCGTTCTATTTGCAAATCCTATGGGAAAAGAGAACAAGATTTATAAAGACAGCATTGCAATTAATGTTTTAGAAAATGAAGATTCCCCTAAAAAAACAAGAGAGTCTTTCTTAAACTGCATGTCCTGCTGGCTGCATGTCTTAAACTGCTTTTCCCCCCAGCTACGGCCACGTGGTCAGGGAGAAGAATGGCAAGTGGAGGAGTACATATTACTTATGATACAAAGATGTTTGGGAAAAATCAGGACAGGAGATTGTAAAACATCAGGCATCAAGGAACAAATGGCAACTCTGAGGGATGCAAGGGAATTTGCTACGGAAAAAGCACCATGAAGGCAAAGATAAATGTAGCTTAACAACACGTACCTGGTGGTATAATTGGAGAGTGCTTTACATAGACAGCAAATAATTAATGAGACCTAGCTACGACATGACTAACTACCTGCTCTCCAAAAGGGACGCTAGGGTTGCAGAGCATACCTTTACAAACAGCAGCAAGACACGCTCACGCCACAAGGCTACCCTTCAGAAACAGAGGGAATGAGTGGATGCTAAACTTGTTAAGGGGGCAGGGGCAGGAAGGTCAGTAGAACAGTATTTACTGAAAAATACTAGTCATTCACAGACTTTCCAGGATGAACCACAGTATTTAACCCTGCGTCTCATCTCACTGCTTTTATGAGGTCCTAAAAAGACTTAATTTTTATGCATGTGCACAGGCCCAAATTTAAGGAGGTACATACCTACTCAAATAGTTCTTCCTGTGTTTAGCTTCCAACTGATTCTGACTGTAAGAAATATTATATATAAAAAAGCCTTCCTGCTTAGTAGACATGGAGAACACAAGTCACATCTGTCACCAACAATCAATCAAGCCCAGGAATGAAAAAATACATAAATATATACATATATACATATATATATATATGGAGAGAGACTGTCCCAGGAAAGCTTGGAGAACACAGAAGACACAAGAAAATGAGCTATTTTCCAGTACTCTATACATTTTAAACAAAAATGGAAGTATATGCCAATGAATTCATTCTGCTGCCTCTTAGTTTAGTTTGGGGTAATAACAAAGCATGTTACAAATTACCCTCCTCTCCTGTGCCCAGAATCAAATCCAATTGCAAACTGGTCTTTCCTTGTAATATGGGATTCAAACAGGGAGCATCATTTAACATTGCTATTGCAAGTACTGGCAGATCTTTCCAGCTAAACCCTGCCTACTTGTATGTGGTTTTTATTATGAATATATTTGTTTGCCTCTGTGTATACACACAGAGAGCTATACTTCAGCCATTTTCATATTTGCACTGAGCAACAAACAGCTCAAGTTGTCCACGCCTTGGGGTATGGGATTTAGAGCTTTACTTTAAAGCTGAATTTATCTGAGGAAAAGCACCACAACAAATGCAAACTATAACAGCTGCAATTTGATTGAAAATCTGCAGAGTTGGAGGAAGCCAGGGACCACGCTTTGTTTCCTACAAATTTCAGGACAGGGAGGTGACCTGGGGCAGCGGCGAGGATGCTCAGCACCGCTCGGCTGCTGTCCCGAGCAGGCTGGGCAGAGGTGTCTGTCACAAATAACGTGACCCCTCGCTGGCCGGCATATGGAGGGACCGATCCCACTTGAGCCATGAACACAGCACTGAGGCGGGCGGTGTGGCGGGGACAGCAAGAGGCGCGCAGCGCTGCCCGACAAGGCCACCCTCTGCTGCACCCGGGAACTGCACTCTGCTGCCGGAGAGGCTCGGCGTTTTACTGCCGGCTCTTCGCCCGTGCTCTCATTGACTTGTGGTTTTCCCTTTGCTTTCCTTCCCCCCACCCCCGCCTTCTCTCTCCTTTTTGGAGGGGTGGTGCTGGGGCAGTGAGGACCGGGAAGAAAACACCTCCAAGCTAAAAATCAAAGCTCGCAGAACGTTTGGTCACAGACATGGGCTTGTTATAAATACCACTTTATCCAATTTTGCTATCGAGAAGCTGATTTTCCTCCCCATGGTTTCTATATATTTTAAAATTAAGCTGAAAAGAACAGTTCAAAGGAAGCAGACATTTCTAACCACCAAAATTATCTAAATTTACAAATACTACAGTGGATTTTCCAGACACTGCCAGGAATTTTAAAAAACCTTCATCTCCGCAGTTCAGACTATCCTCCTAGACCTTCAAACAATGTACAATTCCTTACCCGTTTCAGCTCCATCATACATACACTTGCAAGTGCTGGAATGCCTAAATTAAAATTTATTTTTTTCAATAAGCAGAATTCGGAAGCATCTATTATAGGAGAGAAGGAGGATAATCCTTAGGGCCTCATTTTCAGAGTTTCCTTGACTCAAACTATATCTGTGTACCGGATTTTTTTGAATCATTGCTGTTCATGGGCTTTTCCATCTAGTTATTGTTCAGAACTTGAATTTACTACCATGACTTGCCAGAGTATATTCAGTGCCATGTTTAATTTCGTATTACATACTTTGTTTGATGTTTCCTTTTTTGGGAGGAGGAAAAGAAGGGGAGGCTTTCCTACAATTCAACAAGATTTGAGGGGAACACATAAACCAAAATAAAATAAAGCCCACCATTGCCACTAACTCATTCTGATGTAGAGACACTGGCTTTTAATGAAACACTTTATAACAATGCTGATGGGAAAGTTAAGCACAAACAGGGGCAAAAACCCCAGAACACCTCTGAAGTCTTTACTGGAATAAAGGGGTTCATCCTAGACAAAGTCTGAGTGCATACGAAGCTTTCCTCATTTTCCACCTGGAGAAGGATTTCAGAGGAAACCTTTTTCCCCCTGCCTTGTTTTCCTCCTCTTTTCTGTAGCATACAGCTCATTCCCACATAGCAACCTGTGTGCAGGGGAAGAGCTGAGCAATGCTGGGCAGAATCAAATGATGCACCTTTCAGCCCAAAGGGCAGCGCGTGCCACTCACTCAGACCCTGACAGAAAAAAAAAAAAAAAAAAAGGATTTCTATATCCCCTGTTCAAAAGGCTCTGTTTCATGCCAAGGAAGCAGCTAATTTAGTCTGTGCTCTGCCCCTCTTTTGAGGATGCAGTGGCAGGCAGGAGCCGGGTGCCCACAAGGGTTGCCTCACGCCTGGTCGCCCTGGTCCCTCTTCCCCAGGTGAGGGAGCACAGGGAGGAGAGAGCAAAGCATGCAGAGGACACCACAAAGTGCCACGGGGTACGTTTTCAGAGTGGGTGACAGAGAGCAGGGGTTGCTTTCTCCACCGATTACAGCAGCAGCCCGAGGACGGCTGCATCAGCCCTGGGACAGACCATCCCCTCCGTCCTGGCCGCTTAGGTCTCCTCAGCGCCTGCCTCACTAAGGCTCAGACCTGGGCTTCCAGAGCAAAACCAGCAAGTTAATCACACTAATTAACAATCTCTTCTGAAAAAGGAGGAAGATTACACTACAAAGCCATTACCATCCTCTCTCTTGGAGGCTCCCGGACCCCAGCGGCGGCTTGCTCATGCCACCTCGTGGAGACCCCGCGGAGAGGCTCGGGCGCCTCGCTGCAGAGCGCGGCGTGGGCTGGCAGATCTTGGGGTGCTGCGGGGCCTCAGCTTTTCCTTCCATCTGCTTTGACCCACGTGTGTTGGGCACACAAAGCATGCCAGGACACTTGCCACTGGCAGCCCCAGCAAGGCGGGCTCGTGTGCGCAGGCCGCCGGCGCGCAGCCGATGCCGGAACTGCGGCGGCAGGGGAGGCAGCATGAAAGCAGCAAGTGTGGCAGCACAAAAAGTGAATGCCAGCTATACCCGATGCTAAGTTTTAGAAGTTTAGGACCTGGAAAACAGAGCTAGGTACATTCAAATTGCAGTATCACCATTACAACAAGTTAGCATACTGCAACAACAACTAAAATAACTATTTTTCATCTATATCCATCCTTAGAGTAGGGGTCTTTCCTCCAGGATCTCAATCTTGCTATGACAGAAAGCAGCTTTACTCCCTACACACACAGCATCAGGTACCTGCTTTAAAACAAACAAACAAAAAAAATCATGTTTCAGAAGGCATAAAGACAAAATTAATCTGTCAAAAAGGCATCAAAATGCCTGTAACACTGTTTCAACCCTCCTCGTGTCTACTGGCTTCAGAGGAAGCTTTTCAAAAGGAAAACTATATAACACATGTTGCTCTCTCAAGATTGTTCAAATTAAAATGGCACCAATCTTACAGAAGTACCTATTTAGATTTCATCCAAGTCAAAAAAATCTCAATAAACAAGAAAATCATGATGCAATGTATACAAACTTATACCTTCCACTAAATCATACAGACTAGTTTTGTGCCATTTTTTCCCATCCAAAATTAAGCAGGGTTCGGCATGGAATAGGTGCTCTCTTCCCTTATTCTTTCTTTAAAATACATACTACATCACACACATGTACACAAGGTTAAATACAGAGAAGGGATTATAGTTTGATGCTTCTATCCAGTACAGAACAGCACTTGGAAACATCCCTCCTGGCTCCCTACAACTAAATCTATAAATACATATCTTAAAACTCAAGAGATGAAGATTAGAGGATTTGATTTATGATGAACTTGATCTTATTTACTTCCTTTTAACTGAAATAATTGTGATCACTGACAACTACTGACACTGAATATTTTGCATTTTTTAAACGGGACAATAAATTATCTGAGAACACAACACAAAAACTTGCTAATCCCAGTTCCAACACAATCAGAGAACACCATCTAGAAGTGCTTCAAAAAGGGGACAGCTTAATTGTTAGATTTCTAAGTTAGGCAATGACTTGGTCTATGTCAGCTTTCCACAGTGTTTTACTGCATGTGGCTGTCAGACAAGCACTGTCCAAAGGAAACCACACCCAACAAAGGAAAAATAAATTTTAAAAGCCTTTTGAAAGGGATGAATTGCATTTTATTTGAGACTTGAGGCAAAACCAGGGAGAGCTTAACTAGAATTCAAAAGGCAGTTGGGGAAAAAAGTAATGGTATGCTAAATGCTCCCAGGAAAAGGGGATAAAATCATCATTAGATGTAAACCTGTCAGGTTGGCCTGTTTTTTTTTTAAAAAAAAAAGGTATCTGTATCTACTCAGCATTTTCACCAGGTTCAAAGGGCTCCTTTGCAGCAATGGGTGTTTCAGGAAACAACACCAAGAAGTTTGCCTACGTGTCCAGGAAACATGAGCTTTCACCAAGTGCCAGGTAAAACGATACACTGTGCTGGCACAAAACCCTCATACATTATGCACAACTGCATTGACCTAACTCCACAACATCCATGCAGTTCCAGTACAAAACAGGGTTGAATAAACAACGTGCCGTGGAAGAGATCCAAAATCTTCACCCAAAGACTAAGAGTATAAGCTAGCAGGAAGTTAGACAGAGGTAGGAGGAAGATCAATCATTGCAAGCATAGATGAGATTCAGGAGTGTTGATCTTATGAACTACTCCCTTACACAGACAAAAGAAAATATGCTTTTGCCTAAACCAATTATAAGCACAAGCCTTCCCCAAGAGCTTAAAGTAGATATAATTATCTATTGCTTTTCTTAATATGAACATTTTTATAAGACTTCCTTTTAATGTAAAACTAAATGTTGAAATTACATTGCATTATGGTAGACAGTCATTTATATAGCAAAGACAGACAATGAACTTCAGCACTCTGATAAAGAGCAAAAGTGCGAGTTAAGGTTTCTGATCTGTAGCATATGAACAAAGACACGGGCAGGAAAATAAAGTATTCTCTGGACTTCATTTTAGAAAAAAGGGAGGACAGATTACTATGACCTGTACATGGAATACTCAGACATAGTATCTGTAGCAAGTTATCCAGGGTTTCTGCATTTGTCATACTCTACCCACAAAAGCCTGCCCAAGCAGTCAGGTGCCTGGACATGAGCTGAGATGGTCTTCTGTGTGAACACCCACCAGAGGTGTGAACTCAAAATAAAGCAGGGCAATAACAGCCCTGCTCACTCAGACATGTTCATGAAGGCAGCGATGGGTAATGCACACACTGCTCTCATAAGAAAGGTAGAGCACTTGAAACTGCCCTTCTTCAGCTCTCTTACCTTCACTTTGCAGTCCCATGAAACTCCATTTCTCATCTCTCCCGCACTTAGAGCAAGTTTCAACAGGAGAGAGTGTCATGTCACACACTCAGAGCCTGGCACTCTTCTGGCCTGAAAATCGCCTTAACTGAAGCATGAAATTGGTGTCCCTCTCTTAAGCATGCTCTGAAGCCACTAGGGCGCAGTGGGTGGGCGGTGTCATCTTTTCTCTTCTTTCTCAACAAAGAAGGGAGCAAGCTAGTCCTCCCTTTCTGAAACAGGCATGCTAAACTGACAGGAGATTTCCATGCATATTCCTCTTTCTTTTCAGCTAGCAGAAACTGAGTCCACTAGCCGCAGTGCATAAATCTGCTTGCGTGCCCCGCACTGAGCGATGCCTAAGCCACGGCTGTGGATCCCGCTCCTGGACCTACCCACCTAAAAGTCAGATGATGCTGTCCAAACCCAGCTGGTGGGTCTGTTTGCCTGAATTTCCTTGGAGAGAAAGGACAATCCAGAAAGATAATTGCTATTCAGAATTCAAAGTGAAGTACCACTTTGTTATAACAACAACTGTAGTCTCTAATTAGATGCATGTACTAAACAAAATTCACATATATCAGGAAACACAATGATCAAGTACTTCTTTTCAGACAATAAATAAAACCTCTGGGAAACACTTATTAGTTCAAAAACCTTCTGCTCAAATAAGAGGCTTTTGTAAAAACAAAAACAAACAAACAAACCAACCAACCAAACAAAAACCAAAAAAAAAAGGAAGAAAAAGAGCAAGATCAGATCTCCCAAGACCTGATCTGCATGTATTCACTGGCAGGCCAAACCTCTGCTTTGCCTGACAAGAATTATTTTTAATAACATGGCGAAGTGAAGGGGGGAAGGTGCAGAGCAGCTACTTCAATTACAGAAGAGAAAAAAAAACCTTCCATAGGGAAATTGATAGATATTCTGTTTCCACAGGGTCATGATTTCCTCCTAGTTGTTCATGCTGTACACAAGTCAAGTGGGTGGTAGGAAGGTACTTCATGCCCCACTCACCCACACCCAACCTGCCTCAGTCAAGAGCTGCACATGCTCTCTACAGACACTACTGTGCTTTATGAGCCACCCCAACGCTAAAGGGAACTACAGGTCATGGGATCAAGGATGCTGCCCCTCATCCATGTCCCTGATGTGACCTTTTATGACTCATTTATGTAGTTGTGGGCAGCATGAACAAGGGTTTGTGGTGCAAGGAATTCCGAGAGCCTTTGCTGCTGCTCTGGTAGGGCAATGAGGCTTGTAACGTGCATGCCCATATACACAGCCTTATGGTAACAGCCAATGCTGAAATCTGCTACTGTGAAGCAACACTAATTTTCATCTTAAAAAAAAAAAAGGGGGGGGAGGGGGAGTTGGGGGGAAAGAAAAAAGAAAAAGAGCGCCAAGCTTCTAAGAGTCAAATAATCCACAACTGTGGCCGTGGTGCTGCCTGGGACTTAAGATGCAGTTCCTGCCTCACAGGGATGTACCAGGTAAGCTGTTGAGGCTCTTAAATAATTCTGTCCACACTCAGACTGGGGGGGAGGGAGAAAAAAAAAAAGTGAAAAAAATCCCTAAATGTTCACCTTCTCCAGGCCATGTGACTCAGTGTATGCAACAAGGACTTCAGAGCCCTGAGATATACCTACCATTTCCTTGAATGCACTTTCTATGGCCCCAATAACCAGGCACTCATGTGGGATCTTCTTCTCAGTGAAGAAGCGTGTTGGAGGGGTGCTGGGCGAGCCCGGGGCCCCCACACCACCACGCAGGGAGGCCGCCCGTGTCAGCGTCCTGCTGTTGGTGGCTGGGTTGTCGGGCTCCTCTCCCAGGCAGGTGGGCGGGAGGACGGCCGTGTTCCTCAGGATGTCCACGATCTCCTGAAGCTGCTCCAGGATATGGTGCTGCAGCAGTTTGGAAGCAACCACAGCTGCCCCCGACCCAGCGTGCCCATCAAACAGGGACCAGTAGTAGAGATTGATCCCATCTGTGTCCTGGAAAAGCAGGAGGGGAAGAAAGGGAAAGAAAAAGAGATGGTCACCATTACACAGCCACGAGTGAGGTGACTGGTGGCACAGGGGCAGCAGAAACTACATTTTTGTGGTGGGGTGCCCTATTACTCAGATAGGGCCCACTAACCCAGGGCTGGAGACAGACTAAGGTTCTGGGCAGCACAGGCTCCGATCTGCCCGAAAAATACCAAGGAGCCATACCCTAGATAATGTCAACTTTTTTTGGAAGAAATTCTCCTAGAAATCCTCAGGGAAGTATTTAAGGCATAGCAATACCTGTCTTTGCATGACAGCATATTTGGCAGCTGCATGTGGAAAGAGTCTTTCCAGTTTCTCCTTTATCCTCCCTTTCTTCTTAATCCTGCACCTTCTCCCAGCTATGCTGAAACAAATATTTGTGGGGCTGCCTTGCAAGTCAGATGTGGGTGGACTAATACAGATTTAGAAATAAATCATTTTGCAAGGGACAGGAATCAGGCAACACTGTTGCAAAACACCTCATACTAAAAAAGCATAACTTAGGTTTCATGCAGTCAAAGAACTTAAAAATTGTATCTAAATGTCATGCTGACTGTGGTCTAATTTAGGATGACAGACATGATTTGTTTCATTCACCCAAACACAGCAGATCAGCATATAGTCTAGGCACCACTTGCGTCCCAGCACCTCATGCCCAAAGCACTGCTTATTTCAAACTTATTGTCAGGGCTGTGAACTGCAGCTCCTTTACTTTCTGCTGTTCCAACTGCTCCACAAAGGTGTCAACCACTGGCTGTAGGACATGGCAGACAGGTTGGAGTAAGAACACCATGATTGTCATTTGCAGATTCAAAAGACATCATTCATTGTTGCCCCGAGCTACAAAATCCAAAATCTAATGCAAAGTGTCTCTTTTAGCAACATGTATATAGGTCATCACTACAAGTTCATGCTGTTCAAAGGGCAGAATTAATTGCTGAATGAGCATTATTACTTATAACTTACTTTGTTGAAATGCACATTTATTTAAAAGCCTTGATTATAAAAATTACATAAAAGTATATCTATTTTTTTTTTTTTTAGCTTATAGCATTGCTGCTGTAGTAAAGTTCAAACATTCTTAACCAGTGCATTAACAATACAGTCATCTACACAAGTGTAGAGCTCCTCCAGGAGAAGGAATTCAGCAGTCTATTGTGAATTCTTCATTTCATTACTGAAATGCTGAGAAAGGGAGTATTGTCCTACAGTACTGGATTACTTACCACAGTAAGGATCATACAGGATACAACCTATAATGGTGGAAAAACCAACAAGCCTACACATTGCCGAATGTGGCTCCTTAGTCAGACCCACCCACTTACCCAGTCTGGTAAATTCACCAAAAAACCTGTTGTGAAACCTTACCCTTGAAGGCATGACGGGTAGTTGTGCTAGCTTGCTCCGGGCTCAGAATCCCTCCAAGTTCACACAACAGTTGGCTGTAAAACTGTGCTTAAGCCATTTTTAATGGATAACAGGATTACTGACTAAAAAAACTGTTTGCAAAAATAGATTGCTATTCATGCAAAATGTAAAGTATTTTGCCAACAGAAACAAGGACCCCAAAGCGAAAGTATTTCAGCTGAAAACTGAAACCATTTATTCAAAATGGCAACACTGTGCCTCCTGGGAGTTGTAGATCAAACTACTTCTGCTCCTATTCTTCTCTTAGGGTTTGGCTCCCTGGCCAAAATCCACCTCATGATGCACCATGGATAATGCTTCCACAGCTTATGTCTTCATGTCATTCAAAAGGTGCTACTCCTTTGGAGATGTGCTGCTTTCAGGGCAAAAAGCATAAAGGCATTACACCTCTGAGTGAAATGGAAATATTTTACCTTCCACCTAGAGGAAGAAGATATTTTGTTGTCGCCCTCCCTCTGCCCCCAGACTGTAACAGAAACTTACAATTAAGAACAAGTTTAACCCCCCACCCCCCCCACTTATTTTCTTAAGTTTTCCAAAGCAAGCCAAAGTCTGTATCAGCGCTTTTTAGAAGATAAAGGAGAACAGTTATTAACACAATTCACCCTCATTATTATGAACACAACACTGGATGTGTCCTACACTCGACAAGCCTGTGGTGGTGCATTTCCCTCCCTCCCCTGGGCCGCTCTACAATCTCAGGAATTGCCATTGGGCCTTGGCCTTTGTGTAATGAGTTGGGCAGTGAAGCATCCCTTGACCGTACCAGGAACTCTTGCATGGCTGAGGTGGGGAACGGCACTGACTGTACCAGGAACTCCTGTTGCCTGGCCAAGGTGGGGAAGGAGAGCGGGGATAACTTGTCATCCCCTGACATCCTTATCTGGATCGTAGCTCGAGTGGAATGGTACCATTGTTACTGGAATCTTGTGAATTCTAGTAACTACCGACTCGGACTGTGGCCAAGATGGAAATTTATGGATGACTAAAGCCAATCATCTTGCAACCTTATAAACAGTGGTTCTAAGTGAGGGCCTTTGAGCTCTCCTGGACCACAGTGGGCTGCGACCAGCAGCTCCCTCTGAGTGGGACACCACTCAGAGCTCGCGAACTCTCAAGTTTGCTGTATTTGGAGGACCATCGTCGAAAGCTGATGACGGGACCTGGGCTGAAACCTTTCACTCCTTGAGGCTCAACCCCTCACCCATTGAGAAATGCTGAGACATTTGAAGTGAATATTTCACGGAACTTGAGGGTAATTTTTAACAGGTATACCTTTATATATTTATCTATCTTTGTGGCTGTGTGTGTGTGAATTGATGGAGGTATCCGATTGCAAGTATAGTATAAATATTACCATCTCAAATCTGTAATTAAGTCACTGTTGTGATTGTAGTAGACTCTATTAACTTACTTTGTGAATGTTAAATTAGTCAATGATTAAGTACTGTTAAAATATTGTGATCCAACTTAAAATTGTGAATGAACCTTAGACTGCTGCTAGACACATATAATCCCTTAGACATAAACTGTTGACCAAGTCTGGGACTAGGAGTGGATCCAGATGCACCTCAGCTCCGACAGGCATTCAGAAAGCAAGGGGGTCTTCTCTGAACCTCGTGACTCAACGGGAGGGTCTCCCTTACCCTTTTGCATCTTCGGTCTCTGTATAAATCATTCTAGCTCCATTCTAACTCGATTTTTCCTTTGTATGTTTCATCCATGTAGGAAGTGGCAGAGTGAACCTCACCACTGAACTTTGTTAAGTCACACTTTTATAAATTCCTATTAATACCACTTTTGCTATTACCATTGACGGTGATTCTTTAAGAGATCTAAATCACTCATCTGCAACAAAGCCTCATGTGAACTTGGTAGTCAAATAAGGTGCCATCAGAGACTGGGAAGCTTTAAAACAGACCAGAACAATGGCCCATGTCAAAAAGTGAAATTGAAACGTTACCACTTATTTCCTCTAAGCCAATGGGCAGCACGAATCAGGACAGAGAAGCTCACACGGGCCTGAGCTGTATTCTCGGGCTGTCACTGACATGAACACGGGCACAGCAGCTATGATGGTGGTTCTGGAGTTCCCTGATCTTGTCCTTTTTGGACTTTCTTAATTCTTAAACAAGAGGGTGTTGTTCAGCTAAGTTCAGACATCTACACTGCATACCTCAAGATAGTTCCCTAAATTGCCCTTATACTCATCAGAGAGAAAAAAAACCCTGCACTGTCAGACTGTGCTCATCTTATTCCAAAGTGGACTTATTTCTCCCTAATAACTACAGAAGTACCCTAGATAACTGAGAGGTCTGTATTATAAGCATATACAGTCAGGGGAGATGACTGCCACAATGCTGCTCTTATACACACAGTCTGTGTGAGATGCTCTAGGGCCTTAACTTAGGATCTGCAGGCATTACTGTAACCTAAATATTAGTCTCCAGAAACTTCTATGTATTCCTATGAAGCTTCATTTACTTTTAAACTAGCAAAGAGAGTATAACCATGAATAACCTATTAGCTGTTTAAAAAAGAAAGAAGAATCAAATTCATTTCCCCCACCCTGAGAATAAAAACAGCTCTTCTGTCAGAAAGAAATGAATTCTCTAAAACCATACCAATTTGATGAGAATTAAATATATGGTGCACACAAAGCAGCAACTCAGAGAATGAACAGGGCTGGCAGTCAGGGTGCACAGATAATACAAAAAGCACGAAACGGTCCTTGCTTTTCCTCCCACAGCTGAGATGACCTCCATAGCCACCAAACGATTACCTACTTTGGTATCCATATGCATGGCTGTTCTCTCTTTCACATTTGGGAGCTTGAACTTCTACCCAAAAGTATTGACATTCTGCAAACTCTCAGAGAACATCTATTTCTACTAGCTCTGGCGCTATTCTGTCAAAAGCAGTCTTTCAAACATCAGTCTCCATTTGTTCTTTTAACTGGACAGAGCCCTCAAGCGGGAGTATGATCATTCACCACAGTGATTTATTCTACATTTTCTTTCAAAAGATTCAGATTTAACAACATTCTGAATAGCTACCAGATACATGAAGAGCAAACAGATCCTTCTGCACTGACCTTACAATTAATTTCCAGTATGTACTAGGAGATTTAATAAGCTTCAGGCTCCTCAACTGCTGACCTAGCTTTCAGGAAGGTTCAGCTGTCTCCTGGGTTTTATAATTGTAAAATATAATTAAGACATGCAAAGTTTTGGGTCAAGCAATGGAGAAGAAATCACGAAAGAAAATGCATACGTATATATATATATATATATACACACACACCCAAACCCACAGTTAGGGCTCAATTACAGAAAAAAAAAAATGGGCAGCCTTAGCAATATATAGCAATCAATTTGGGACAAGTTTTTCAGGTAAGCTAGACAGTGGTCCTACATTGCAAACTTTTAAAATTTTTTTTTAATGAAGCTAATTCCAAACAGGCAAATAAATCATGTTGCCACTGAAGATTTATTCTGAAAACCACAACCTACCCTGACTATCGTTCCAAACATGAACTATACTCCCAAAATGCATTAGAGTGCATCTTTAGTTCTCAAAATCTGAACTGGGTGAGCAATTGCTATCCCATCCTCAGAGAAAAGCCTCCTCACATTACTGTTGATATGTTCAGCTACCTGTGGTAGGCAACCAGCCTTGTGTCACACAAGACAAACACTCTGTCCCATCTTTGTGGCAAAGAAAATTGCAGAATTAATAATTATGTATCTTCACATTACAATGACAATTAATTATGTATCACATTAAGTCCTGCAACCCGAATGTCACTATGACAATATCCTGGCAAGGATTCCCTATAGGATTCACTCACTGATGGTCTTCAGCATTCATCAGCAAGGTACCCCGTAGTTAAAGGCATTTAAAAACAGCACCAGTGAAAAAGCTGTGCAATTTAAAGTGAACGCTCCTGAATGGGGCAGAGGGCAAAGATGATTTATCAAGCAGCAGTGGAATGGGGTGGGGGAAAGGGAGAGAATTAATTTAGGGTTGAATTTGCAGAGCCTTTTCTTTCGCTGCCCTGCTCAGTTTATCACCTGCTCTTTCAAGAAGAAAAACGTACTTATGCTATTTAACAGGTTTCCTTGGATTATTGCGTATGTAGGGAAGAAATGTTCGCTTCTGGCCCATCACCTCCTCCTTCTCACCCTCAAAAGCTCTCCAGAGTTCACCTGCAGAGTCAAGGCCATGACAGCAGCACCCAACCCACACGGACAACTTGTGGACCTCCGACTCCCTTATGCTGCCTTGCCAAAGTGTGGGGCTGCATTGATGGGGTCAGCATTAAGTAACAATGATCACACAACCTCAGATGAAGCTGCTGGTTAAGTTTCACAAACTTCCTAGAAAGCAGGGTAAAACAAAGATGGCATGTGGCCTTCTCAGAGTCTGTGGAAAAAAAGAAAAATCTGAGGACAATGAAATGGACTCTGTTAAATTAAGAGACACTTTAAGTTCCAGTTCCTAGTCCCCTTGTGCTCCACACTTTAAAAAACTAAGCAAGAACCAGAATAAATTTTTCTTTTCATCAGACAAATACTCAATAAACTTATCCCTTCTTCCTTCAATATTTCTACAAGGTGCTTTACCACTCAGATTATTTCAGATCATGTGTTACGGTGGGATTTCCCTAGGAGGCATTTACAGAATTCAGCCTCTGGCTTTCTTACTAAATACTTGCCGGGATGACATTATACTATTCACTGTAGTGCCTCAAGTCTGTATTCTACACCCTATTGATACAGAGTAAGTTGCACCCTTATCACATTTAACATCAACTCATACACTCCTTAAAAAATGTTTGCTAACAATGCTATGTGAGGACAAAACACAATATTATACTTTACAGTATAAAAATATGAAAATGTAAATGTATGATACATTACAGAAATGTGTACATCTTTTTTTTTCCTTTTTAAATATATTCAACTAGCAAAGAAACGTACCAAGGAAAAAATCCTACTAATTGCTAGTGTAAGACTGCCCTCTAGGAGAAAACTTTCTCCATAAATACTCTGCTTGTTTTGGGAAAATATATTACAAATTTAAATTCACACGCTGTGGTCTAATAATACGGTAGAATAGGTTTTACACAGCTAAATAATGAGTGCTATAGCACTCATTCAAGTGTCATGTAGAAAACAGAAGTAAATCTGTAGATAAGAAGAGAACATATAAAGAACACAATAACAAGTAGCATGAAAACAGTATACTATATTATATGGATCAGCTGGCTCCTCACTTCAGACATTATGCTCATTTCTGGTCAAAATGTGTCAGAAACAGAAGAACGAACAGGAGACTTGAAATAAAAATGTTTCTCTCAAGAAGCTTGAAAGGGAGTGGCTGTTTATTCCAAAATCGAGATAAAAGATACAGAATCAAAGTAGGAAATACACTAATAAAGAGAGGAAGAGAAATCAAAAAATTCCACAAGATACCTCTCATAACACAGGGCAACTGGATATTTAACAAGGCTGACAATCATTAAGTTTAAAATGGATAAAAAGAACAGCTTTCAAAAATATGCAGTTGGTTTATAGACCCTATCATTATGATATCATCACAGAATGACAATAATGATGGATACCATCAAGGCTAGTGAAGACACCTTTGCAATAATGAAATAGTTTTATATCCCTGTATTTTTAATGCAATCTAAACATATTAACTATGTGATGTTTGGAAAAAAGTTCCTTCTGAGGAAGATGATTAACCATGCAGTATAGCATATACAACATAGTGTGCCTTTTGTGCTCAAGAGGCATCTGATACTACTCAAAGCTGGAAGTTAACTGGACTTTGGGAAACACTTCTACAAAGCTTTCTTTGCCCCATGTCCCAAGCATGCCCCCAAATTATGAAAACACAGGCAAATTCACAGCTACATTCACCCACATCCCTGATGCAGAGGCCCCTGGCCAGGCATCTCACATGGTAGGCCTGGAAATTAAGTGTGGTGTTAGATCAGAGCGAGTACCTCTGCACAGCACCAAGATACTTCTTCCCAGGTTGGTGTCTGCACAGGGGTCTTTGCAGTGTGCTGTATGCATGACACAGCGAAGCCCTCCAATTCAAACAAACCCATTACCTGGACGAAGCACGTTGTTGCTTATCTTGACGTGTTTTATATACATGAACAAGTACTGTGCCAAATGCTTGCTTCATTATTTTTTGTATGCATTAATTATTTTTAAATACACTTATGGAACCAAGCGTCTGCATGAGCCAATAGCAGAAAATTGCATGGGCTTTCTAGAAAAGACTTTTTAAAATGCAGACTATTAAAACAAATTCTGTTTTGCCTTGCATGAGTGTATGTAGAACTCATTAGTCCCAGCAAGCACAGGGCACAATTCTTTACCCAGCAGTGTTCAAATATGTACTTGAAAAAAAAATCATGACTGAATACAATGAGGAATGTCAGCACACGGGAACTGGGACAGGTGATTTAAGGAAAGATTTGAAAGAGGAAAGAACAGGGCTATTTGCAAACCTGGAAAATCTGTCGGAGTCTGAAAATGTTGCAGCAATGATGAAATATGAAACAGAACAGGAGGAGCAAGAGGTGGAGAGGGACACAGTGCAAGAGGAATGCTTGTTGCTCAGGACCCTGATGACCCCTGCAGCCATCAGGTGTACCAAGCCATGGGGTTTTGGGAGAGAGACTGAAACAGACTGCTAATCACAACCTGGTTTAAAACCCAAAAAACCAAATAAAGGGTACTTACATTCCACTGAAAGACTAATTACCACTTAGGGAGAACTTGTGTTCTCCCAGCAGCAGAACACATGTGCATATCCACGTTGTCTGACTCCAACATTCAGATAGGGCATTTAGTGTTACTTGGCTAAATGTCTGAATCGAACACACACTATCAATCATTGCTGGAGCCTGAACTCATGCTTAAAGAGCAGATGAAGTAATTAGCCAGTCAGGATACAAGACAGATGAAGAACAGCACGACTGCCAGCAGACAAGTGCATGACGTACATCACTCTCCACACACAGAGAGGAACCATAGTCAGCAAAAATCATTGAATTCAGCATGCTGGACAACCTTACCCTGCCTGCATAAACCAACCTTGCTACACGCGATACTGCTTCAGTGAAAAGAATCCAAATGACTGTCTAACCCTTAATAAAATTGTATGACTGTATAAACGGTGATTCTGCTATGTTTGCAGTGACTGTCACTGGACAAGTCAACCACAGCCATTAAACTCTCAGTATTCTGCAGCAGTAAATTTCTCAGGATTATATTTTCAGAAATGAAACAAAAGGGAAAATCCGAGGAGTATTCCCCTCCCCATCTTCAAACTAAAATGTCTTAGATGCAAGGAGCATTCTTCAGTGCAAGAAATTAAAAAACAAGTAGTAGAACTAAGAAAAATACAGTTAAGTGTTCTGTATTTAAGCAGAAATAATTAATAAGAGGTAACTGAAAATACATGAAACATTCAGTAAACATCTTTTAGTGTCATATTGCCACATCCTTTTATATTTATTTTGTGCTTCTCCACTGACAAGATGCAGAAGTCTGCTTACCGAATTGTCTTTCAGCTGGAGACCTTCTCCATTGGGCAGCGACGACCTCCGTTTTGTTGAAGAGTTCTTGTTTGGTGTAGAATTAGCGCCTCCGGCTTTCTTCTTGACAAAGAGGACTTCACAGCTGGCTTGATCTTCATTGTGTGTGCTCTTCCCTGCATTTATTACCCTAAGAAAAAACAAAACAAAAAAAGAAAACAAGGGACATGTCCAAGTTAGCAAAGCACAGAAGCCCCATCTGTATCTCATACGTAACTCAAGATGTATGGAACCATAGCCCAGATGTATTGCAAATACCAACTGCATTAAAATACCTGACTTTCTTACACACATATATATACATACATACATGCATACTTGCTTGTTTTCATACATCTACACATGGCATAACAAGCGTTTTTCACAGAACTATGTGAATAAGAACCAATGGTATCATGAGCATATTTTACCCTTAGGCATCCCATACTCTTCTTTAAAGGGACTACTTGATGGTCAAGGCTGATAACACTTATGCCTCCTCGTTGAAACATGAGATCCCCAGTTGCTTTTCTACCTGCCAGCCTCTCTACTATGGTGAATAATGAATCTGTTGGCTATGGGTATGCATCCTGTCAAGTTCCAAGTCTTGCACAAACAAAATACCTGCAATAAATCTAAAAAGCTGTTACTGCTAAAGGCACAAAAAAAAAATGCAACTGCTATTAGTCTGTTTAAAGGGCATATATTAGAAATGCTGTGAACAGAAATACAAAGGAAAGGCTTTGCCTTATATTCCAACATGCAAGTCAAGCTTGCTTGTACCACAGCAACAGAGAGATGCATACTAAATACACCCCTCTAGTACCGCAGAACAACATAAACCCCCCACCCCCATTCCCCCCNCCCCAAAAAACCCCCAACCAAACCCTCAAACCCTCACACCTCTGTTCCACCTGCAGCATAGAGAGCAAAAGATTTGCACCAAGATCTGCAGGCAGGCGGAAACCAGCATTAAGAGCTCAGTACAAGCTTCCAACAGCCAAGGGTATCCTGAGACTTGCACCACAATGGCTTATCTTCCTTCCATCGGTGATTACAGCTATTCTACCACCAACATTTTAAAACCATTATCAGAAGTTTGCATTATCCAAGATACTGTGATTACTATCATCCACCTTCGAACAGCCAAGTTCAAACACATTTTCCACTTTCTACACGAGAACCTCTTCACAGACTGACTAATTTTGCATCAATTGACACCATCTTCAGTAAGACACACGCTTTGACAGTCCTAGGCTCACACAGGGAAAACCTGTGCAAGCTGGGACCATGTCCTGTTCCAACCAAGCAAAGGCATTGCCACTTTGATGCAGGCATGTCTTCTTCCACAAACACTATCTAACCACTCCTCTTCACTACAAGGCTTGAGTCACCTAAGAGGTTGACGGCCAGTCAGAGACAGCGTTTCCACTACTGGACAAACACTGAGTTTCACATCAGGTACACAATATCTTTAAAAACAACTGCTACCTCCCCGGAAAGTAAAACAGCTTGAAGGCACATCATAATCCTGATGGCAAGTTCAAGACATACCTGACTTCTTGATCTCTAATGTTTTCATTACAGTGAAATTTTACATAACAGGAAAACACTTGCTAAAGGCTGTTGAAACAAAAAGATAACAAAAACCAAAGGAAGGCCTGCAGGGGACTCTGCCCCGGCTTGCCTGCTCTTGCTGAAATGTCAATTCTGTGTCAGCCTTGCTTAGAGGTAATATATTCTTTTGATTTTCAAGGAGCAACATGATACTGTGACATGCAAATGAATATTCCTGCCTCTGATTAGAAAAAACAGTCGTCTTCTAAGAAAACGTGCATCCACTACAATTAACTGCTTTCAGAAATCTGAAGTTTCTTTACAGTGCCAAATGTCACACGCTGCAGTCTGACATCTGTATGCACAATACCACCAGTTGTTTACAAGTATTTCTTGTAAATAAACACCAACTGTGGATAAAAACATTTTGTGAAACACACAGAGAGCAGAGATGAAGGAGCATCTAGTCGCAAGGCATCTGTGAGCAGTTTAACCACTCCCCCCTGCAGTGCCAACCTTTGAGCAACTGGAGATCAAACATTGAGACGCATTAAGCTTCCAGTCTGAAAACTCAACATTTTCTTGACATTAGGAAAAATGAAAGCATATATTCAGAAATGGGGGGGGGGATAAATACCAAAGCATTTAAATCAGCTGACCAACACCCCTCCAGTTTGAAATGCTACGAGCATGATTAAAATACTGCAGCAGCACAGAACATGTAGTTTTATCATATCAGGAGCTAGTCATTATTCTGTTTAGCTGATCAGTTTCCTCACTGATGCTGCTGTTTTGAATCCCATTTAAAAAAAAAAAAAAAGGAAGACAAATAGAGACAAAAGTGACTTCTTACAAAAATCGCTGCCTTCCTACCACTTATCATTCTTTATGAAAATCACGCAAGTATTGGAGCTGCTCTGGTTTCTGAGCTTAGGACTTCAGGATTTGCATGGTAGGAGATGTTCTGATATTTAACGGTGTGTTAAGTTATGCACAATATGGTATCATTTTATAAAGCTCTTGCCAAGAAAATTTGTCAAGGCACTGAATACATTAGAAAGGCTACAAGAACAAAGTGACCTAACAGACTAGCTTGGCAGTCAGCTTACTGTGAAATGCCTGGAGTTGAAGCAGCGTACCAAGCACCTTGCTAGAAGAGGATATGGTCAAAAGAAACCTGGCCAGACTGAATACTGAGAAGATGTTGGGGCTGGGGGTGTCAGTGTATTGAGGTGGGGGGATTGGGGACCGGGGCTGTGAACAATACGTTCCCTCCCAGAATTTCACTTTATCTTCCAAAATTCCAGTTTTCCTCTCTCCAGCAGAGGATTAAGTTTATTTCGGAAATCCTTGTGAAGACTTGAACTAATCATAAGGGTCTAGATGCCAAAAGCTGCCCCTCTGCGGACATAGGCACTCTTCTACTCTCACATCCCATCTCACAGGCAAACTTTGGAAAAGGGCTGCAGTGAAGCCCTGAGATTTTTAATCTCAAAGCCTGAGCTATGTGTTGGTGCCTGATGCCTAGCACAGAAGCTGGTAACACCTTCTACTCAGCTTCAAACATCTTTCTGTCTTTGCTGCCTTTTGAAATCCTTTTTTCTCTGCAGCTTCTTAAATCCCTCCTCGAGGCAATTCTTTCAACCAGCTTTCCAATGCTGATTTTACTGTTGTCTTTCCTCCTTGCTCTCCCAGACTGTAACTTATCAGAACAAAAACCACACCTAAGCTGCTTATACAAATAACAAAGCAGAACTAACAAGATGTTCGTATCTCCAAAAGGTTAACTCTTAATTAGACCTCTGAAAATTTTTATGGAAAATCCACTATACCCCTCCTCCCACAGAGGAAGCACCTCAGCTTCCTATGATTTTCAGTTCCCCCTTATATCTCTTTTTGTCTGCCTCGAAAAATAAGTTATCCTCCACTAAAGTGAGATAAAGCACTACCTTCTCACACTTAATAAAAAAAAAAACCCTCCAATCATACAGTTGTCCTCACTTCCATTTTATCACAGATGCAAATAATAATAAAATGCAGAGAAAAAGGAATAAAAAAAAAGACTGCGGCCTATATAATTCTCTAGCTTTTACTTGGAGATGTGTTTTCAAGGGAATTCTTGCTTTTGTTTTCTTTCCCCATAATTCCTCAAGGAACTGTTTGATTAGACCGAATCATGATCAACTCCTTTCCATCCCCTTCCCTTCTCCCCCCCATTACCCTTTTATCTCCTATCCAATCTTTTATGAAGTTCAACCCAAACAACGAATCTAATTTGGATTAGAAGCTCTTTTTACAGTATTAGTGGTTTCTATTGTGTCAAACAGGCATTGCTCAGTAATAGCTAAGTAATTCTGAGGCTTAGTTCATGGGATAGTAGTGCTAGTAAGAATACATCCTACTTTGCAAAGAGGAGCTTCCTGAAGCCTGCACAGTGAGGTGGTGGGGTTTGGTCACATTTCAAGAGGTACCTGCATCAACCTTGAAGGACGCTTCAGTACTTTACAAGACTAATCTCTGACATGTCCTCAGCTGAAAGCAAAGCCTCCAGATAGGAGCCAGCTAGTTTGTTTGGCTCACAATTAGCATTCCGCTGGTATCTCGCGAGACCCCAAATCCCATCCAACTGAATGGAAATGTAGGTCACACTGTGAATTCATTGAATAAACAGAGCTCAAACTCCTGTGCTGATATAAATCCTAAGTTTATATTAAAAGAACCAAAAAAGACCAGATGAACAAATCCAAAACGGGCTTTGATAATAGCTTCCTGACCAAAAAAATAAAAGCCCCACCAAAAAAAAAAACACATCGGAACAGCTCAAGTCTTTTGAAGCATTTCTATTCAGCTCTATTTTTCACATTGATATCAGTACATACGCTCTTCTGTTGTTTCACTCCTCCCTATATAGTGCTCGTTGAGATAACATTAAGTTGTATTTGCTTCAGCAAAAGTTTCAAGCTGTGCTGTAGGAGGAGAGTTTTACCCCGGTCTAGATCTCAAACTCTGAAAAAATTAAAGTAGTTGTCCAAGTACTTGCATTTTTTAAACTCACAAGTCTAGCAAAATTTGGTATAAAATAGAGAAGGAATAAACAAAAATAACAGGTAAAGGCAAAGAGCTCAGCAGAAATTCTGAATGATGATGCACAACATACAGCAGTGTGCACAAAAAAATGCTTTTTGAATTTTAAGGACTAAGAGAGCTACAAAAGCTTGGGGAGTTATGCTGCACCAGGAGAAGCATGGGAACTGGCCGCAGATACCCTCTAGACCTGCCTGAGCTAAGAAATAAAACCTGTAAGCAGGGAGTCTGACCTACCCCCTTAGTTCAGGTGAGCTGTGGGGTAACTGACAACCACCCACAACCATGGGGGGACACCCCAAATCCTATCCGCTTCTCCCCCACCAATGTTGTCTCAAAAGCAGATTCGTGCCCGGCGTGCAAGTAACCAATTCCACACGCTCAGGAGAGATATTGTTTTATTCAGGCCTGGGTGCTCAGTGGACTTGCCACAAATCAAGCACACCTGGTCCAATCACTCTACTGTTTATATTCACATTTCTCATACATATTCTAAGATTCTCTTTTACATATTCATTAGATCCCTGAGAACTAATTATAATATTACATCATCCTTCACGCATGATCACTAAAGCTTTTAGGGTCTTCTTGAGGGTCTCGGGTGGTCTCTGGTGGTTGGCAGGGTAGTGAACTCTTCATGAACTTATTTCCTCCTTTCCTTATAGGGTCGCAATTTGTCCCTGAGCCATGCTTGGACCACCTTTGTTTATAGTTTCCATAGCACTAAATCTAACAATACCTCTAAAACACACAGTTTATAATGAATTACTACGCCACACAACTACAAACACACACCTGTTAGTTACCTAACTTCTAAGCAACAAGTCTTCATTGCTTAGAAGTACAAAAGCGAGAAGTAGAATTACAGAAGCGAACAGTATGGAATAGTGGATACTGTACATACTACATCACCAAGGCATAGCTCCTCTCCGCAGCAGTGGAGAGCATTCCCCATTCCACCTCCTCTGAAAGATCTCTTCCGAGGGTCAAGACATCCTACGCAAGCACTTCCAGAGCAAAGGTGTGTACCAAAGCTTGTACCATGCAGGTTAAGCCTGAGGCTGTGTGTATTACCTGTGTGGCCCACAGGGTCTGACACTGGAACATCAAAATACCTACAAACGTTTCTAAAAAGAAAGTGCTGCAGAGAAAGGGGGAGATAGGCCAACTTGCATTTGTAGGTGAGGAAGCAGCCGTGCCAGGCAGGAAAGGTCAGCTGAAAGTGGAAGAGGGTGAGTGAAAGAACACAAAACCAGCTTGCAAAGGCCCAAACACTTCTGATAAAGCAACAAAAAGTAAAGCCTTAAACAAAAGACCAGTTGATGGTCCCAAGTTGCTGCTTTCTTAGTTAGATCTCTTACAAAAAGATGCTGTCAAATGTTTTTCTCTGTAAACACAGAGATAAGACAACTCCAACTCTGCTCAAACAAAAGCTGAAAGTCCCATAAAATATTAAAAAAAATAAAGAAAAGCCCTGCAAACAAGTTATCTGCTTCAAAATAATCCAAGCCTTTCAAAAAATAAAATTTAAAACATTTTTCAATCACCAAAACAAAATTTTTCTTCTGTGTCTTTATCTTTCTTCCCCAAGGAAATTTTCTAACTCCACCATTTATCTAATTAGCAGACATACAATCTTAAACATTCATTAAACTACACAACTTGGAACATACTCCTTTTTTCCCCATTATCAGTTTTCAGGTTACTAACAATAAAGTGCAATACCACTCATTGGGGAAGTAAACAATTCTTTTTTTAGGAAATACTGGCTGTATTCAATAATCACGAGAATTAAGCAATGACAGCCGAGGGCTGCTGCTGAGGTTCTTTACTGTGAATAAAAGAGACTTTCTGCAATTCTGGCATATACAAGTTTCTGAAATAAAAGCATTATCAACCTTCCTACTGTTCACAAGGTAAAAAAAGGATAATGACAAAATGTAATGCCCTAACCACGCGCCCCACCCAGAACAACACAAAACCCACCCCAATGCAGTTGCCTGACATGCTTGGAGGAAAATTTAGCCCACAACAGAAAATCAAACCAGAGACTATTAGCTGAGGTGAAGGAGAGTTGCTTGCACAATGTCCTGCAAGATGTCTTTATTTGTGGAAACTGCTTCCACTTTATCTACAAAAACTTCAATTTTTTAAGCCCCAGGCAAATGCAAAAGCTCTTCATCTCCTCCTTAAGGCTTAGGAAAAAGGAGGTAGACAAACACAGATATATCCATGGTTTATTGTGATTTTCCATTTCAGGCTGGGGGTTCAGAGTAGCAGTGGGCACCTGTAGCTGTTTTGGCACTGAATAAATCAATTCATCAGGCAGCACAGAGCCCTCCTCTCCTGCCACCAGCCTGGCAGGCTCCAGCCGCTCTCAGGAGCTACAGCCAGCCTCCTGCCTCCTGCCCGCTGTGGTACGCGCGCTACCCGCAACCGTGAGTATGACACCACCTTCCATCCAACCCCACTAATAACAGAAGTAACCCAGAGGGATGAACACCATACCTATAAACAACAGACAATATGTTCCTCCAGTGTTGTGTTATAATTTGTATTGCTGGCTTTTCTTCTCTCTCCCCCCACTTTCTTTTCTCCCTAATGGATTAGCGTGAGTGGATGCCACTGCCTTCTTCTGTGACATCTCATTTATAGTCTTAGATTTCCAGGTAGGCGGCTGTTTCCCCCCTTCACCCACACAAGATTTATTTCTGCACTGCGAAGTGACTTTGAAAGAGATTTCCTCCTAACTGTTCACCTCCTCCCGCAGATGAACGGCAGCTTTTCAAGCAGACTAAACAGTTTCATTCATTCATTACTCTGTGATACTGCTCACATCAAAACCAAAACACCCACTAGTATCGTCCACTGTGGGCAGAAACTGAATCCATCCCTGAATCGGTTCTCTAAATCCATGGGGTTGAATAAAACCTTCATTTTATTAACCAAAGAGGATTAGCCATAAAGATGAGTGTTGCAGTGCTCCAGTGTGAAGATACAGGTTCTCGTATCAGCAATCACACTGGTATACTGGACCAAGTTCACTTCAGGACCCAGCTAGAAGCTACTACACCTGCCAAGCTGATAAGGACTAAGTATGGGATTAAAATAGGCAAGGCCCAAAAGTAGAACACCATTTATGCTGGAAATTTAAAATACCTTAAAGTAGTCAAAAACAATGCAAGAAAAAAAGTCCTAAAAATTTCTACTAAAAGTTCAGTGTGAATGAACATAAACTGGTAACACAGCTTGTCTTTGGACTGAAGTCAATGACATCTTGGAAGGGAAGTCCACTCTGACATTATTTATGTGCACTTCCCAAAATGCTGTTGTGGGGCATATCATTCAGCTACACTTTCCAAAAAAAGATGAAATACTAAGCGACTACAACGAACAAGACAGCTGTAGGTCACAGTAATGGAGCAAGCTCTGTGATCACTAGACAGGGATGAGCAGGTCTTTTTGATAATTAGCATGCAGGTATTACATGAGAAAAGCAATGGACTGTGAGCCCAGAGCAGATGCTGAGCCAGACGGGTGGGACACGACTGTGGTTAAGCATGATCTCACTTCAGGGCTGAGCAATCTCAGCCACAGCTGGCAAAATTAATTGTCAAATTCTCCTTTCTCACTCCTTCTGTACTGGCTATCAGCATGGGGTGAGAAGAGGTTACAAAAGCAAAGATGAACTTGGTGCTGTAGGAAAACCACTACCTCTTTCCCACAAAGCACAGTGAAGTTGCAGAGAGAGCCAGGTCATACTGATCATTGTCCTGTTTAGAGCAACTTTGTCTGGCTGTCTGTTCAAAGCCTGCTGAGAAAACTAAGCAAGAGATCCAGAAGATAATGAGGACAAAAAACTTAGTGTTGACCACTAATGTCCTTCTAGTCCAACTCCCACTAACACGCTGTCTTACACCTTTTTCTTCTCCTCCTTAATACATAATTTTTGAAATCCTGCCAATCTGAGAAAAATGGGTCAGAACTTATTTTCATGGCATACAGGAAGAAAGTTGTTCAAATAACACTTCTTATATAAATAGGGCATATTCAGCCTGGTGAAGTCAGCCTTCAGATAAGTATATTGGTAGAAAAACATTGAGATTTTTATGCATCGTTAGTTTTTTCTAGATTTCTGTTGTTAAGGCAAGGAATGCTTACCAGCTTTGGCTGGTATGACAAGTTTAGAGCTTCAAGCTGAAGCAGAAAGCATTAAAAAACAAAATAGGTGTGAAAAGAAAAGTAACCTCTCTCAGGAATATACTTCATCATGGTTCATTAGCCTGTGAATAATCCTAATAGTTCACTAGGACTATTGAAACTGAGGCACCTGGTTCNAATGTCCTTCTTGTAGTGAGGGAAGAAAACACACTATGCACATCACGATAGTGACTTTTCTTTATTCTGTTCCCAGCCATTTTATCACATGTATGACTTCGCTGCCTTAGCCTTGAAGGGTAATCCTGAAAGTTGATTGACAAGCAATACTTAGCTTTTGACTGCACACTGAGAAACACATCTATGGATAGTGGTTTTGAGCTGGTTTTAGATGAGAAACATCTTTGGACCTATCCTTGAGCTCACATTCAAGACAAGAACCCAAGTTCTACCATTCCTTTCCCTCTAATGCAGGGGAAAAGTAGCCACATCCATGCCTGTTCCCATGAGCTGTACAACTCCCTGTGCACGTGAGGCTGAGGGTAGTCTTGAACACAAGCATCCCTCATAAGGAAGATACAGAAGACACACAAGCCTGACAGAAGAGAGGATGGCTGCATATGAGGTCCAGTTGTCACCAAGGAAGTTATGCGACAGAAATACACAAAACACACTAGTTGAAATGATCAAAGGGCAGGGACAGCAGCCTGCCCCTAAGCTCTACAGCAAGGGGCATCCAGGCCTCAGAAATATTCACTTTGCCTACAAGCTCAATACTACTATTACTACTACACCAACTACTACTACTCCTCCTCAAAAAAACCAATCAAATGCTCAATTCGAATTAAAAATATTTTAGTTTTATTGCAGACTCATACATGAGTGTTTGCATATGGCAAAGATGCATGAAGAAAACAAAATGCCACTTTTTTTCCACCTCATTTCCTTCCCAAAGTTCTACTTTTGAAAGCAGATCCAAAATAAACCCTTTCTTCCTTAGAACAATGCCAATTATATACAAATAAAAGCTTTCCTTATGCTTACAACAAAGCAAGTTATGTGTTTAAAGTACTTCAGTAAATCCCACACCATTAGGCTATGATGCTGTAGACCACAGTTTCGGCTCTCTCAGGGTTAAGAGAAATCAAGATAAATGGCTTATGCAAAACTGGTCCAAGCTTTAAAAGAAAAAAAAAATCTCATATTTAGCATGTGTGAAAGTTAACTGCAAGAGTTTGGTGGTGATGATACTAATCCCTTTTATACAGCTGTCAACTTAAATTAGCCCCAAGCTAATCTTTGCAAGTGTGACAGAGTGTACACATTTCCACAGATAAGCACTAATCCCTTATTCACAATATCACTCTACTGCAGCAGGTATTGTGAAGCCCCTACAACCTGAAAGAAGTCAGTCTGCTAATTTATTCTTTAAAAGTCATTATAGCAAACTGTATATGTATGAAAGCACACATATGCAAGGCAAGGGGAAAAAAATAAAAAAAGAAAAAAGAAAACATTACATAGAGCTTTTTTACCAAGAATCCACAAGTAGAAAATTAATTCAAAGCCATTCATATGTTGGTAATTTTTAAGAATAGCTTAAAGAAAAACTACACCCTGCTGCTGGAGTTTTACATCTATCACTTACCCTCTGGGAGAACATTAAATGGCAGATCTGCAGGAAGAGGCCACGTATAAAAAACACTACAATGACTCTTCGCCATAGAAACGTGCCTCAAAACCCAATCTTTTACTTCTGTTATTAAAATGACTTTCCTAGACCTCATACTTGAAGCTGTTAAAATATAAGCTAAAGGCAAGCCAATGAAATATCAGAAATCCTGAGCCTAAAAAAAAAAAAAAAAAGGGTTGTAGAAAAATGGCAGCTACCTTAATCTTGATAGATCTTGATGATTCATGAAAACATTTGTATAGTGTTCATCCATTCTGCTTGGGAGTTACAGCCAACTCCAAAATTAGCTTTCCCAAATTTAAGGTTTAAAAAAAAAAACCACAGTATTTTATGCAAAACAGGATTAAGAAAATATTGCAGTACTTTATATACATTTCATACACACATACATGCACACCCCTGTACAAAATACTAGGTATTTCTCTCACAAGCTATGCAAAGTTCATTTAAATGTTATGTCATTGAAAACATCTATTTTTCATGTAATATAGGTCAAAGTGGTTAATATCTTTGCTCAGTTATTCAGGCATCACAGATGCAAAATGTCAAGTGCAATGATGATTTGGAGACAAATTCAACATGGGGACCCTGGTAAAATCAGTACCAGTAAAAAGAAGGATCAGAGCCAAATGCAGAATTTCTACCCGAGAGCAGGCATATAGCAGTGAGCAAATGAGTGTCTGTCTGTGTGTATGCATAGGGCTTGGTGTCCTTTCCAGCCCCATCCACTACTTTTATCCAGAGGGCAGGTACTCAAGCTCTGGGGTCTGCACATCACCTACTACCATGGTATGCCACAACATGTCTTAGGGGTGTGCTACAACCAGTCCCGCTGCACCTCAGATGGCATGGACGTGAGCACGGTGTAGGCACCAGGGCTGAACCTCAGGGCAAATTGTTCCCACAGGTTCCTGCTGCCCTTGCAGGGGGGAGTGGGATGAAGAGATGTGTCTCCACTCAAAAGCAGAGGAGGCACAGCAAGGTTAAGAAGCAGTTTTGGAAGGTGCAATACCAAAGAATCACAGAACGGTTGAGCTTGGAAGGGATCTCTGCAGGTCATCTGGCCCAACCCCCCTACTCAAGCAGGGTCACCTAGAGCAGGTTGTCCAAGACCATGTCCATATGGGAACACAGAGGAAGCAAAGCGCCAAGAAGAGAGGCCTGCCTTACCCGCTGTGTGCACAGGATCTGGCACAGAGCAGGACCTGCCCACTGCCACCTAGTGAAGCCTGAAACAGTGAATGGCGCTGGGCTGGGACCCAGCTCTGGTCTGAATGGAAGTGGGAGCAACTCCACAGCTATTACCAGGTCATGCTTCTCCAGCACTACTGTTGCTTCTACTTGTGCTGCAAATCTGCCTCCATTATGAATCTTACCCCTTCCAAAGTCAATGGCAAAAGAACCACTGGCTCCTATGAAATCTCAATCCAAGTCTTCACTTGCAAACACATCCAGGCACACTGGAAAACCTACAGACTGGCAAATACTTAGCACACACATAGTAAGCAGGGCCAACATCAAGTATTTTAAGAAGAGCTATAATGAAGGAGAGACAATTGTGTCCGAAGAGGCCGACAGGAGATGGGGGAGCCCAGCACAAACAGACCTAAGCAGCACTGATGGGATGAATCCTGCGTAGCATGAGGTCTCAGCAAGAATAAAGTCAATACCAGAACCAAATGATTACTGTAACTTGTACGTAATCCTCCCTACTCCTCTCAGACCACTGGGAAATTAAAATCATGCCAAGATCTGTAAGAATATATATCAGGAAATAATGAAGTATTAGTGTGTCCCTGCATCCTGCTTCACGAAGAAACAACTTGTTTTCAGAAACTGTAATTACAGTTGCACAAATGTGAAATATGCACTAAGGCAGTGACTGAAACTGGAAGTTTGAATTTATTAACCCCTTGACAAGATTGTAAATAAACTTTAAACAAAGCTGTGTGCAGACTGAAATGAAAATCCAGCAGAATTCAACAGTTGAACAATTCAGAAAATTAGTAAGAGATCTAGCTTCTCAGGCACAGGATGAAAGGCAAACTTTCACAAGTATCCCCTCTCTTGGCCTTCCCCAGTGTAAGCAACCTCCACCTTCACATGCCAGTGTGCTGCCCCACAGGAACACCTGTGCAGTGAATTTTTTTTTTTTAAACCCAGATCAACATATTGCCACAGCAACACTGAAGAGACAATATGGAGGCAGAAATAGCAGATGATAGGGAGGAGAGGTCCTGCTTAAACTAACATTTCTGGGGAAAAAAAAAGTTATGAAGTTGTATCTTACAAGTCTAGGAAGCTAGCAATGAAAAAGAGATGGTGCATCACAGTTTAGTGCTATGTAACTGTGGACATCAAACATGGATCTATGTCTTCCTTGGGAAAATCCACTGAGGTTTGCCTTCGACTTCAAGAAGTCAAGCCCAGAGCACCTTCACCTTGGCACTTGCAGTGACTCTGCATCATGAAGCCAAGTACTTTTAATCTTCTTAGGTGTCGACATGTGTCTACAGTCACCTACATATGACTGCTGCCACAAGTATGGTCCCCAGAGGTGAGATCTAGTCAGACATCTATAGTTCAGTCAGCTAAGTCTGAGCTAATCACCCAGACTTTATTTATAAGCAAAGAGAAAGAGGACATTCGGGGGCATGATTCATCTGACCTATTTTAGTTGTTTACATTAGCATGAAATGTCTGTTCCTCTTTGTGGACAATAAAGCTGGGCCTAGACACTTACACAGCAGGTTGTCAGCATGTGGTCAAATGAGTCCCACCTTAGGTGCCTGAGCTTATGGGGGTGGAAGGAGAAAAAAAAACCAAAACAAACAAAAAAACCCCCGCTAAAAAACCACCACCCAACAAAAAAGCCCGCCAACTTCTCTTTCAATAGGTTTTCTTGCTATTTGAAATGCATTTTCCTCAAAACGCATCTTTGGTATAGAAGTCCCTTGGTATGACCAATAATGCCACCCAGTGCAGAGAAGCAAGGTTGAAGGGGAAGTAGAAGAAACAGAATTAAATGCAGCAAAAATTATTTTTAAAATAAAGGCCAAGGACAGATTACCAGGTGCCTGAAATTTGGCATTATAGCTCCTGATGTGACAAGTGAGTTTAGCATGGTACCGCAATTTAAATGCATCTAAAACAGCTGGTGGAACTCTCAGACACAAAAGGAGATAATTGTCAACCTTATTCACAGCAATTAAATCTGTATAGGCTAAAACAGGCTCTATTGTTCCCCCAAAATACTGGGATTGGAGCCAGAAGTAACTTCAGTGGAGCAGAGAGTTGGCAGTTTGGAAAGGGGCTGAAAACTGTGTAATTCTCTGGCATAACAGGGAAAAAACCCAACCCACAACCAGAGAGGGAAGACAAGTTCAAAGATTTTTACAGAAGAAGAATTTCTCCTCTTCCGAAAGTACCAGGGAGACATCAGAAATTAGTATTGAAATAGATGTCAACATAGACTTATCTCAGTGTGTACGCCATACAAATGGAAGTGCATCCAGTAATTTCTTCTGCTCACTGAAAAGAAGAAAGCTAGAGATTATTACTGCTATATTTAGACATTTACACACTACCCTGATATGTTCCTTTGGAGACATCTGAGCACATGATATTTAGACAGGCACAAGAAAGCAGGATAACTGTTATTAAGAGGCCAGCACTGCCACTAGAGAAACAATCATTAATCTGTTCTCAATTCAAAATGATCAACAAGTGGCAGCAAAGGATTTGCAAATCATTTGCCAAGGACAAAATGCCTCCAGAGAAGCATCAAGAGACAGTTGTTAGGGGGAAAAGCCACAAAGAGGTGGCACCAGGATCTTCAAATGCACGGGCTGTCCCATGTTCACCAACATGTCCCAAGGAGACCAATGTTCATGCTAGCTGGGGTGGGAGCAGTAAAGGCAGCACACGAGAAATCTGTTTTGAAGGAGGGGAACAAAAAAAATTTCCCTCTAACCCATCTGAGAACATGCCTCTCTCCTGACTGAAGACCTGCAAAACCTAGACTCAGGGTGGGCCAGAATGTGGGGGCTGCGACCACAAGTCTTCTGCTTGGTAAGTCTGTGTGCAGCTGCCATCCACTCCTTTACAGAAAGTATATTAAAATAAATATTTTAAAAGTTAAATCAGGACTTCAAAGAATAAAAATCTGTTTAGGAGTCTGACAGAATGGCCTGATAGACGAAATGCAAACTTCCCCTAACTGTAGGCTGGAAAGTGTTCCAAAGCTCCCTCTCCAACATTTACATCCATCCCTATGACTAGGCCATGCTGCAAAAGACTCCAACGGCAGCTTGTCAAGACATTTGGACCCGTCCTCTGCTTCAAGGTTTTGCCTCTCCCTGCACCAGGTCCATCACTCCAACTTTTTGCTCGTTCACCCACCAGACAAACACCACCACCACCCTAATATCATTTGTTTTTTGTCAGATCCATTTCCTGATGATTTCCACAAGTTCAGCCAGCTCAGAAGAAGGCTGGAGACCTTGGGCTCTGTGAAGGGGAACCACGTCGACTGCCCCGGCTGGGCAGCAGCAAACTCTGCACCTGCTCCACTGTGCAAGCCTGCTCCTGGGTTACACCCATACTACTATAGTTGGTCCTTCTCCAGCCCAGGAGCCAAGGGGCAAGGGCTACTCTCTTCATCCTCTCCCAGAACTAAGTGTCTACATCCAAGCTGCCCAGCTGCTCCCGGGTACCATCTGGAAAATTGCCAGACTGCACAGGCCACAGCCATGCTGGGGACATGCTAAGAAACAACATGCACAAATGCAGGACAAGCACTGAAGCCAACACTTGCTTCAGTAGTATTTCCTAGCACAAATGCTGTCCTGGCAGCCAGAACGAGACGTGCAATGAAGGGCAGTTTATCCCAGCCTGCAGACTTGGGAATTCCTGCGTGATCCTGTAAGGTCTCCAGTGCCAGACACTGTCAGATAGGATGCTCAACTATGCCCTTCTCATTAGAAGTTCTCAGGAACCTCACAGAAACAAAAACGAATTCATTTTTCTACCCACTTTCTCTTGAAAAGAAAAACAAAACCCACTCTTATTTCACCATATGATCCACCTGAAATATAATTCTGCAATAAAAGATGAGTACAGATAGCTGTTATGCACCACAAACACCATAATTAAAAATCATTCATCTTCAAAAGATTTTTCTCCAAAGCTTCAAACATGTTGTATTATTCATTGAAAAGGCTTCTACTGCACTCAGGGAAAAATAAAGTTAACCATTCTTCTGCAGCAAGAGTATTTACTAATAAAAAGACTGTTTTGCAGTGCAGAAAAGCCCACGGTGGTTTTTGAACTTGCCAATCAGGATATGTTGGTAACTATAAGTCCCAGCTACTTGAGAAGGACAGTGAATCTGCAAGTCCCACCAGCACAGCATCAGCACCACAGTGTCACGGTGAGAGCCATGCCTTTCTGAGCACCACCCCTCTGGATGGCGAAGAGGCTGGCCAGCCTGGCGCAGGCATTCTCCTGGCCGCTGCTTGGCTCTGCACGTTCATGCTCCCGCTGCTGCGCCCGAGCTCCCTCCTCAGGGACATGCAGCGCTAAGGGGTCCACGTAATTAGCAATCTAGCCCAAAAGATTCTCCAGGCCTATTAGCTACACCAAACTTGAGAAAGCCTAACCCTGCCTCACATTCTCCAGTCTCCTGGCAAGTTCTTCAGGGTTCAGGCGGAGTCCTCCTGAGCTCTCTTCACCTCTAGATACAACTGCAATGTTATGCAAAGTCTTCTTTTTTTTTTTTTTTTTTTTCTTCTTTTTTCTTTAAACTTACTCTGTCTCAGGTTCCTCCGCTCCTGCCAGGCCCCTTGGTTAAAGGGGACATGCTGTGGTGAGGCCACATGCCTTCCCCCAGTCCCCCAGGACGGCATCAAGCTTTCTGACCCAATTCTTCAGCCTTCTCTGCCTGGTTCTCATCCCACCACCAAAAAAACATGTTTCTCTTTTCTCGTTACTAGGATCTTTCTATTCCTGCATCACCCTCCTTGAAGGGAAGCTGAAGGAGTTACTTCCTACCTTCAGTCAATACCATCCAAAGATACTGCCACTTAAAGAGAAAAATAAAAACTCCCAGTCACGTAGTTTAATAACCAGCAGTAAACAGAAGCTTCACAGCAAACCAATATACACATTACTCTTCAACCAATTCTCAAAATTATCCTTCAGCTCCGCAAGATTGTCTCCTAATATAAGACAATAAAGCAGCCTAGAATACATTACTTCTTCCTCCAAACTTCATAATGCATTGTACAAGGTAGAATGATACAACATCCAATGGGTTTTACATATACAGCAAACAAAACTTGGAAGCACCTACAGAGTAAGAGAACAAAAAGAAAGAAAATAGTATTTTAAGGATGAGGGACAACTGCTTAATAAAAAATACTCTCTTTAAATAATACTGCATCTCTATATAACCAATGAGTTATATTATATCTTATATACAAATACACAAGCTCAAATAAAAACATCTTCAAAATAACTAGTGAAGCAGCCAGAACCTTCCACTTTTGCATTGGATTTCTCACTTCTACATGGCAAGATCGTGACATCAATATACTTTTCCTTCCCTTTACCCATCAATCAGCTTAGAATACCCATCTTTTCCCATCTGAGTGTGTGTGTCACGGGTTGGGGAAAATATTTCAGAAAAGGGAGATCCTTTACTCCAGATTTAAATAGCCACAAAATATGATCATACCACCTACTGTATGAGTTTAAACGGGGTTTTCGGGACCAGTTAAATCACCATACTTCCTTTACCTCCACCTTCTTTGGAGATGTATACACACACACACCCCCCCACACACCCATGTATATTTTAAACAGAGATAAACTTATCTGGTTAGGACAGATATTATTTACCACACAAAGATTAAGAAATACAGTCTCCGCAGTTCTCAGAGTGTTGAAATAAAATGTCCCACAGAATACAGAAGTAATCAGCACAAAAATTAGAAAAGAAAGATTTAGAACACAGAGGAGTCCTCCTCTACCAGCAGGAAAAGAAAGAAAAAAATTTACCATTCCTCTGAAATACTGATTATATCAGTAAGTACAAAATTCATTCTTACAAAGAAAAGATTTTGAGTAATGCATTTCTGGACAGAAGAAATATGTCCCTCCATGACTGCTAAATGGACGGTGGTTGCACCAGGGACAAAGGAGTCTTCTGCTGCATTACCTGGCCTTACACATCTCCCTTCTGTAACGCATAAATTAAAAATTGTGTGGCTCCATGGTGTCAAACAAGGGAAAGAAGTGCACCTGAGGGCAGGTGGGTTAACTGACTTTCTCCAGAGCAGTATCACACACTCAGGGATGAGCAGGCTGCTGCCGGCAGGCTGCCCAGGATCTGCAGAGAAACAAGCTGGTGGCAGACAATGGCAGCGACTAGGTCTTTCTGCTCCCCTACCCACTGGGGGATGGTAGTGCCAAGGGGAAAGGAAGGATGCTGATCTTCGATCTGACAGTCCCATGGTCCTTATAATCCACTTCCATACATAAACTGGAACAAAACCAACCAACCAAACAAACAAAAACCAATCAATTTCAGGAGCATCTTCAGAACTGCCTCAGCACAGCTCTGCTGTCCCTGATGTCTCAGGACTCTGAGGTAGCATTTTGGAGTAGACAGCAGGTAGTAGGTAGAGTAATTACACACTTTACTAATAGTAGAACATTTTACAAAGGCACATTACCTTCCCTCTGTAGTCCTGGGACCAGACACCTGAAGTAAATGTCAAAAGAACTGCCTACTTCCTGCTCGATGGTCTTCTAGTGTACATGACAGTTGCTCCAATCTCAGTTAATCACATTTTATCACTTGAGCTTAGATAAATACTGCTCCCACATATGTGACTCCTTCCCTTCTTGTGAAAGTTATTTTGGCTGGCACTTCTTGCCTTTTATGAAGAAAAGAGGATTTTCTAGGAGGTTGGATGATGAAGGGAAATTGCCTGTCTTTTTTTGGTTTTGCAAGCAGTATTTCTGCTTAAGAAGGCATAGTTTTTCAATTACGGCAAAAAAAAAGTACTAAAATTGTTTAATCCTCTTATTTCCACATGCATGAGACTTTGCACAGTCTGCTGAATTTACTGTACTTTTTAGATCATAACTACCCATTGACTATAAAGTTAATTTCTGCCATAAAGACATCAATGGGAGGCCAGAGGATTAAGCAACAAGCATCCCATGTTTCCCATTTATATACACATGCAAAAACCTTACTGCACTCCGTTTTCTTACCTCTGTGACAAGAGTTTTATCTCCCCACCCCTGATTTATCTCCTGCCTACCAGCGCAAACTGACCTACATGGAAGGAAAAAAAAATCTAAATGCCTAATTAAAACTATCAAACATTCTAATTGGTAGTTGGCATCAGGGTATATCTTTTTTTTTTTTTTTTTTTTGCACTTCCTTCATCAGATAACAGATCTTTGGTATAATGTGCTGTGAAGCGTAGCAACTAATATCCTCTTAGCAACTAATATCAGGTGTATTTTGAACGTCACCCAAACATTTAGTAGCCATTTTCTCTAGAGATGAAACTTAGTGTCCAATTAACATTTTGAATAGTCTCAATAACTACTGCAAAGGACACTGCAATGATAATTGTATCCATTAGACTTCTGTGCTTCAAGCATCTTTATCTGCCTATGACTCCACAGTGGCCTTCAACTGGGCTTTAAATATCACGATAAAAAATTAAATGAGAACATTGTAACAGTTAATTCTCAATAGTACACAGACTTTCAAAAATATCTTTGACTAAGGTAAGATTGATGATTTTTACTCTATATTAACACAGAAATCTATTGTTTGGACATGGGAACAATACTCCCCAAACTGTTTAATCATCTCAGGCTTCGTCCTTTACAAACTGTCTTCAAAACATGAAGAGGGTTATCTTCTGTAACAAAGGCAGTATCACTTTATTAACAGCACAAGAAAGCAAGGAGACAAGGTTCACACTCAGCTTATTTGCTTTAAGAATATTTCCTGCATCATCACCTCTCTGCAGGCATTTATGAGACTCAATGGATTATAATTTGACTGATATACAGTCAAATTAATATTCAGTTTGTGGGGCATAACGTATTTACATACACGCCACGAGCTGAACACTTCTCAATCCAATCTATTTTGGGTGTCCAAAAAACATTAAGAATCTACTAAGCTTATCTACCTGAAGAATTGCTCTTTGAAAAATAAGACGACCTTTGCTTTCAGTATATTTTGTGATGCCTGTTTAATCAAGAAAGGACTTTTTCTGTCACCACCTGTCGAAAGAGACTATCCATCTCGTCTAGTCAAGTGAAGGGGTGGGCATGCTTTCAAGCACTATCACTTCAGTCAAAAGTTAATGGAAACAAGCAACAGCTCAGAGATACGTACAGAGCTTGAGTCATCTCTGCGTTGTGCTTATTCCTCACTTTTCAGGCAGTCTGATACTCACAACTCTTTGTATCTTTAAAAGCAAGTAAAAAACTGCACAGAAGCCTAATAGGACAAAAAGCTTTTCTTTCCAGCCCTGGCAGATTACAAGAATAATGAAGTTTCCAATTCTCTGGTAGCTAAGTAAAAAATAATAATAAAAACCCACCAAGTGGTATGGGCAATTATATAAGTGAACAAATGCACAAAAAAACTGTATGAACAAAAACAGAAGTTAAGTGTTTCCCTTCTCCTTCCCCTCTCCTGTATTAGCTTATTGCATCTACCTCCCAGTGATGCAGGCCTATAGTCTATAATACATTTCACAGTGCTTTGACTGATGCAGGTTGCAGTGACACAGGCAGGACTGTGGCTCATTAGAACGTGCCAATTTTTTTCTGATTTCAGAATATATTCCAACTATCTCTCGCATATAAAATGAGACCACAGCTTCATTTATATTTGCGGCTGAGGGGAGGCAGTGAACACCAGAGGACACAGCTTTCAAGCACAGCTGACACCAAGACTGTCTGTCGCGGTGAGATCCCTGCAGGAGCTCACGTCAGACCCCGTCAGCTTTGCTCGTGCACCACAGACGAGCTTTACTGATGGCGCACACATCTACAGGAGTTTCCACTGGTAAGCAATGGTTCAGTGGTAACACGCACAGTAACAAAAACTTTCCAGTCAGCTAAAATGCAGCAGAACATACGCGAGACCATTTTGCTACAGTAAAATTCAGCCTCTAAATAGAGCTTTCTGACATAAAGCTAGCACAATAAGGAGGACAAACAGCGTGAGGAACACTAGCTGGGGGAGAGGAAAGTGACAGATGAATGGATCTGATAATGTATTAAGTAAAGTGGAAGAAGAGAAAGTTTAAAATTTTTTCCAGGTTTTACAGGTTTCCTGAAGTGGAAAGTAAGTTTTAGACTGGTGCATCCCTAACAATTAAGAAGTACAGTCTTTCAAAGTGTTTAATCACAGTTTTTGATTCAGAGTACATCTCTAAACAAGCATCTCAGGAACTAGCATAGACTGCAATTTTGCATTTAACAACGTATATCTTTTTGTTACTTTTGAAATACATAGTATTGATCAGAAAATAATCCCTTTCTCACATCTCTCAGGTGATACAGAACTGTAAAAATGCACATTTCTTTCAGACTAACAGCCTTCTTCACTTACATAAAGGTCACCTGGCTTAGGTGAAGGGTCAGAAAGATATTTCCCTATTCTAAATCCCACCACCCAACCTCTCCTGTCCTCCCACTCCATACAAAACTACCAAGGGTGCTCAACACTACCTGGAGTTTCCCTCGCATGTGGCGAGACCTCCAGACAGGCAGTTTAGCCAAATACACTCTTTCAGGAACATATCTCTCAAGGCTGAAGATCTCCACTGGCTGCTCCTATTCCCTGTGGGTTTGTTGGCAAAACCAAGTTGGGAAAGGAGCTTGAGGGCAACTAGGGTTTTGTTCCTCAGCAGCTTAGGTGCACGCTTGACTGCAACCGCAGCCTTTGGTGTCACAATTTGTCATTGTCCCCAAGCCAAGCGAGGGCAGATGGGGGCCAGTGGGCACAGTGCTGATGCTCAGCCCATGACAGTTTCCCAAATACCAAACACAGGGTTTGTTGCTATCAAGACAGGGGAAACCAGTTCCACAGGTCAGCATTAATGGGCAATTTTGCAGATGGAGCTGCTGAGGACTGTGGGGTAAAACCTTCAAAAGCAACGATGAAAAAGCCAAGAAGAGGGAGACACAGGATACTTGTATTTTAAGTCTAGGCCTTTTTTCTACATAGTACCCAAGAACAATCTTTTGTGTTTCTTTGCATACAGCTACTTAGCCTTTTACAAAAAATTTCCTTTCTCCCAACTATCACTAAAAATAATTATAAGTACAGCATTAAATATAAATGGCAGGTTCAAATCATCCCAGTTTGTAGGGACAGTTCATCACCTCAGAAAGGACCACCTCTAGACAAAGGACTGACAGAACGAACCCCTGACCTCAAAAGGGTCCCTAGTACCCAAACTAGACTTATTTCTGCAAGAAACTGGAAGACCAACTTAGAGTAAACTTGCAAGTGCTTGTCCTGGGTGCAGTTCCACATCCCCGAGACATGAACTGAGTTAACTGCTTCCCTCCATCCCTCCTAACAGGGAGTTCATACTCTGCTCCCTGCAAAGGACACGTGGTTGGTTTACATAGCACTTCTCCTCATCTCCCTCATTTCTGGCCTTCAGCTGTAGTAGTTAAGCCAAGGGAAGAAAGGATTACAGCAAACCTTTTCAATATCCAGCTCTATCTGCATACCCAGGACAAATTCCCATGCAGCAGAAACCAATATTAGCACTATTTTTAAAAACGGAAAAGCTGGCTCCCACTTACCATCTCATTTATTAGGAGACCACAGATGTTCTTAACATACATTGGCAAAGCAGGATAAAATCAGCAAAATGAGTATGTATTTGCAACCAGCACTGCACTGAAAAACACAACATAATTTTTTATGTCCTGCCAGTCAAGCCCACAGAGGTTTACCAATCACAACGTGCAATCACACTGAAAATATTGGTTGCCTTAGGCAACTGCCTTTTTCGCCTCAGCAGAAGAGATAACCCAGGTACTGAATCAGATAAACTGTAATTTTTGGTCAATAAAAGCCTGTATGTCAGGCTTTTATCCTCCCATCAAGTCAAGCAATAACTATGCTGAATGAAAGGCTCAAGGTTCAGCTCAAGCAATAAGCCCTTGCAGAGCTGGTCACGCGATCCCGACTCATCAGCCGAGCAAACAGGCGGCTGAGCCTTGACCACCCTCTGGCTGTCTTTACCACCTTCTCCACCGGGGTTTACTGCTCCTGCCGACTCCCCACAGCCCGCCTCCAGCCCTCTGCCTGCCCACTCGCAGCCAAACCAGTCTCCTCCAGTGACCGATGCCAACTCGCCAGCCAACACAGCTGAGCCACAGACACCACACTACCCTGATGACCATTACAAAAGAGCTAATCTGGTGGACAGCACAGGCAGGCAGCTCAAAGCAGNAAAGCGTTTGCCTCACCCAGCAAAACACAAAGCAGCACAATGCGAGCACAATGCTAGGTTGGGTTCAGAGACCTGCTCCCCTTCCCAACTCCCTCATGTGTTGGCGGTGAGGTTTTGAGAAAGTTGCTTCCACTCGGGACAAATTTCCAATTTATAATTTTGGCAAAAATGGGCAAAAACTGTATTAGTAGGCCCCAGATAAGCCAGCAACGAGAAGAGTCTCACTCCCAGTGAGGACACTTAAGACCTTTAAGTAATAGTGTCAGCAGATCAAATACAAAAGTCTCCTTTCCATCAGCTAGAAATTCACGTTAGGATAACTTCACAGCTTGCCATTTTGTTGTCTTTGTCTTTTTGGATTGTAGTGTTTGTAGGTACCACAGGAAGAGGGAATTAAGGAAGAAGTGGTTTAAAACTGTTGTTCCTCCTTGAAGTTCTGCCGTAACGTGGTTTCAGGAGGTGAAACTACAACTTCCATGTATTGTCTCAACAGTTATTTCTCTACAGCTGCACTCAGTAGCAGAAAGCATCTGTGTTGTTCTGGTGAGATCTCAGGATGTGAGGAGGTGAACTAGGCTATTCATAATGTTAAGTCAGTGTCTGATCAAAGAATCCAAGAGCAGAGAGAGGCATGAAGAAAGAGAAACTAAAGATTATACAAAAGAAAAGGATACTCCAGATTTGGGTTGGTTTGGGGTTTTTTTGTTTGGTTGGGTTTTTTTGTTTTGTTTGTTTGTTTGGTTTGGTTTTTTAAGCTGAAACTTAAGGCTCAGGTTTTTTGCACCCTTGTCCCGGATGCTATCCCACCTCCCACTTCACAGTCCACAAAAAATGGAGCGCATGCTAGTACCTCAGCTGCTCTGGTTACCTTCATGAGCCATCACTGGATGTGAAATTTATGCTAAGATGTTTAAGTGTAAATAAAAGTGTCTAAGGCACAGGAGCTCTTTCCAGTTTGCCAGCAGTGCTTTGGGGGTTGGTTCAAGTCAACAGCCTTGTCCCAGCTTTGCAGGCAGGTTTTACAGCTTGCACTAAGCTGCAGGCTGCCCTGACCACAAAGCATTTACCGGGTTAGCTTTCTGCCAGCCACACTCTGCATGTGATCCACATGTACCTCGGTGTGGTTTCTCTACTCGGCACAATGCAGGTTGAAGGCGTGAACTCCTCAGCAGCACAGGGCAGACACCCGACACAGGTATAAGAGAGCCGTCTTGTACCATACAAGATCCCTTGTGTGCAACTTTGATATAATCAACTCTCAAGATATTTCAAGAGAAAACTCTTCAATACCCATATGGGAAAACAAGTTTGAGAGAGAAGATATTGAAGTGGTTAGAGTGTCTTTTTAGCTTCCTGGTCCTCACTTCAAGCAGCAGCTTCTTTCAGAGGGTACTTTTCAATTTTTAGAAGAGGTGATGGAGGAAAGGCAACATGGCAAGTGGCTTTGCCATTTTGCAAGCTAAGGAATTTAAACAATTCCTCAGAGTAAACCTGCATCTGTTTTCTGGGGTCTTTCATCAGCAGAGCCTGAGCAATAGTCTCTCCCTAAAACGCCATACTGATGCTTTTCTTTAAAGAAAGGAAAAAGAAAAAAAAAAAAAGGCAAGCAAGTGCCATGGAAAGCCCAGAGTTGAAAGACGTGACATCTCCAACATCTGACACTCACTGAGTTATTAGACCAATAACCACTCCCTACCCAGTCAATATTTCTACAAAAACCTGTCGTAACTGTCAAACTTGGTTTGAAACCCGTTGGCTATTTTCAACCAAGTAAGGAGATGTACACAGAGCATTCACACAGACCTTGTTTCCATAGAAAACTCAGTAAAGAATTGATCAGAACAATGACAAAGATTAAATAAAAAAAGAAGAGTAGTTAGTGCAGACCAGACTACAGAGCTCAACAGGAATGGCAAGTTGTTTTTTTGTGGTGGGTTTTGGGGTTTTTTTATTTGTTTTTAAGAACTAAGGGAAACAATGCGGTTTTACCTAGTAGATAACTACAGAATGAAGAATCATACAAAGCTGCACTGTAACTCTAGTGCAGCATATTAGAGATAACGGCCAAAACACCAGGTTTCAATGCTTTGCTTTCAGCTTCTTTTGAAGCTTACAAACATTTTAACCAGAAATCTGATATCCACACACAGCTAGACACAAACAGTACTACAACAGATTCAGCATGATGCAATTTGTCTGAATTCTGGGTACTCATTTGCACACCTCCTTGTTGACGACATATGCCTAAACAAGTACAGAGTCTTGTATCTCAATTAAATAAAGAAGAAATATTGCCCAACTGAAAATAAATTTGTATAACTCATTAGAGGAGAGCCACCTGAGAGTTGCACACTTTTTTCACACCATCAACTTTAAAAAAATACTCTTAACAGTATCCTGAAAGAAACTCTGCCTCTTTTCAAAAATAACACTGCACATGGCAGGAAGAGAGGGTTACTTAAACACTCAAATTCAGCTCTGCAGTAACAAGTTTGGTTTTAATATGATGCTCACAAAGAAAACAGCTATAGGCATATTAAGCTGAATTTAATATATTCAATCTTTCTCTATATCTACTATACTGTTTTACATTCTATACTGATAAAATGTAATATGTGATGACAACATTAAACGCACAATGTGCCTTGTAAGCATCTGAGGTCCAGAATGGGAGATGTGCTAGGTGACATACTTAATAGAAACTTTAATCGAAAGAGCTTAAGGACGCAGAGGGAAATGACTTCATCTCCCACACCATGAGATAACAGGCCACTGTCTAGTGAAAGAAATGAGGATGGGAAAGTCAGGACATTCCTAATATTTTAGGCAGGGAGCAGAAAATAACTCAGTTCTGACCAGCTCTAGCAAGCACCTTCAGAAGGACGTATTACCTGGAAGAAGGATACAGGATAGAGAAGGAAGAGGTAGCTTTAGGCACTCTCTGGGACATGCCAGCCCAGCTGCAGGGCTCATTAGCCACTATCACAAGCTAGTTAAGACACTGAAGTAGCTAAGAAAGAATCTTATGTTAAAAAAAAACAAACCAAACAAACAAACAAAAAAAACCAAAACCAACTTATGTCTAAGCATAACTCTAAAAATACATTTTGATGTGTCATCTTTTCACGACTTCGAAAACAAACCTTTCCTGTAGTAGATCAAATAAATATATTTTTAACTCTAAACCTTTACTTAGAACCAGTCTGACCTCAGGACATCTGCTACGCAACAAGGCATCCCACCACCAAGGACATGAATGATTCTTGCAATGCTCCAGTCCCAGTTGAGTTCAAGGGTTCTCAGAGGATAAAAGCGTTCTCCTTTACTACACTGTATGGGTCATGGAGGGATTGTATGGGTCATTGCAGGGATTCGGGTGGAGAAGGGGTTTGTGTGACAAGCCTTGGGCAGGCCATCTCCTTGGTACTCAACAGTTTAATCATAGAATCATAGAATCATAGAATCATTAAGGTTGGAAAAGACCTCTAAGGTCAACGAGTCCAACTGTTAGAGTTTACTCTAAGCATGTCTAAACCTTGAGAGTCCTCAAGGAATTCTGCAATGAACATGAAGTTGGCAAATGAGTCATCAAAATGCAGGGCAGGAGTAAGCTTTTAAATTCAGCTACAGCCTGATTTGAACCAACAGAGATGCCATTTTACTTTGGTGACCATAGCAAGTTGTGCTATATTTTTGACCAAGATCTACATCAGTGTTACCTTGAATAGCTTTATGTTTCCAACGGATCGCTGCCATAGTCCAGAAATGATGACCAGTTTAAAAAAATTTGAAAGGAAAAAGGGAAAATTTTTGTTTCGAGATAAGATTTGGATTGTAGCAAAAAATCATCCCAGAGCCTACTCGGAAACAGGAATGTACATCAACATACAACGATGAGACAGATGCAAATATGTCTTTCTTTAGTCATATTTAATCATGTTTAAGATTGCTCACTGAGTGGAATGGCATAACAATCACAACAGCAGGAAAACTTGAGTGAGGATTTCCCCACCACCCTCCAAGAGGAGTTTTTACCAATGATTTGGATCAATATTTGTCTTGAGCACCAAGTTCCTTTCTGGGGTACAGAAAACAAGCACATATATTTTTTCTCTCCATAACAGCTAAAACATTTTCTAGAGGAACTTAACAGGTGTTGGCATCAAATGTTCAAGTACTTTGAACATAGTGTACTGTTTCATGTGCCAGAAGAGGAAAATACCCAAATTCTTCTGTTCTTGGGGTCCATACCCCATTGCCTGGCAAAGAGCAAGCACATTAACACTCACTTAACACACTCACTGCACGTGAGCAGTGGTTGGTTAGTGACAGCACACTTACATCCCAGCTGGTGAGGAGATACCTCCTCTCCCCAAGAAGATTCCCACACTGCTAGTCAAAACCTTCCTCTGATGCTTGTACTTCAACGTGGTGGAAGGCTTGTCCCAATGACCTTGAAAGCGATTTTCGTCTGGAATTATAAAACCTGGTGTTAGGGCAATACATGTTGGATAAAGGGCAAAGATTGAAAAAAAAAATTGGTCATCAAAATAGGAGAGTTGACCATTTGCTGTTTCTTAAAAAAACACAACGAAACCAAACAAAAGCAATAGGGTCATCATTAAAGCAAGCCCCAGGATGAAGATAAAAGCAGTTCAAGATTTTTGCAGTATGTAGCGGTGTGGGAAGAACCTAGGCTAATATCCAGTGCCAAGTAAAATCACTGACACAACCAAAGTTCCTGACTGCCACAAATTCCCACAGAGGTACTGCCATAAAGATGTAATTTAACTCTTGTCAAAGGCCTGGTCTACAGAGCCCCATGAGCAATACCAAGGAACCCGAGAAAGGGCTGTTCATGCCCCATTAATTGGACACAAACAAGGAAAATATTCATCAGAGAAGGCACAGGAAACCCAAGGAAGAAGAATGGATAAAACCCAGTTTTTTTTAGAGCATCNAAAAAAACCAAAACCAACTTATGTCTAAGCATAACTCTAAAAATACATTTTGATGTGTCATCTTTTCACGACTTCGAAAACAAACCTTTCCTGTAGTAGATCAAATAAATATATTTTTAACTCTAAACCTTTACTTAGAACCAGTCTGACCTCAGGACATCTGCTACGCAACAAGGCATCCCACCACCAAGGACATGAATGATTCTTGCAATGCTCCAGTCCCAGTTGAGTTCAAGGGTTCTCAGAGGATAAAAGCGTTCTCCTTTACTACACTGTATGGGTCATGGAGGGATTGTATGGGTCATTGCAGGGATTCGGGTGGAGAAGGGGTTTGTGTGACAAGCCTTGGGCAGGCCATCTCCTTGGTACTCAACAGTTTAATCATAGAATCATAGAATCATAGAATCATTAAGGTTGGAAAAGACCTCTAAGGTCAACGAGTCCAACTGTTAGAGTTTACTCTAAGCATGTCTAAACCTTGAGAGTCCTCAAGGAATTCTGCAATGAACATGAAGTTGGCAAATGAGTCATCAAAATGCAGGGCAGGAGTAAGCTTTTAAATTCAGCTACAGCCTGATTTGAACCAACAGAGATGCCATTTTACTTTGGTGACCATAGCAAGTTGTGCTATATTTTTGACCAAGATCTACATCAGTGTTACCTTGAATAGCTTTATGTTTCCAACGGATCGCTGCCATAGTCCAGAAATGATGACCAGTTTAAAAAAATTTGAAAGGAAAAAGGGAAAATTTTTGTTTCGAGATAAGATTTGGATTGTAGCAAAAAATCATCCCAGAGCCTACTCGGAAACAGGAATGTACATCAACATACAACGATGAGACAGATGCAAATATGTCTTTCTTTAGTCATATTTAATCATGTTTAAGATTGCTCACTGAGTGGAATGGCATAACAATCACAACAGCAGGAAAACTTGAGTGAGGATTTCCCCACCACCCTCCAAGAGGAGTTTTTACCAATGATTTGGATCAATATTTGTCTTGAGCACCAAGTTCCTTTCTGGGGTACAGAAAACAAGCACATATATTTTTTCTCTCCATAACAGCTAAAACATTTTCTAGAGGAACTTAACAGGTGTTGGCATCAAATGTTCAAGTACTTTGAACATAGTGTACTGTTTCATGTGCCAGAAGAGGAAAATACCCAAATTCTTCTGTTCTTGGGGTCCATACCCCATTGCCTGGCAAAGAGCAAGCACATTAACACTCACTTAACACACTCACTGCACGTGAGCAGTGGTTGGTTAGTGACAGCACACTTACATCCCAGCTGGTGAGGAGATACCTCCTCTCCCCAAGAAGATTCCCACACTGCTAGTCAAAACCTTCCTCTGATGCTTGTACTTCAACGTGGTGGAAGGCTTGTCCCAATGACCTTGAAAGCGATTTTCGTCTGGAATTATAAAACCTGGTGTTAGGGCAATACATGTTGGATAAAGGGCAAAGATTGAAAAAAAAAATTGGTCATCAAAATAGGAGAGTTGACCATTTGCTGTTTCTTAAAAAAACACAACGAAACCAAACAAAAGCAATAGGGTCATCATTAAAGCAAGCCCCAGGATGAAGATAAAAGCAGTTCAAGATTTTTGCAGTATGTAGCGGTGTGGGAAGAACCTAGGCTAATATCCAGTGCCAAGTAAAATCACTGACACAACCAAAGTTCCTGACTGCCACAAATTCCCACAGAGGTACTGCCATAAAGATGTAATTTAACTCTTGTCAAAGGCCTGGTCTACAGAGCCCCATGAGCAATACCAAGGAACCCGAGAAAGGGCTGTTCATGCCCCATTAATTGGACACAAACAAGGAAAATATTCATCAGAGAAGGCACAGGAAACCCAAGGAAGAAGAATGGATAAAACCCAGTTTTTTTTAGAGCATCTCATTCCTCTACATTAGTGATTTCTTAAGTTCTGACTGAAAAACCTTTTATTCAAGTAAGCACACAATCTTGCTTTCAGTCTTGCCTATTTCTTGGCCTCATTGCTGCATTCAACAGAATTACTAAAACACAAATTACGTATAGTAATGTACATAAACTCTTTTCAGGAGTAACATTTAAAACTGGGGAGTAATCATAAAGCAATATATGTTTCTTTTAAACCAAATTTTTGTTTGGACAGTAACAGAAATTGCCATAATGATTCAGCCACCTATACCTGAAATCTGTCCTGTAAAAATTGGATGCTTCAAATCATCAAGACACTGCATATTGCAGAATATAAACCAGAATTATGTTCACTCGCCAGCTGAGAAATGTTTGCTATTTATACTGCGCTGTAATTCTGATGCATATACTCAATCTTAAAACCACATAAACATATTTGGCACTGGAATAAAAGGAAAAAAAGTTTCAGCATTCAAACTCATCTAATAATGCCGATGAGATCACATTAAAACAAACAACCCCCTGCCAGATAGATAAGGGAAACTATTAGCACTGTTAGATCAAGTCATAATGGATTCATTTGATGAGAAGCTAAAAACCCCAGGACTTTCAAAGGCGAGACATAACCATCCACCCGCCAAATGTTCAGAACAGCATTCTCCCAGGCAAGAATTCACACCATTGAACTGACAGTGTTGAAACATGCAGTTATCCTCAACACTGTTTGCTTTTGCCTCATCCGCAGTGAAGACGACAAGAGGCAAAACTATGACTGTGATCCAAACACAAGGAACGCTTACCTTAAACACAACCGTTTTCTACCATGAGCTCCCAGGAACTCACTGAAACTATGCCCAGATCCAGGAAGTTCCTCCAACTTCCTCCTCCCTCCATCCCCTAGTTAAATACAATAAAGCAAACACAGCTGGGGCTGGAGAGGAACAGAGCCATCAAATTGCACAAAACCAGCCGACTGACAGCCCTGAGTACATACAGCAGCCATCTTTCACCATGTCCCACCTCAGACCCAGCCTGGTGGGACTGGTAGCAGATGCCTGCAGAGGAGCATGAGGAACAGCATGCATGAATACACCCTCCTGAATTCCTAATTTTTTTAATTAAGTCTAAACGTTAGGATTTTGGATCACATCACCTCCTGCCCCTGTTCTCCATTGGAAACAGTTTTAAAATAAGCTGCTGTCCTGGTTTCGGCTGG
>VZTQ01009508.1:184573-260375 GCA_013400755.1 Pelecanoides urinatrix | reverse complement strand
GGCCGAAATGAATGCTGTAATATCACTGCGGCACGGGGCGGGTGGGTAGCGGTGGTCTTTGGCGCTTGTCCTGCCCGTCGTTGCCTCCCTTCCGCTGCCGTCCCTGTCAGCAGCCTCGGTGTGTGCGTAGCTGTGAAAAGGTGCTAGCTGGCTTTTGGCTAAAGTCGCCCTATTCTTGATTGGTTTTTTCCTTCGGCTCAAGCACACAGAGGACGGTACGGGTCGCTCCTATGCGTGTTTTGGAACTCAAAAGAGTTTGAAGCTCCATCTTGGATTAGCAGATTTAATTGAGTTTATTGGAAAACTGCTTTACAAGTTAGCTAAACCCTCGTTTCACGAAGTACTAATAAAACGCTTGGCATAAGAACATGCTGCGGTTCATGGTGCCAATTATTAATTAAAGAAAACTTAGATTTGTAGTCATCATCTGTTGACTTGATGGGCCACAGGATTTAATTCTTTGACTGTAGTGGTTCAGTGTTCTTTTGTTATCCTTCCAGGGATCAGCTTAAGCTTGAAACATCGTTGCCTTGACTAGCTGACTTCTGCAGGATGCCACACAAGATCGGTTTTATAGTTGTTAGTTCATCGGGACACGAAGATGGCTTCAGCGCAAAAGAGCTGATGGTTCATGCACCAACAGTGAACGGATGGCGATCACCTAGGTACTGCGAGTGAATGTGCATGGTTCTGAAACACTGAGTTTAAAATGAGCGGGAGAGGTACCGTGCATGGTTAGTAGTTCACAGCATCCCAGACCGAACTTATTAAAAAACCAAAAAAGTTACTTTAATCCCATGGAATCCTTATCCTGGGGGAAAAAAGCGCCTTGGTTACCACCTAGAGGCATCACATTGCATTTAAATAAAATCCTTTAAAAGAAAAAAGGGAACTATTTTTGTTCTTGTCAATCTTCTTGGAGTTTGCAACTGCTTTGGCTTAGTATTAAAAAATCAGTCTTCTCAGCACATTCTCTAGATGTGTATTGGGCACTTTAACATACACATGCATGCAATAAAGTGAAGAGAAGAGTGTTTCTACTCTACTCTTTGGTTTCTTTTTACAATATTTGTAGTGCTGAATTAAACTATAATAACTTTGGAAAGTTTCAGAATTAAATGTTACTCAAGTTGGAAGTGAAGTCATCTTTAAAATGATGATTCAGAAATTTTGTCTGTTTTCAGACTCTGTCAGTATCCACAGGAAATTGTTCTGCAGTTGGTGGAGAGATGTCGAATACGAAAACTGCAGTTGCTTGCTCACCAGTACATGATTTCAAGCAAAATTGAGTTCTACATCAGTGAAAGCTTGCCTGAATACTTTGCTCCTTATCAGTCAGAGAGGTTTCACAGACTCGGGTAAGTCCAAAAGCTCTAAATGGTTTTATTACCTTAATCAGAAAGGCCTCAGGAGGAAATAATATTCATTATGCTTTGCATGCGACATGGATATGCTGTGCTGCAAGCAGTAAACAGATTCCGTACTTGCTTAGATCTGTAACAAAGCTGAAGATGTAGGTGTAAGAGGCATGATGCAGATGAACACTCCTGTCAGCTGACAGCACACATTGTTTCAATTATGAGGAAGTTTTAAACCTTATCAAAGTACTAACCTGAGGAGAAAAAATACAGCTGTGTATTTGTACCTTTCCCCTGCTTACTTGTTACATTTTCCTTCTCAGTTATGTCCCTCTCTCGGACAATGAAAAGACTGATTTCAAAGCACGAGAGTTAAAATCTGTGTATATGGATGCAGTTGGCCAGTACCTGAAGCTGATTTTCCATAAAAATTATGTCAATAAATACAACTTATATGGTCAGGTAAGTTGAGTTGAGAGTCTTACTTGGTAAACTAGATGAAGTTTCAGTAGTACAGAACAGGCATAGAAATCTGCTCCCTTGATTTGTAGAAGCTAAAAATGTTGGTTGAAAGCTCCTGGGTTTATTTTTGGTTTCTTTTAAAACAGAAAATACTAATAAGAGGCTATAAGTGACTTGGAATCATGACCAAGTACATGCAACTTACCCAGAACAAACGAGTCAAGTGCACGTTCCGTTACTGCCTTTCATTCTGAGTTTTAGACTGCACAGCAGGCTCTGTGCTGGAGACAAAGTACTTCCTCTGGGAACAGCTTTGCGGTCACTACAAAGCCACTCTTAGTCTTTAGGATCTGATGCGGCATTAAGTGGAGCTGTTGTACAGCCGTCCTGATACAGAAAAAGCAAATATCTGCCTCAGTTCTGCAGTGACTCTTTTCACTTCCATCCCAGAGCAGAAAAGGGAACAACTGATGACTGTGCAATGTGGTCTGTAGATTTCGTAATAAATTTTTAATGAAGCATGAAGTACATTTAGCACTTAGTGCTTTTCTTTGCTTCCATACAACCCTGGAGACCACAGGTCCTATTTTTTTTTTAATACAATTTTGTGTTCCAATTTTTTTGTTTCAGTTTTCATAAGATATGGAAAATGTAATGATCTTATGCATTTACATTTTCTTTAAATCTATCCCAGGTTGCCCTCGTAGCTATAAACATTATTGGAGATCCAGCAGACTACAGTAATGACAGCAATAATACTGTAAGTGCAAAGCATCCCTGTCTTTTTACTGTTGCTACACCTGTTCAGTTACAGGGTTCTTGGGGCAATGGAATGCATCTTTCTTCTGCTAGTTTTGAGCTGTAGCAGAGCTGCCATATATTGATTTTTTGTTTAAGTTTTTGGTTTTTAGGTTGTCTTGAAGCAAGAAAGCTCTCAAAAATGGAGCCTAATTTGTGGATACAAAAAATAAAACATAATCAATTGGAATGTTTGCATTTTCAGCCTCTGCAAATTCTTTTTCATATTGTTTCAATATGCCCCAAAAAATAAGTATTATAAGTTGCATAGCTTATGTTTATTGTGGCAAGTCAGCATTTCTCTCCTGAACATACACTGGATGTTGATGAATGTGCATTAAGATTTTTTTTTTTTCCCCCTCCCCTACATAGCCTTCCAGAGAGAAGCTGATAGACCACTACTTAGGAATTAAATCAGATGATCCTGCCTTAGATGGAACTTACCTTGGGTAAGGATGTTCTTTTGCATATACCCTGGCAAAACTTCTACTCAGTCTAAAGTAGTTCTCAGCCTCTGTATTTTGTTCTCAGCTAGGGAAAAGAGAAGACGTAATGCTCAGCCTCATCTATTTTGGATTAGCTGGAAGTTTATTTTATTCATTTTATATCTTCAGGAAACCTGACTCCATTTCACCTCTGGATGATTTGGCTTTTGACATGTACCAGGATCCAGAAGTTGCTCAGATAATACGTAGACTGGATGAGAAGAAGCGTGAAGCTGTCCATCATGAACGCTACGATTATGCCAAGAAACTCAAACAAGCTATCGCAGACTTGCAAAAGGTATTTTTGAAAGACTGTTTATCTCTTAAGCCAAACAGTGTTCCAATAGTCCATCAGACACCCTAGCATTCATGTGGAATTGTAATGATTTCCAGTATATTTTCGAAATAGTAATTTTAAATTCAGATAGCTTGATTTAAATAACTTGGCTGGAAATACTGAAACGTCTGCATATATGCAGTAATGTGATTCCAAGCTAGCTTGTTATACCATCTTCTAGGTAGGGGAACGACTTGGACGGTATGAGGTAGAGAAGCGCTATGCTGTAGAGAAAGAAGATTATGATCTTGCTAAGAAGAAGAAACAGCAAATGGAAGGGTACCGCCTGAGGGTGTATCAGCAACTGGAGTTCCACGACCTTCTGGATGCAGAGCTGATGGTGGGTACTGTTACTCCTAATTCAAGAGGCTTTATCATCTGGGTGTTGTAAATAGAAATGGCAGAGCAACCAAAATAAACTCAGAGAATAAGAGTTGTTACACAGGTATTTTATGACAATTACATATGGATTTTAAGCTTTCTATTTGGGTTGTGGATTCCCCTAACCAAAGACTTGCATGTGGCATTTTATGAACATGCTTAGTTCTCCATAAATTACATTACATTAAACTGTCAAGGTCTCAAGCAAATGACATTAAAATCCTGAATGTTTTGCATAATTTCAGGGCTACCCTATGCAAATTCATAAGGTACTTTCTTGTATTTTGAAGGGCTATAACAGGCTATGCTGGCATCACAGCTAACCATATAGAATTAATGTGATAAAATATATATATTTTAAATATTTTATGTTGTTCTCAGAACAGGAAGCTTTATAACCTCTTCACACATGCATCCACACATAATTATTTTCCGATTGTTTCATAAAGCTGCATACAGTGGAGATGATTACATGTCTGTGAGTGAGGTCTGATATTTACTTGAAAGCAGCAGAATCTTGTTGACTGTCAGAGTTGTAGCTGTATTAACTCTGATTTTAGAACGTTGTTAGCCTTGCTTTACAAAATCTGCTTCCCTTTCTCAGATTCGAAAACCAACTGAATTGCCTTTGGAGCCTTTGATTTATACTGACAATCCTCAGTGCACAAAAGCTACAAATTCACCTCCTTGTGAGCACACAGAACTGCAAAAGGGCGAACTGTGGAAAGCAGAGCCTTTGCTGGAAGAGAAGTCAGGAGATCCCACTTCTACTGAGCCCTTTGTTCCCCATCAGTCCCCTCCTCCTCCTGTGACTCATCCCATAACCTCTGGGGAAGTGTTTCCCAAAGAAAATGTGAGTAGTGTACCTCTGTTACTGCAGAAATCTATCACAGCAGATGATCTTGTATTCAACCTTCCAAAACAACAAGGTCTTTTGTGGTTATTCTCATGGCTTATATAGAATCTGAAATTGACTGTATTACTGAGCAGTGCCCAGCTAATAATTGGCATTGGTTTTTCTCTTTCCTGAATTTCTTTGGAAGCTTTGGAAGCTCATTGAGATTGAGGCAAGAGGGGTTTATACCTGATTTACAAATAGATGAATGGAAGCAAATCGACATTAAATGACTAATCAGGGGTCACACAGCCAATATAGTGGAAGCTGAATTCTGCTTGCTCCATTAATGGCTTAATAAATCTTCTTAGAGATCAGGTTGGATGAATCTACAGCAGCAAGGGAATTTGTTGGAATGTGGTTGTAGGGTAAAAGTCTTGGTGTCATGTCTAAAGAGAGGAAGAAAATCATAGTATCTAGTTATCTTGATCTTTAGGTTTTGCTGCTCCAGCTTTTGGCAAAGCTATGGAAGACTTGTGTTGACTCTAGTAGCAGTAGTAGTCTCTCTTAACAGGATGTTGACATTTAAATAATTTAATAAATAAAGCTTCATGACTTGCTGGCTTCCTATCAACACCTGATTTCCTCTGAGATGTGTGCACTTCCACAGAAGGCATTCTGTGTGTTTTTTATTATATTCCATATTCAAGGAACCTGAAATGGTTCCTTGAGCCTGACCTGTTAATCCATTTTACTCATCGTTTTTCAACAGAATTATATTTCTATAAAAGAAAAAGTTTTATTCACAGGCACTGATTTAATTTCTTCATGATGGTATTATGGGTACTTCAACATCTCTACTTAATTGTAAAGCAATACTGCTTTGTCAGGGGAAAAAGTACATTGAAGTGAATCCAATTAGTGATGAAACAACTTCATATTTAAGTCATTTCTAGAATAGCAAATTTTATCTTCTCTATTAGGTTGAATTTTTACCTTATGATGAGAGACCTCTTCCAGCTATCTGTAAACAGCCTGATGAAGCAATTGCGTACCTTGAGGCAGAGATGACTGAAGAGGATATCCATGATACTCCAAGAAGTGGCATTACTGGGGAACCAGAACCATTAACTGAGAAGGCACTGAGGGAGGCCAGCTCTGCTATTGAAGTTTTTGGGGAAGCTTTGGTAAAGAACAACAAAATAAACACATAGATTATTGTCATCTGTGTTGAGTTGATTTGATATGCACTCTGTCAACAAAGACCTACTGATACGATTTGTACATGCTCAGAGCTGTTACTTAAAAATCTGAGATTAAAATTTGACCTTGAGTATATGGGTGCCTGTTTTCAATGTTTATATGACGTTGTAGTTTTATGATTGATTACTTGATGAGCTATTAAGCAGATAGTGTCTGGTAGATTGCTTTAAGGTACGGACCCTTCCTGAATACTCATAACTTGCCACTGTCTTTTGTAGGGAGAGGAAACCATTACTGTGCCTGAAATGGTTCCTTGAGCCTGACCTGTTAATCCATTTTACTCGTCCTTTTTCAAAATTATGTGCTTTTAATAAAAGCCAGATTCCTGTAGGAAACGCCTGGGGATTCCATGCTTAAGTTCATATGTTCTTTTGAGGCTGTTTCTGTATATAAATGTTGAATAAATGTTGAAATATCAGTATTGACTTTTTAAGAGATAAACTTGTTCTGTATTCAGGTTTCAGGAGCATATTCCAAAACTTGGTCGTATCGAGAAGATGCGTTACTGGCTGTATATAAGAAGCTGATGGAAATGTCGCTAAACACTCCAAAGGATGATTTAAAGAACATGCTGCGGGCTGCCATTTTTCTTGTAAGGAGAGCCATCAAAGACATAGTGTCTTCAGTAAGTTGTAATATGTTTGATAAGAAATGCTGCAGTGAAGAACTAACAGCAAAAATTGTAGAACCGTGTGGTTAACACACTTTAAATAATTTAAACAAATAGTTGGTAAAACTACTTTTGAGTAAGTTTAAAAAAAAAAAACAAAACAACACCAAACTCAAAAAACAAAACAAACCAAAAAAAACCCAAAACCAACTGAAATGTCAGCTTTTAGTTAGGGTCAAGGACTGGGCGCTGTCTAGCATTCAGCAGCATGGAAAATACTGCCCTGGGCTGAGTAGTGAGCTTGAGAAACAACTGCTGATGCAGTAAATGTATAGTGTGGTTGAGCCTTTGGGGTTTTTTTTGGGTTTTTTTCTTTTTCTTTAAAGAAGTTGAAATATAGCAATGAAGTAAGTTTTATTTCCCAGCTTGAGAGACTACAGTTAGCCTAAGGAGACTTAGGCTTCAAATAAGCCTTAAACAAGAAGAAAAGGAAAAAAAAATCAAAAGCTGTGTTATTCTTTATAAAACGAATTCTGAAGCCTTTCACCTAAGCCCTGGTAACATGTTTTCTGGAAGAGAGATATCTGAAGTAGCTTCCTTTAAGAGTGTTACTGTAATTCTAGATTCCTGTTGCTGCTGTTCTTTAGAACTACAGAAAAGATTTTACAATATTGTCTGAAAACAGGAATCTGTGTGGTATTTTTGTTCAGTGTTTCCATTTTCTTTTTAACTTAGGTTTTTCAAGCTTCCCTGAAACTTTTAAAAATGATCGTTACCCAATATATACCAAAACATAAACTAGGAAAACTAGAAACTTCTCATTGTGTGGAAAAAACGCTTCCAAATTTGCTTTCTAGAACAGGAGACTCTTCATCCCGTCTTCGCCTTGTGGCTTCTAATTTTATTCAGGTAGGTGCTTTTCTTTAAATTACAATTTGATTTGCATTAAGAATGTCACAGAGCTTACAGGTGGATAACATCTAATCAGACTTGACTTTAAGTCCACAGTTTGCTGCTGTAAAGGATTATGCCTTATGTGGAAGGCAAAGTGGTAGCACCAGCTTAGTATCTGTGCAGTGTTTTGTCACCTTTGCTGTGGGCGACAGTGGGGAGATAGCTGATGCGAGAAGGGTGTAACTCTTCCATCCTTCTTAGCTGCAAGTGATCTACAGAGATGAGAGCAAGAGGGTGCAACATACTCCTCAGACTGTGTTGTGATTTGACTGCATTTTTGACAGTCCACTTTTGAAAGTCAGCTTAGCAAAAGCATAAAAGAGATGCCCATTTTAAAAGACAGTCCATTCCTTGCTCAATGTTAGCAAAGAGCAGCTGTGAATAACTGCTAGAGGATTACAGGCTCTCTTTTCCAGTAGAATTTAGAAGAAAGAACCGTAGTTTTGTGTGAAAATGTATTAATTCAGTCCCAGGAGTGGAATGAGTCACTGGCTCTGGGTTACTTACTCTTTCTTGCATCCACACATGGAGGGAAAAGACTCTTCTTTTGCTGCAGCCGTGATTAAAATTTTAACAGTGTTATTGTGTGAAGTGGTCTGGTGTGTCACTGGAACCCCAAAGGTGACAGGTTACTTTATTACTACTGCTTGGCTTGTTTATAATAGATTTTGTAATTGAATGAGAAGGGAAATGAGAACATGGTTACAAATGTATTTTCATAGACAGGACATGGCCCTGCGAGAAGGAAAATGTGTTTATTTTGTATCGCTGCTAATAGATGATAGAGTGCCTGAATAAGCAGTTCTCTAGGGAAGGTGCCGCCTATTTCTAGAAATCGGTATGTCCAAAACAGACGAGGCAGCCCAGTGATGGCTGCATCTGGCCCTCAGGAAGAGGGACTGCAGGACACCATCATCTGCTTGAGTGTCTGTCGGCTGACAGGAACTGGGAGGAAGGGTGCGTCGGCTTATTAAACGTTCTGCTACAAGCAAAGAAGTAAACATTGAGCTTTGAATAACAGCAAAATTTAGCCCTTAAGGTTCCTTGCAAAACAGAATGAGAAATTATAAGATGGCATATGTTTTCTGAAGCAGTCTTGAAATTCATCTTGATGCAATGTCAAGACTTTGTATCCTTTGTGACACTTCTCATCTACCTCCTCCTCATACAGTTCAGTGTAAGATGGAGTTCTTGAAATTCTTCTTACAACCCAGTTCTATAACTCAACTGAGCATGTCTAAGATTTTATTGATTTCTCAGTAGCTTTCTCTCTGATGCCAAAAGCAAGAACAAACCACTGTATAAGCTTCTCTTTAAAGCCTTTGCAAGCAACTTCTGGCTGCTAAGGTAACAAATAAGCAGCTACTTCTTATGGAAGACTTATTTAATTTTACTTAAATTGTTATAAGTAACTTAGAATAACTCAACTTTGAAAAGACAGTTCATTTTCCTCATTTAGCATTCCTGCGTGCACACTGACTCTTTGTATGTTTATAGGAAATGGCACTGAGTAGTGAAGTTAAACCTCTTCAGATTATTCCAGTTCATTTAGTTCAACCATTAAAATCGAACTCCCCAACACATCTGGCAATGAGTCAAGTGGAATTAGTGGAATGCCTCTTGAAAGACATGGGGACTGAAAACTCTGGGTTTACCATCAGCAATGTCATGAAGGTAGGAGTCTGCATTTACAGCATCTGACGTTTTTTCCTGTTGCTGTTTTATTAGGGCTTGTCTGTCTGTTTTGGAATGCTTGGTGAATTACTAAAGAGAATTTATGAACCTCTTGGAGGTGACAACACACAACAAGATGGCAAGATGCCAATACAGGAAAAAGGAATCACTGGGTCAAAAGGTGTTTGGAAAAACCTGTCTGTATGAAGATTTCTCCCACTGCAATGAAATAATTGTCTTAGACTAATAAACAAGTCTTTAAAAAACATGTGGGAAGAGAGGCATAATTTTTTTTTTCTTTTCAGTTTGCAACGGGAGCTTTGGAACACAGAGTTTATGAAGTTCGTGAGGTAGCATTGCGGATTATCTTTGACATGTACAGGAAGCACAAGGCTGCTATACTGGATTATCTTCCTCCAGATGATGCACGCATCCGCAAGACTGTTATCTACAAAATGCTCTTTGAGGGATTCACTAAAATAGATGGTAAACCTTCTGAAGCTGAAATTAGGGTACGTAGTAAGATTGTAGAACATACGTAGCTACTTTAAACATTGCATTCAACTGAGCAAAATACTGAAGCCTAAAGAATACAGAGATGGTACTTCTGAAATAATACACAATCATTTTGGAAAATATACATATACTATTTTATGCTGGCTGACCTTGGAAACAGTAAGCACAGAGGAAATGCTATGTGTTTCTTTCAGGTTAGTACAGAGGAATTTGGGGGGAGGGAGGTGTTACTGTAACAGACCAGTCATTTAACCGAGCAGGATATTTCTTGTACTGCATTGACCATTTGTTCTATGCTGATGTGTTTTGCAATCTCTTCTATATGACAAATGGTTCACAAACTTCTGTAATTGAAAGAGTATTTCTTGACAGGCACAAAGAAAGGCAGTAACGGAAGAAGCAGAGAAACGGAAGAAGGAAGAAATAAAAGTTCTGCAAGGTCAGCTGGCAGCTCTAAAGGAGATACAAGCAGAAGTTCAAGCTGGAAAGGTTAGGGTGTTTTGGGTTTGTTGTTTTGGTTTTTGGGTTTTTTTAATCCTTTTTTCCTCAGGGTATCACAGGCTTAAATAATGAAGATTACTGTTGTCTCATTATAAACTAAAAACATGAAAAAAGAAAGAGAGAGAGACTCCATGACATACACTAACTGACTGTCATCCTCAGCAGTCCAGTTTAAAATTTGGGGGGTTGTTTTTCCTTACATAGAATAAAATTTGGATTCTTTTTGGTAGTTTTGTCTATCCTATGGTAAATTTGAGAATGTTTCTGGAAGTCTAAGTGTTTCTCTACCAGCTAGAGCACAGGAATCGTACTGAGTGCGTCAAGGCCCTCCAGAAGCATGCCGTACTGCACATCCATTAAGTTTTATATCTGAACCTTAGAAAGGTAGTCAGCTACCCCAATGCCGGGAAGTAGGACTGGTTTTTCCATCCTCAGAAGATTGCTGCCTCAATACTGAGGGATTTGCTGTAGGACCCAAGGCACGAACGTTGTAATGCATTGGCTCTGCTTCTAAGCTTTTAATTCCAGAGGAAAATCAGGATATAATCTGTTCTCTTTCTCCCTGGCAAGCATCGCAGTCATTAACCAAATTTCTGACTTAAATTTCTTTATTCAATAGGAGAAAGAATTTGATTTTCAGAAGCCAAAGAATCAAGGTACGTGGTTTCAAATAGTATTAAGAAATGTAGGGATATTTCAATATGTCTTTGAAACACTGTAGATGCTTAATGGATTATTGAATTGTCTCAGTTAAAAACATGCCCGAGTGCTTCAGATTGGCTGAGTCTCAACCTGCCACGGAGGTAACCATTAAGTTCATGAAAGATTTATCATCAGCTAACCAGTTAATTTCTAATAAGAAATTAGTATAGCTTGGCTTGAAACCATTTTAGATTTCTTCCCAACCTGAGGTAGGTCATCTACTACATGTAAAAATGATCACTAAAATATTTTACTGTTGTAGATCACTAAAGCAGTAGTTTCCCAACTGCCTACAGGTATGTTGTCTTTCAGTGCTTGTTTACCAATATGGCAACGGTATGCTTCTGTTAGGTGTTTTTACTGTTAAGATCCAGAAAAGCAGTATTTCTAGGCATGCACAAAAACTAATTAAAATGTGATCTTGTTTTTAATAGTTCTCTTTTTACAGGTTACCAGGTAAACAAAAGCCCACAGCCTGGAGCAGCAGAGATTCCAGATGATCATCCCTCTGTTGCAAATTACTTGGATAAGTAAGTTAGATGAGCAGCTTCTATCACTTTAAGCACTTAGTATAACCTGAAAGCTAATAACATTCATAACATTTTTCCAGTAGTTCAAAGCTACTATCTTCAGCATTGAAACAATGAAAAAGAAAATCTCTTCTAACAGATTTAGAATTACCACCAGGCAATCCTAGATGTTGATTTTTTTAAGTTCTTGGATAGTGTGACCTTGAACTTGTTTTCTGAGTAGTTGCTTGTAGGATAAGAAATTGCCACAGTTTAATGTTCAACTGCCACTATAAAATAAGACAAAGATATATTGTAGCTTTCATGTGTATTGTAGGATAGGGGCATAGAGAAAGCATTTGAAAATTCTGGAACCATGAAAGCTAGTTTCAGTGAGTTGTTCTCAGTGCTCTTGTGGAATTATGTCTTTCTACATGAACAAATGCTTTATAGTTGTATTTGCCATAAATTATATAATATTATCTGTTCATGCCCTGTCCTAAGGTCAGCACTATATAGAGAAAGTAAGGTGTACTAAGATGTTAGCTATTTTTCAGAACAGTTTCTAACACAAGAAACAGGGTTTATCCATTTCACTCTGTGATGTTACTGATGTTTGTATTTTTTTTCCTAGCTTATGTATTTTTTGTGGTGAAAGGGATGAATCCTTCACAGAGGAAGGATTGGATCTCCATTACTGGAAACACTGCCCTATGTTAACCAGATGTGAGCACTGCAAACAGGTTAGGCATAAACTTTCTAGAGCTACTACAAGACTTAACTGTTGTTATTCTGGTTTTAAGGTGCTAGAAGATATTTAACGCTAAGGTAGATGAATTCTGAACACAACTATGTGATCTTGGGTAGTCCTTCTTGAAAAGAGCAGTGTTGTAAATTGTATTAATAACTGGACTAAAATTTGTTTTTCCCTTTGTCATTTTGGAAACTGAGATTTAACTTCCAAAAATCACATAAGCAGTTTTTTTAATACTATCCGTATTTACTCAGTACAGTACAAATCTTCTTGGGTGCCTCTTGCTCTGTTGCAGGTGGTGGAAATAGCAAGCCTGACAGAGCACTTGTTGATGGACTGTGATAAAAAGGACAGCTTTGGGAAATGTCAACGGTGCAGCGAGGCCCTTCCAAAAGATGAGTTGCCCAAACATATTAAGAGCAAGACTTGCAATTGTGAGTAGTTTCGAACAGGAAGGTTGAACTTCAGAGGTCAAGTCAGTCAGACTTTCATACTATGTATCTTTGGCAAGTCAGACCACTTCCATTTAAGTACTGCACTGTGGATTTAGAATCTAAGCAAATTCTCATGAGGGAACGCTTTTGGAATAAACACCTGAGTTTCCCAGTGCTTGAAACACTTTGCTTCTATGAATGTATGTGGGGAGGATGAGTGAGGAGAATAGAAAGCCTCTACCACATCCTTGCGGATTAAGCCCTATCGTTCCTTTTGATCTTCTTTCGATGTAGATGATTAAACACGGGACTTCTTTGAGAGCAGTTAATGATAATAGGGTAGGAGCTGGTTTAGCCACAGGGTAGTTTTATGCTCTTTGTTGTGCAAGTTCTCATCTTGTATTTGAAATTAGCCTGTCTTTGCAATTCTTACGTTATTTTTCTAATCATTTCAGCTGCCAAACCAGAAAACATGGCAAACCATTGCCCGTTGTGCCATGACAACTTTTCCCCGGGAGAGGAGGTAAGACTGTCTTCCAGATTGGTCTGATATTGTTATGTCACTGGGACTGAATTCATGTCCTCTTCTAACACTGGCTCATACCCAATGACTTAAGAACTTGCCTGGGTTATTGCCGGGGTCTATAATGGCAATCTCACAAATATGGGGACCGTATTTGAACCTGGGTCTCCTACCCTTAAAGGTGTATATGGGAACCACAGGGCTCCAGGCTGTTCGGTGTCGGTCTTTCTCCTCCTGCATAGGCAGCTATACACCTTACAGCTTTCTAAATTCCCAACTGCTACCAGATTCTGTGAGTTCGCTTGTCAGCCCTAGGGTTCGGAGTGACATTATGCAGCTTAAAATACTGCAGCAAGACTGAGCACATCCAGCAGGGCATCCAGGATTAAGATGATGTTGATTTGGGTATAAGAAAAAATTGACATGAAGAAAGTAAGCAAGAACTGCTATAATTGTCAAGAGAATTGATATGGCATCTCTCTAATTTCTACATGCTGTTCCCTGTAACTGCCTAATGCTATGTAATCTCTGATATGCCAGCTCAAAAATGTGCTTTCAGCAATTGAAAATATGCATTGGTATTACATAAAAAGCAATTTGTTCAGAAAATACTTATCATATCTGTTTCAGTGTTTTATATGAATCATCTAATACTACATTATGATCATATTTAAGTAGTTCTGTGTATGATTTAATTTTCGGAAAAAGACTATCTAGGAGGCAGCCAACAATTCTATACTGAGTATTAGATCCAGTTAAATGTCAATGGCTGATACGTAATCTAATCATTTTCTTCCTTTCAATGGGACTGTTCAGTAGTACTTCTGTTCTCAAAAACAAGTTTCTTCCAAATCCTTTTTGCTTTGCACAGCACGAGGAGCTCAGAAAATATTGTAACCAAGTCTGAAACGTTTGTTAAGAAATGTATGTGTTGTTTGTATTTGGTTGTGGGGTTTTTTTTTCCTTGCTTCTGCCCAAATTATTCTTGTAAGTAAGAGACTTCACGTAGCCTCTAGTTTGAAGAGGCTGTCATGTTTTCTTGTAATAGCAGCTCCTACTCCTCCAGGTTGCTGAAAATGCTCTCGCTATTATCATAACCTTGTAGTTATGCCCACACTTTTTCAGTTTAAAATGTGTATAGATGAAAAGATTTTCCATGTTATTTGTAGATTGTTTTTTCCTGATTTGAACTCAGTTGTTAATTAAGAAAATTTAAAAAACAAAATGAATGTCACTCACTTTTAATTTCTAGGATCTGGCTGGGTTTTTTTATTGTGATGTACCTTTTAAGTTATATTAAAAAAATGGATATATTAATTTCTATTTCACTTAGTAAGTCATAAGGTGTTCATGATTTTACGAGTGAGCAGATTAAAATGCTATTGCCATAAAGTCTGTATACAACTCTCGTTTTCCCCATGTATTAAAAAGTATATGTGCATACATAGTGACTAGATAAAAGATTGGCTAATTTTGCTGATATTGTAATACCACTTCTTTTTAATTGACTTTAGGCCTGGAAATCTCACCTAATGGGCAAAGATGGCTGTAAAATGAATCAACGGAGGTTATCCACAATAAATAAAACTCTTCTGGTCCAGCCTGGTAAGATATTATTTTATGATAATAATGATTATGCTTTTTACTGTGTTGCCATTACTTAAGAAAAGTATTTCATCCTCGAGAGCAAGCTGGCTCTTAATTACTGGTTCAACACGGTTTTTGCATTTGTGTAACCTAACCGATATTTCTTATGCTGGTATAGACTACAGTATACTTAGGGAGCAAATTCTCAAAGTCATTCAATAACAATAATTTCAAAATGAAGGCATTAGCTCAGTTGATTGGGGAAACTGGCGTATTTGCTAATTTGATCAGTTCAGGGTTTTTTCCCTGCATAATAGTATGACCGTGAATAGAACAATCAGTGGTGATACTAAACAGTTAACATTCTGGAAAGCTCCTGAATGCTGACATAGAGAACGGAGAGCCTGATTTAGCTTTTTATGTCCAATCAGAGGATGCTAATCTAATCCTAATTACAAGATGAATTGAATAGTTAGTGCTGTGTACTGCTTTTCCTTTTCAATTCAGACCCAGGAGCTAGGCAGAATTTATGATTGTGCAGCTTCTTCACCAACAAAGAGATGTTGATGCTGATGTCAGGTGTTTTTTTTTTTTAACAGTGGTCTTTATTTATGAAGCACATGCAAAATCCTTTTATTTCCTGAACACAGAAGTTAAACAAACAAGCTATTTTCACTGCCTGCAGCACCAAAACTCTTTTGGCCAGTAACATCCAAAACCTTTCCTCCTTCAGGCTTTTTTCCAGAGTTCTTTATTCGGCTGCATGTTTAGGTCGTTGCTAGAGTTAACCTTCTCTGTCTGATATTTGCTTTGCTCATATCTGCGTTTCACAACTACTCCAAGTTCCTGCAAAGAACTGTTGAATTGTCTCTTCCAGCTGTCATAAGTGAACGCGGTTAAACTCAACAGTTTCCAGTCTTGAACAGGACGTACAATCATGTCTGTCTGTCTTCAGCTTTACTATTTCTACTTGCTAATGAGAATGCTAGTTAGTTTGCTGCTGCTTAGAATTTGGAAACATAGAAGGAACTTAAATCCTGCCTGGATACAGCTAAAGCTCCAGAGTAATTTCCTGGAGATAGGAAAGGAACCCTGACCGCTTCTGGTATGAGACGCACCTCAGACTGGATGCCTGCCAACTTCTGGTTGCTAGTATCTGTCATTTAGACTTAATATATCTTGAGAATCAAAATGGGAGATAAAATTCAAGACTGGGATTAGATGTGCTTGCAAGAATGATCTGTATTTTCTCTTCACAGGCAAAATAGGTGGCCAGTATTTGAAGAAACCAAGTCCTGCAGGAGCAAAAGCTCGATCTCCCTCTATAGGAAGCAAGATCCCAACCCCAAGAGGGAGCCTAAATAAAAGCACTGGCAAAACATACTCAAAGCGATGACAGGACAAGTATTTTTTCCTTTGTCTTAATAACTGGGCATATAGTTGTTAATAGTTATTTAAAAATTGTGGGCAACTCATATAATCTTTTTCATTTGACTACATGGGGCTGTTTATCAGCCTTCAGCAGTACTTGCCTAGTCTGATAACTGCGGTACATAACTTTTGTGTTAGCTGCCCAAGCAGCACTGTGCTTTTCTCCTAGAAATGCTCATATTAGAAATACGCATATGTTCTGGCACAGATCTAGCCTGCCACATTCCCTGTATGGCACAAGGAAGGCCGTGCATTGGTCTTTGACTGGGTCCTCATATTAAAAAAACTCCCCACTGAGTATGGAGTTAACATGGCCACGCCGTGTAGCTACTGTCACAATCAGAACAGCCCTGCTTAGTGGATTACTCGGGGGCTGTGGTTCGAACAGTCTGGTTTTGAGATCCAGTAAGGAATTTCCTTAAGACCCAAAAGCCAGTCATTTGTGTTTTGGCTTTCTTTTGGGGAAGAGCAAGAAACCTACCAAGCAGAAATTGTACTAGACTTTCAGGACAGAGCTGGAAAGCATTTGTTCTTTTGATCTAAGTGTGACACTTTTTTGCAATTATATATTCTGATGTATAGCTGTATTAGCTGACTTTACCACCTCATCACTTCAATGCAATAATTGCAGAATATATTGCTAATAGTTTTCTGCCAAAATTGACTTTATAACATACTGAAAGTACTAGCGTCAATAATTTTTGTTTGTCTTGCCATCAGACACTTGTGGTGGACAAATAGGTCACAAGTTAAACTGTGTGTACTGGTTGGCTAGAAGATAGGCTGCCTATGTGTATTTCTGCACTACATCAGTGCATTTACAGAGAATTCATCATAATTAGACTTTGGAAACACCACTGAAAATAGGGATATACAATGAGCAAAATAGGCTTGTTGCAGTCGCACAGGTTCCTTTGATGTGATGATGATGTTGGTATCTTAGCGATGCCATCATTCATCTGCTATGAAAAATGCATGCACGTGTAGAAGGAAATACATGTCAGACTGTATGAAATGTGTATCTTGGTTATCTTAAAGACCTGTATGATCCTATATAGATAAATTCTTGAACCAATTAATGGGTAAAATAACAATTCCATAACGCAAAATTCTTCCTCATGTGTTTGTTAGAAGGGAAAAAAAAAAGGAGAAATTGCAATGCAGTTGAGGAAAGCTATGGGGTTTGATTTTTCCATTGCAAATCCTATAGCGTGGATTTATTTGCTTCAGTTAGGGCATGTTTACAGATAGGGCCAGGAATTGGAAAGCTTTTTCAGTTGTCCATGCCTCAAGTATAATGAAGTAAATCAAAGAATCATGCTGTTCTTTGGTGATTAGTTTATCCACTGTGCCAGGATCTAGTGTATTTTGATAGTGAGAAAGACACTATTAGTGTGTTTACAACAGCTGCCTTTTTCTTCCGTGTATTTGTTGTGATAAACTTTGTCAGCTAAAATGGGGCAAATTTATAGCCATTGTGAAAGCTTGCAAGCCTATTTGTTTGTGCTAAGCGCTAAAACTTTTGGTTCCTTCATTGGAAATACTTTTTTCTAAAACTGTATCCTTGAACACCTCCTAAGTCAGCTGAAAGCTTAATTGACCTTGCAAGGAAAGGAATTGGATCAGGGCCATTATAAAATGTTTCCACTCATTTTTAAAACTCTTAAAAACATTATTTTGACAGATAATTTTTGCTCTCCTTACTAATACCGGTGTCTGTAATTTTATGAGTTTGAGCATGTTAATAATGTCGAGTGAAATGAATGTCTCTTCCTTGGGTCCACTGAGGCTCTAGGAATAACACAAGCCATGCGTGGTGAGAAGTGGGTTTGCTGTGGAAGCCTGGCCTTTACATATATTTCAGGTTTAGAGTTTTAAAGGCAGTAGAGCGGTACCCAAAGCACTACTCAACACCAAGAATTAGCACCAAATAAAAAAGCTAAAGGGCTGGTTGGATATTGCCATATGACATGCCATTAGGTAGGAAATAACATGAAATAGCTGTTCCGCGCTGCCTCTTCCACTGTGCGCTAAGTGCCTTATTAGTCCACTTGACAAGAGGATTAAGCTAAACCGCAAGAGTCCCATTTGGTACGTAATAAGAGTGTGTATCGATGGAGCTACTGTAAAAATTAAAGTTGTGCTTTAAAATCTCACAGTTAATTCTGAAATATATCCCCAAGAAATGGCCCCTTAAAGAAAAGAAAAAAATCTTAGTGGGGCCCTGAAAAGCTTGAATTAATAAATTTAGACCTTTTTTCCTGCTTTAGTGTACTTTCTCTCAGCTCTAATACTGAGTTTCTCTAGTTAGATCTTGATTAAAATAAACATCCGTAGACTACAGCATGTGACCATTTAATAGCTTCAAAGAGAACAAATTCTATTAAGACATAATGTATGAAGCTTCGTACCTGAAGCAACAATCCCAACGTTTCTACTCGTAATGCCTAGGCAATTGCCTTCCAGGGTAGAACCGATTGGTCCCACGGCGATGTACCCACAGGTACAAGAATGACTGATCGTGGTAATATAAGCAGAACTTCTGGGGTTTGGTTTTTTTGCTACCACGGAGTGAATTTGCGATATTGTTTTGTATATACAGCACTGATTTTGTAATACACAGTTTTTATAGTTTGCGTGCAGCCTATCTACAAGCTTATGAATTTTACAGGTAGATCGGTGAGCTTTTATTTTGCAAGTCTTTATATAAATTGTTTCTTTAACTATTCCAAATATATATATATTAATAAATATACATACATTAGGAATATATATTAACAAATATATATGTATTTTTATTTCTCCTTTAGTGACGCAGGTTCCTATTTGAGAACCTGATTCCTTATGCAAGCAAAATAACCATTGATTTTGCTCGGAGATTAGCATGTGCAATGGACTGCAGGCTTATGAGCTGTTGCCCAGAGCATTTTTTCCTTTTGGACCTAAAACTGTGAACTTTCCATTGTGCAAGTTTAATGAAAAAAACCTGCAATTTTTTTTCAAATCCAGACTGGCTCTTCAGCAAAATTTCAACAAAATCATTTAAATATTCCAGAGTGCATAATGTTCACAGAGATTGCTGGGTATCTTTAGACTAAAAAAAAAGCACTTCTGAAGTGAGGTATAAAGATAATATTAACTACTGAATGGTACAAATTGAAAACAACTTAAAAGTGAGAAAATGGAATTTTTTTTAGGATGTGAAAGGACCATCTTTGAGCATAGTAGTACCACCAATGTAATTTTTAAAGGATGATTTCGCTGGGCTGTTTCCTTTTGATAAACAACCTGTGTTTTCTGCAGTGGCAAAATAAACAGTGAAGTTTGTTCCTGTGCCGTGAAGTCTCGAGCAAAATACTCTGGAGCAAAACTGTTGCACAGGTGCAGGTCTGGCTAACAGAAAGTTCTGCAAACTGTCGGATGGGAAAACTTAAATCAGCAATCACAGTACATTGTTATTAAAGAACAGACTGTGGTCCCTATCTCTTGGGCTTTTTTCTGTCTGATCTCTTTCTCCTTACTGTACCTGACTGTCAACCAAGTTGTTTTCATCCATCTAAACCGCAGAGACGACTCGAGAGCAGCCAGCGTCCCTGCATGCAGGAACTCGTCTATTCTCAAGCAACCGCTGGGAGTTCCACTACCCCATGAGAGCACTTATATAGATTATGCAGTTCCTAGGTACTGGATAAGCAGATGAGGTATTTAAATCCTACAGATTTTTTCACTTTCTCTTGAAATTATGTAAGTTATTTTTATTGCACTTATTTAATAAATTTCTTTAGCAAGTTTGGACGGTACCTCTGCATTTTCAAGCGGTGTAGCAGAAATCGGTACCGGGGGGGTGAAAGCGTGGCTGCAGCAGCAATGCCGCGGCATCCCCTGGGTGTATCCTCTTGCACCGCGGCAGCAAACGCGGAGCTCTGCAGCGGCGGCGGCCCTTGGCTTTGCCTTCAGGACAGCCCTGGCTGCACCCCGNGGCGGCGGAGCCGGCGGGAGCCCCGGCCTTCCCGCAGCTGCGCAGCCTCAACCTGAGCGCGAACCGGCTGCGGGAGCTGGGCCCGGGGCTGGCCCGCGCCGCGCCGCAGCTCCAGGCGCTGCTGCTCTCCGGCAACCGCCTGCGGGCGCTGCCCAGCGGGCTGCTGCCCGCTGCCGCCGCCGTCCCCGGCGGGCCCTTCCCGCTCCTCAGCCGCCTGGAGGCGGCCGACAACGAGGTGGTGGAGCTGGGCGCCGACATCGCCGCCCTGCCGGCCCTCAAGGTGGGAGCGGCCCCGCGGCCCCCCGCCGCCGCCCGGGTCCCCACCGCCAGCGCTGACCACCCTGTTTGTCTCTTCCAGAGCCTGGACGTGGCCAACAACCAGCTGCGGGAGCTGCCCGCCGCGCTGGCCGACTGCCCCCGGCTGAAGGAGGCCAACTTCAGGGGCAACCAGCTGAAGGACAAGCGGCTGGAGAAGATGGTCAACGGCTGCCAGACGAAGGCCATCCTGGAGTACCTGCGGGCCGGGGGCCGCGGGAAGGGAAAGGCCGAGAGCAGCAGAGAGGAGGCCAGGAAGAAGAAGAGGGAGAAGCAGCAGAAGAAGGATGGTGGGGATGGGGAGCAGGACGAGCTGGAAGAGGCGAGCAAGCTGCTGGTGAAGGTTCTGCACGTCTCCGAAAACCCGGTGCCCTTGCTGGTCAAAGCGAGCCCGGGCGTCAAAGACGTTCGACCTTTCATTGTGTGCTGCGTGCTAAAGGGAGTGAACTTAAAGCCTGGAAATGCTCTGAAGAGGTTCCTGTCCGTGCAGGTAATTGCTGCGGTCTTGTGTTACTCATTTGCAACAGGATCACTGCTAGCAGTGTTGGAAATGGACCGTTCTAGGCTCCTTCCAGCAGACAAGTTTCTGAAACTTAGAGTGAATTCTTCACCTAGCTGGTGGCAAGGGCACGGCGGGATGGCCGTGCAGCATGGCTTCTGCCAGCCGTGTGCCGCCTAGTAGGTCTGTAATAAGTAAAACTGGTTTTCATGAAGAGCCTAGTAGGAGCACAGATATTACCGTGAGAGGGCGATGAATGCACATGCATTTACGTTGCTGCTGTTACAACAGCTTGTTAGTGCTGTGGAACCTGTTGAGAACTAATAACAAACCTGCGTCCACGTTAGAAGTACCTTGGTTTGGCTCCAGGTTCCCTAATCTGAGCTAAAACTCTTTGCACGCCTGACCTTCCAACCAGGGTATGGTCACCACAGACTTTCACCTGGCATGCTGCTCGCCTGTCCGTTAGATGGCAGGTGTTAGCTTCTTTCAGATTATGAGGCTCGTGCATTTGTGATTGTTTTCTGATTTAAAACTGTTTGTCTCTCCATTGAGAAACATGACTTGTGCTATGCTTCACTATCTTTACATTTGGTTTGTAATTCAGATAAAATTATTTTGCAGGTGAAGAGAAGGGCTCCATTTAATGCAAAAGGGTTACTCAACTAGCTGATAATGCTACAAACACTAAATATAGAAGAATCTGAACCCTAGGAGGAGTAAATCAAGTTGATGTTTTTGATATATGTTGATGGCATTCTTTATGTTTTAGACTAAACTGCATGAAGACATCTGTGAAAAGCGGACAGCAGCCACAATTGCCACCCATGACTTGCAGTTGATCAAAGGTCCTCTGATATATGATGTTCAGCCTCCTGATGAGCTGAAGGTAGGGCCAACGGCATCGGTGGGCCTTTCCAGTTTTTTTCCTTTTGCTTTCTGGAACTCTATAGAACGGAAAGAATTTTTTTCTTACCCTGTAGATGTTAGTAAAACTAACTCCAGAAACTTTAATTTAGAAGCTGTATTAACTTTCTTGCTATCCTGCTGTAACAAAACCTGCTTGAACAAGCCTCGCAGAGCTACCTAGTGTTACTCCAGGACCAGTTACGAGTGCATCTGTCCAAGGACTTAAAGCAAACATGGAAAGCAGACATAGGGATTTTTTGTCTCTACAAACATTCTGACCTTGCTTAATGTGTGCCTGTGCTTAGGGTGACTGAGGTATTGGTGTTTCAGTCTTGATCCTTTCTCCTGTGTTGTGGTGTTAATGTTCCCTGGAGGTTCGTATGTGTTAGGATGTGCCTGGAGTGTCATAAAGCAAGGCAGGTGCTCATTTGTATGAGTGCACCTCGAATGGCAGCAGCCTTCGAGGTAACCTAATTAAAATCAGCTCAGGTTCTATTGATTTACCCAGTCTTGAGTTGTTTATGTTGCTGCTTTGAAAGAAGGGTGGGTAAAGTTTGGAGTATATTTGTGTGACAAGCATTTAGACTGTACTTGTAACTTCAATCCAGTATATAAAAATGATACTTCAAATTTGGCATCCTTATTTATTTAGGCCTATTTTGGTGTGTCTGTTAAAATTCTGCCTCCAGAATATTAACGCATCTCACTGGAGGACCGAACAAACAGTCAGGGTATTCTGACTCTTTGGGGCTGACCCAAAGTTTTTGTTGCATTCTGCTCTCCAGACACCTCTGTAACTGTTCTGTGCACATGGCCTGGTCCTCAGGAATGAATTCTTCGTTTTCCTGATGGCTTACAGAGCCTTTTTTAAATGGCTTCTGTTACGAGACAGCAGGTTTTCACATTTTTCAGTAAGTAATGACAGTGAAGGAACTGGCTAAGAAAACTGTCCACGCCTGGTTTAGCACTAGCGAATGAGCCTGTTTTTCAAGTGTTCTCTACAGCTCACACAAAGGTTTAAACTCAATGTGATCATAGTAGTCCATGTGAAATAGAAATTCAGTATTCCATACTGAATAAGGTGTTAGGAATGATGGCATACAGAAGTATGGTTGTAATCACTGTCTTGCTTATGGGAGAGTTTTAATAATCCTAGTCTTTGAGTCGCTCTTAAAGTCAAATGTTTGTTTTCTTGTATGGTGTAGATAACGCCTCTGGGTCGAAAGGAGATCAAGGCAAAGGATCTTCTCCGTCAGCTGCAGTTGGAAGCTGAGGAGCAGAGGAAACAGAAGAAGCGTCAGAATGTTTCTGGGTTGCACAAGTCAGTATACTGATCTTTGTGTTTTTCTTCATGAGTGTTTTGGTAGCTCATATGGAAAAACAGCACTGGAGAAAATGTGCTCGAATGTATTATGAAGCATGTTCTGTAATGGTGATGGGGCTAACAAACCCAGCACGAGCTTTTAGGAGTTGAGATGAAAAACACTGAGCTGAATTGATACATAAAGAGTAACCTGGAGTGAAATGAGGATGGTGAGTGCCTTCTGTTATTTCTAGCTGCATCAAGACAAATTCTTGTCATATGAATTATTCTTAGAGGTGACAAATATATTTAGAATAGCAAATAGAAAGGAAACAAAGAGGAATGAAGTGTATGTCATGCACGTTCAACAAACTAAGCAAATCAGAGGTGCATGTAGTAACAGATGAACTACACAGCAGAGCGTGGCACTGCCCTATGCTGTTTACTGCTCACGCAGAGATCACCGCCCATATCCATCACTCGTACGGCTTGGGGAAATTTGCCAAGTACATGGTGGGAGAACTGTATATCGCCATAGTAAGTAAGAGGGAAAATTAAGTACGCTGTCTGGAAGAATCAGACAGTGGGCTCTGATTTTCCTGTTCGAGCAGTGGGATCTCTGAAAGCACAGAGCCTGTCTGCCTACTTTGACAGCATGGATATTAAAACGTGTGTTACTTTATGGTTCTAGCCCATCACTTCCTGCAGCTGGTGGCTTTCCTCACCTGTATCACTGTGATACCATTTTGCTGGATTTTAGTGCTCCGACTTCTGGTTTTGCCATGTGGTAGATCAAGAACACACTAATTCATTTTTGTCGCAATTTTCTGCCATCATGTCCAGCTGCTGTTTCAGCTGCTCACCTTTTGCTTCCTTGTTTTTCTTGGCAGATATCTCCAGTTATTGGATGGCAAAGATAACTACCCATGTCTGGTGGATGCTGAAGGCATTGTGATTTCTTTCCCACCAATAACCAATAGTGAGAAAACAAAGGTACTTTCTGTTAGTGGAAATAAGTTGATCAGAATTACACAGTGTTTCTTTCTACTGAGATATTTAACTCCACATTCAAAGATACGTGCAGTTCTGTGAAACTTGTGATTGCGTTCCAAATATAAATCTTCAAAGCCTGAATCTTCTCTGCTAGACTGTCAGATTGAGATGGATCTTGGAGTTATATTTTTACCTTTGCAAATCTGTAGAGCTCTGGCAAGCTGTTCCAAAGGCAGCAGTCTGCCTTTACTGCGATCGCTTTATTGAAGGACAAGAATATGGTTTTTGACTTGTAAAGAAAGGCAGTACTTTGCCTCCGGTGGAATTGAATGAAAGCCTTTCATTCAGCTTGTGTATTGAAATGTTGCCAAGTGACTGTGGGTGAGTATGCTCTGATTCCTTACTTGCTTTACCTGTGAAATTCTTACAGATTAGAAAAGACACCCGTGATCTATTTCTGGAAGTGACAAGCGACACCAGTTTACAGATATGCAAAGATGTCATGGACACACTAATTCTGGTAAGTAGTTCAGTAAAATAATCCTGTCTGTTCTTGCTATGCTTCTTAAGAAAATGTTTAATTGCTCACATGTATTGAGAAGAATACAGAAGTTGATTTTTTTATTTTAGTAGTATTATTATTCCCTCTCCTTCACTTACTCTTCCATTCTTGCTGTATCACAAAAGGTTTTTATATTCATATATCCCAAATAACTGGCAGACCTCAAAACTCACCAGGGTAAATAATGTGCTACCACAACTGGAAATTTATGGTTTGACTTTCAACACCTTCCCCATGTTAGTGTCTTATGGCTTCTATTGCTGCCAATAAATTCTTTTACGGAGATTTCTCACCTCAGCCTGCCTGACAATTAGCGTGCTTCGTCCTGTCGTTATTACAGAATTATCTTTCAGACACTGTATTAGCAGCAGGACAGGCTCATTAAATGCCGTTCAGCATGCTTTCTTCTAATTAAAGCTTTCTTACTGAAAAGGGTAAAAATTGGTATATGGCGAGTACAGGATAGTATGCTGTTACGTATTTTGCAAGATAAACACATTTTTTTCTTGCCAGTTAACATAACCTTTAGAACACATTGGAGAAGGCTAAGTGATTTGTGTACTTGACACAAGGTGGTAACAGAGACAATTTCAAATGGGCCAAAAGCAAACTCATCGGTGGTGATCCTACAGCAGGCTCTTGTTGCTTAGAATCCAGTGCTTTGACAAAGCCCGAGTTCTGTATTAAATGCAAAAAATTAAACTGTTCAGAAGGAGCGAGACCTCCTGGAGAGCACAGCAGTGATAACATCAAAAGCCCTTTCGGTCTCCTGAAAGATTCTAACCCACTGGAGAATGTTTTCATGCAGACGTTCCTCCAGCGGCCGGCCAGGTCCACACCTTGGAAGCAACTTGGAGTTGCTCTGAGGGCTTAGCTGCAGAATTAATCATTTTCTGTATTTTGCTTTTAACAGAAAATTGCAGAACTGAACAGATTTACCTTGGAAAATAAGGAAGACTCGGGCTCGGATAACGAATCTGATGCTTTTTGTGGGCCAGTGAATTTGAACCCCAGCCAAAACGTCCAGCCGATGAATTTTCCGTTGATAGTGGAGCAGGTTCGAGTGGTGGATACAGATGGAAACTTGAAAGTACTTTATCCTTCAAAAACTGACCTAACCACAGTTTCCTCTCTTCTGACTGTAATACGTTAGCAGCTATCAAAGCTAAGAAAATTATTCAATTTTCTTTTTTTTTTTTTTCATATTTAACAATGCAAATCATATGCAATGAGGGGGTTTGGTTTTTTTTTTTAAGAAAAGATGCAGTGCATCCTGCCTGGGTATGTAAAAACTTCCAAGTTTGATCAAGCTGTAGCAAGGAGTATTGCATTCTTTCAGCCTTAGTAGAAAGTCATCAGTATTCTGACTAGAGATGACAGCATCTTCAAATGCGAACTTAAAGGCAGAGAAGGTATTGGAAGTCAGAATGCATTAACTTGTAGAGAAAATCATTATGACATCTTAGCGTTTATAAAATGAGTGCAGTCGTATTTTTCTGCAAGATCACTATTTCTTCCTGGTATGTTTCAGCTGGATTTTTATTTTGGCAGCTAAACTGAAAAATCCAGTAGGTGACAGCATTGAAACTAAGTCACGTGCTATGTACCAATACTGAAGACAGAATGCAAAACTACTTTGCTAACATCTCATACTGCATAATTCTATTTTTATATCTGGAGTAATTGTGAAAATTGAATTGCTGTCAGAACTTGAGGAATGAGTTTTAAAGTGATGATTTCTGTGTTCAGACATTAACACAGCTTCCATTTTTAAGTGAAGTCAGTTGAATTGACTGCAGAGGTTTGTGTCCCAGTGTGTTTTAGAGCCATCATCCATCCTTGTGGAAGTACCAGTTGTAGTGACCTTGTTGTGTACCCATTGAGTTACTGTTGATCGAGCACTGGATTTATTCTTATCATGAAGTTCAGTTCCGCTCAGGGGGCTGATGCTGCCTTACATAGATGCTACTAAAGCTCCCCGTCTCCCCAGAATAAAAGCACTCTTGCCCAGCGTGACCCTCCTGGAGCTTTCTGTCACACTCCCGCATGAAGAGTATTGGGGACGCCTTCCAAAATGCAGGTAGTTTGAGTGGTTCTAATTTTTGCAGTCTGTGGGTGACTTTTACATCCGGGCTACTACCTGCATGAATGCAAACCTCTCCATAAGCTAGGGTGACCTGCAGATTGACTTTTTTCTGTTAAAAATGATACAGAGCTCTAACTCAACTTCTAGATACCGTGTCAAATACATCCACGTGTTGGGACTTGCATATTAAATGGAAAAATAAAACAGTTCTTGCAGTCATATGTGACTGTCGCTTGTTTTGGCATTGGTGAATTTTCCAGTCATGTAACTATACAAACTTGCCAAAGCAGCTATTGTATACTGCAAAAATGGTAGCTTAACGCTTTCTAGCTACTTGTAGCCAAGCAGTCCTTAGTAGTGCTTCAAGCTTCCCTGTGAAGTCCAATGTTTCTACAGGCCAATGATTTACAGTGAATTGTGCTCTGAGTTGGTTGAAACAATTGAATTAGATATTCCCACAGAACACGATTTCAGTAAAATGAGTTTAATTTGTTAGTAAGTCACCATCTCAACACCAAGGAACAGGAGCCTGAAGTTGGAGACGTATTCTGACTCGGCTGTTGGGGCTACTTTTCAGGTGTTAGAAGACTCTGCCTCCCAGGACTCTTTCTCCTTCCCTTAGCACTGGTAGGCAATGAAATAGACGTGTCGGTGCTGTAGAGCGATGGGATCCTGATGCCTTTCTGTTTCAGCATCTGATGGAACTCCACCCGTTCGTTAATTATTTTCTGAAAATTAGGGATGTGTAAAGAGGTGGGAAAGCATTAGGTGGAGAGCAGTACTGCAAAGTGTTCTCTTATCTCATCAGTCCCTTGCTGGCTGCTAGAAGCAGAGTTCGAAAGAGCCACGTACCTGCATTGCCTCCAGCACCTCCTCATCCGTGAGCTCTGCCTGGGGAGGCTTGCTGCCTGCCGTGCTGAACGTGGCCTGAATTATTTTGCTTCGATATCTTTCAAACTTTTGATAAAAGAGGAGAGTAGTTGTGTTTAGTCTTTATATACAATTCTTTGGCATTTGCATGGATTTACAGAGACTACGCTGACAGACTCGCACAAAGTACTAATGAATGATGAAATGGAAAGTCTCTTTATGTGAAATTATGGGCAGTTTGACTGGGCTTCACTGCGAGTACTGTGATAATGATCTGTTTCTGGGTGGACTGAGTCCCTTGCCCAGGTATCGGGCTCTGTGCTTGCTACCAGGCACGTATGCCTGCAGGAAATGGCTTTAAGGTGATACCTGTTACTTTGTGTTTGGAGGGATATTAGAAATCTGGTAATCTAACTGTTCTGAACTCGAGTTTCTCAAGGGCTTCTGGTATTTGAGGCCTGTTTGCTTTGTAAGTGACCTAAGAGCTGCATGCTAAAAAGCTGGGAAGCAAGTGGGCTGAGTTTCCTGCTCTTCTGGCCCCGTGGCTGCAAAGGCAAGTCGGGACCCGAGAGCAAAGGACTGCAGTGCCCTGGTGCATCTCCCATTGTGCTTCTGCCCACATATGTCTCCAAGCTTTCAGATTCTCTGCTTGAGATGGTTGAAGTGTCTCCCAAGAGGGAGGTAGGAGGTGAAGTGAAGGAGGACACACTTACCTTGCTGGTGATGCATTCGAGTGCCACTCTAGTTTGCAGCTCCCTGTGCTGCAGTGTCTCAGCTTGGCTCTGGATCGCCTCCTGGGCCCGTTGCTGCTTGTGGATGTGGTATCGGCTGGTCAGAACCTCTGCCTGTAGCTGGCTGACTGTCCCCTGTAACTCACTGATCAGCTTGTTCTGCTCAGCCAGTTTGGATTCTTGTTCTGTAACAACCTGAGGAGATGCATAAATCAAGCCATTATTGTGAGGAAGAAAGTGAGCAGGCTTGGCCGCATCTTCCCAGTATCTGGTCCAAACGCTTCTTGTATTTCCTGGGCAGAGTCCACAGCCTAACCAGCTTGCCAGTACCGGTAGCTGTTATTACTTGGCAGTTTCTCTACAACTACTGGATTGAGTAGGTTTTTTTTATGTGGCAAACTCCCCCAGGCCTGAAACAACTAAGCAGCTAATACGAGAAATTTCTATAGTGGCTTTGCACTGAATTTACCTGTTGAAGACTGCAGTTCTCCTGCTCTATTGTCATCATCATTTCTTCATGTTTCTGTTCTTCTCTCAGACTGCAAAACTTAAGAGAAAATATTTTATGCTTCAGTTTTGCAGTTCACGGTGCACCTCCTGTCTATGAGAAGGGGAACCGTTGCATAAAACCCGACTTCCCCGCTGCCAGCTCTCCTAGCAGCGATGGCCACCATGCTCTCGGGGCGGTACCTTGGTGGACATGGCTTGTAGCTGATTTTCTCGCTCTGTGAGCTTCTTTTGGAGCATTTCCTTTTCAGATTTGATTCTCCGAAGTTGGGATTCTTGGATCTCCAGTTGTCTTTGCAAGGAAGAGATGGTACCTGTAAGGTTGGAGTACTACTGTAAGCAAACTGAATCCCTGTCAGAAGCTTCGTGGCATCTTTTTCAGGTAAGCGTCAGCAGAGCTGCTGTTAGTGTAGATATATGTTTGAGTATAGACTGTGGGTGAAGTTAACGCTACAGCCACAGTGAGACTGGTTAATAATGCATTTTGTACTACTTTGCTGTGATATATATTAAACTTAACTAACATCATTGTGTGAGGTAGGAGCTACTCTGAGGACTAATAGAGTAACACAAGCGCAGGTTTGCTGAAACGCTGCTGGATGCCCCAGAATACCGCGCAGGGCTTCCTCGGCAGGGTTTCCTCAGGCACGTCACTTCTCAGGGGGGAGAGAAAGTGGCTTCAGAGTAAGTGGCGCTTCTGCCCCACTCTGTAAGCAACAATGGAAAGCAGGTTTTGTGCTCACGGGACCTAGAATTTTTTACTAGGTGAAAGGAGCAGAATCGCAAGATGAGCCTGGTAGCTGGGATAACCGTGTTCCCTGGAGGCCTTCCCGATGGTACCTGTGGCCATGTTGTAGTCATCCTTTGCTTTCTGCAGTTCCTTGCGGAGCTCTTGGTCGGCTTTCTGGATCTCGGTGAGCTTTGCCACCTGCTCCTGCAAGACCCTGTGAGCATCGGCGTCGCCGACAGCTTCGTCGGGGGCTGCTTTACCGGGGCTCCTTCCTTCCATCTCCGCGCTGCAGAGAGCGGTGAGGCCTCTTGCGTAGGGCGGTGGGTTGGAGCCGGGGCCAAGCCCGCGGTCGGAGGTGGGAAGGCGGCTCGTCCCCTCGTCAGGCGCCGGCACGGAGCGCGGAGGCGGCTGCAGGAGCGGGGGNGCGGCCGGGCCGGGCCGCGCCGCCGCCATGGGGCGGAAGAAGAAGACGCTGCACGACTACGCGGCCGAGTTCTCGGAGCTGGCGGTGAAGCGGCACCTCCTGGAGCGCGGCGCCGCCGGGGAGGCGGCGGTGGTGGAGACGCTGTACTGCACCTCCTGCCAGCTGCCCATGCGGGTGCGCCGCGACCGCATCCTCGAGCACCTCTCCTCCGGCCGCCACTACCGCAACCGCCGCCTCCTCCGCCAGCACGGCCTGCGCGCCCCGCTGCTCCTGTGAGTGCCCGCACCCGCCCCGGCTTCCCCCCGCTCGGGGCGAGGCCGCGGGGAGCAGCGGCTCACCCCGCTCCCTCCTCTGTCTCGCCCAGCTCTGCAGGTCCCGACGTCGGCAGCGGCCTGCCCCTGCAGCTCGACGCGCCCTCCCTGCTCTCCCAGCCGTCCTTCGTCCTCGCCGCCAGCGCCGGCACCAGCGCGGGCTACGGCACGGTCCCCTCTCCGCCCTCCTGCCACAAGCCGCTGGCTCCCCACCACCCCGTCGCCGCCAGCTCCCCCGCGAGCGCGGCCACCCCCAGGGAAGACCCGACGCCCTCCACCTCCGCCAGCCGCCCCTCGGCGCTTGCCGCCTTCCGCATGAGGGTCGCGCCTTCCCCCTCAAAGCAGCCTGGCCAAAGGGGGGCTGCGCCCGAGGCCTCCGATGGCCCAGCGCCCGCTGGACGGCACGGCAGCGCCGGCAGCGGCGTTGGCCTCGCCCTCTTTGGCGTAGGGCTCGTTAACAAAGCCTTGTTTCAAAGCCTGCTGGAGGAGAACGGCTGCTGCTTGCTTTACGTGGTGGAGGATCAGCTGGAGGAGGTGGAGCGTGCCTTCGGCACCGAGTTCCTGGCCGGCACCAGGGTGCTGCGGCAGCAGGACGCCGACGTCGCACTCAACGATCAGCGGTACTGTCCGCCACTAACTCCCGTGCGTGCTTCTTCCCCGCTGTGAGGCTTGGGGCGAGCGTCTCCGCACAAGGCTTGCTTCCCCTCTCTGGAAAATGCCGCTGCGCCGTAGTGGACCCAGACCGTGCTTGTCTGGCCCCACGTGTGGGAACGGAGCGAGACCCAGGGGCTATTACAGGCTAAGCCTTACGTAGTATGTCATCTACCTTCAGAAGTCCCTGAGAAGCTTAGCTTGACTCACACGCTCAGAATCGCTGGAAGCTTGGAGGAGTTTAGTTGCAGGCAGTTTTGTTAAGAAATGTAAAAACACCTTATTTTCCTCCATTCCCATAGAGCAGTAAATGACACGCTTTCCTGCTGCCTGCCAGTTCTTCTGCCTTGGAGCAGCTGGCTGACTTTGGTGGCTCTTTTGAAACTGTTTGAGATAAGTGAGGATTGCCGTATATAGGAAAGTGTGGGGCATTTTGCTTTACTGTTGAATTGAACAAGTAACATCTAGTGAAGTGGTTACAGTCGGTTCTCAAATTGGTATTTTAAATATCATTGCAAAAGTGAAAGGCAGAGCTTTTAAGAAAGATGGATTTGGTATTAGAAACTAAAGGATGGTAATAAGCTAAGATGTACCGATCACTTGTTCAGCAGCTCTACCACGTACTTTTGATTTCACTGTGTGTGTTAACTAGCAGGATTTAACTCATTTTCAAAGGACACCTTCAACTGACTTTCTCCTTTAAGATGCAGGAAAAGCGATGCTATTCCATTGTGCCACTTGTAATTTTAACCTTTATATGTCATCCCGTATTTCATCCTTCCTAGCAGGTACCGAGTTACTTTAACTACATAATTTGCTCTTCCAGAGTAATGGGGTTTTATGTCTTTTTTTAACTCTTTCTCAAAGTTCAAGGCAGCCATCATAAAAATAACTGTAACTGAAAAGAGCTTTTGAGCGTTGTTCGTTCTAGTAAAAACCTTGTCTTCACTGAAGATCTTTCTTTTGACTTCTGCAGAGTCTCTGGAGCCATTATTTGTTCGCCACCTGAAGAAGCCTCTGAGATTGTAATAGATGCTTTACGAGCGGGTGAGAGGAACAAATTCAGCTTTTGTCTGTAGTCAGTAGCACACGTTGAGGCAGACCTTGTATGCTTGCTAAACACTTCAAATGTGAATGCTTTCTCATTTCAGCAGTGTCCCTTGAGTTGTGCAGACTCTCTAATTGCATAATTAAAGAGAAATGAGTCCACTGATGACAGTGATGTTAATGGCCTAACACCAATGGAGCTTGTACTGTGCTGGTCCCAGTACAGCCATGCGGAGTGTCCAGTCCTAGAAATACCACGAGGACTCCAAGGAAAGCTGTCTGTCAAAACAGTCACGCTGCTTGGGCTCCCAAACCAGCTAGTGAAACCACAGCTGGAGGCCAAAAGGGAGTTAGTAGCATCAACAAATAAAAAGCCATGCTTCAGTTTCATCAAACATACTTTCTAGAATGTAATGACGTGTATATGTTACTGCAAGGTAAAAATGTTTTGTGCAGACTGTCTCTTGCCTTCAATCCTGTGTTCTGTACCATTTTGCACAGGAAAAGGTGTATTTTGCGAGAGGCTGCCCAGTTTTGACAGGCAGACGGCAGAAGCTTGTTTCGATGAAGCTGACAGATGTGGAAGACCATTGGTGTGTGGATTCTACAAGTAAGACCAGCATTTTTCTTCTGATTTATACTTGACAAGAAGCACATGTCTGAAAGTAGCATTGATTCCTCAGGCTTTCTTGAATTTGTCCTCAAATAAACTTAGTTCCACTGCTGCTTGTTGATGTTGTTCATCTGGGAGCTAATTGGATTGGATTAATTCTTCATGCTTAATGGAGATAAAATCTAGCTGTCATGAGATTAAAATAAATGTTCACTCGAATGGATGCTAGTGGGACTCAAACGATGAAGCTTTCAAGATGTGAAAGCTCCATTTTTATTTTTTTTAGAATGGCCAAAGACAGTTGGGGTCCACATCTCTGCTGTCCTTCCGAGGTTTATACTACAGCTAGTTGGAGCTTCAGAAAAGAAAATATTCTGACGGTGCTGTGCCATTCTCTGAGGCTGTTTCTTGGTCTGTGGTTTTAGGATGTTTTTTGCTCATGGTTTTCTGTGCGTGTACAACCACCAGGTCAGGCAGATCTGTGATTTTATTAAGCGTGCAGCTACTGAGATCTGCTTCTCGCTGCTCTGTTGTAAAGCATTTAGTTCGCAACCCTGTTCAGTCTAGTAATGCCCTATGACGTTAAACTTTGCTCGTGTATTGGACTTCCGTACAAAACGTCTGCCCATATGTATTGTACTTTCTCTGGATCTGAGGGTATCTATCCTTTTCTCCCTGTTTGACAGCTTTGTTGTGGTAAACTAGAAATAACATTGGAAGAAGGCAGTGAATTAGCTGTGTTCTTTAAAATAGCAGAGAAAAAGGCTACTCTTGGAATATATTTTCATAATATTGAAAACTCTTCCTTTTTTGTAACCTTTTTGTATTTTCACTGATTTGCTAATTATATTCTGTACTTACTTAGATGATGTTGATCCTGTGAAACGTAAGTACGTGTGTTAGCAAATACAAGTGAAAGTTTAGAGTCACTCTTCAACAAAAGAACAAGCGACCTTTTGAGGCTCCTTTTAGAGCACCGTCATTAGGGAGAAATTGGCCCCATCCACTACTTAACTTTCCACTCAAATTATATTTCCAAATGCTGGGGTCTGCATAGAGCTGCGTTTTAGCTGTGACTTCTTTTTATGCCTTTAGAAGGGATGGTGCTTGAGGATTATTAACCTTGAGGATTGCAAACTACCTGGCCATGAAAATTCAGCTTGCTGTTAGAATTACTGGCCTATCTGATGGGAATAGGTTTATTAATCTTGACAAAGTGATATTTCCACTTGTGACTTTACATCTGGACCTTAAAGATTAAATAATTGAAACAGAAGGAAAGTAGATTAATTTTAATTTGTTTCCACTCCATGTAACTTGCAGGAACTCTGCTAAAAGCCAGGAACGCTGCTTTAAACTTGCACCCGGTGTTGAACGCTGAGTGGATGTGGGTTGTTAGTAAACACACCTGATCATTTTGTGCTCCTCTGCTGAGAATAGCCAGTTTCATTGCAAATAAAACTTATTTGGACAGATATGTATTTCATATACACTAATGTGTAATTACACAAAATATCTGAGCTAAAATTTGCCTTTTCCATTTGAGTGCTATACGTACAGGTCTGATCGCAGCCATAAGGTTGAACCTCAGCTGAGGTTTTGGTCCACGCGCAGCTGAATATAAACTTGTACGTAGGGCTTTAAGAAGAACTGTAGGTAATTTACTGGACCTTTAAATGCTTTTAGTCCCCATAGTTTAATTTCTTCATTAAAGTTGCTAGTTTAAGTCTTAACAAGTGCAGATATTAGGCTTGTTTGCAAGAAGCAAAATTCATACGTAATAAGTGGCTGAACTTAGAAAGCTGTGTCTAACCCCATCTGTCCGATAAGGTTCGTGTCGCACGCTCGCCACTGTCTGCCGTCGAGTTGGCCTCGTGCACCGCAGCGGTAACAGCAGCCCAGGTGGCCTCCTTCTCTTCCAAATGCCGTACCTCATCTCTTCTTTCTCTTTGAAGGCGCTTTGACCCGGCGCTGCAGTTCCTGTACAAGAAGGTCCGCAACAGCCAGGCGCTAGGGAGGATCCACCGGATATCAACGATTAGCAGCATCTATCCAGCAGCATCTCTCAGCTTCCTGAAAACAGCAGGTACCGAGCAGCTTTCTTCTGGAAAGTTCGTTCTCAAAGGACTGGAAATGTATCTTGCCCCCTGTTCTGGTGGAAAGTCCCCTGTGTGGCCTTAAGATGTATGGGTTTTCTTTGAGGAGCATTTTCTTTACCAATCTTTTTTTTTTTGCATTTTTCTGTTTGCTTTTAGTATTCGTTTCTTTGATGTAGGGGGCTTTTTATGTCATTCTCAGTGCAGTTCGGAAATGTGCATTGACTGTGGGTTTTAAATGTGGAGACCTTAATGCCCAGTTTTGCTTCTTCCAGGTGGAATTTTTTATAATGCTGCTGTGCACGATATAGATATTATCAGTTTGTTGTTGGGAGAGAGTGCACCAGATACAATATTTTCATTGGGGCATGCGTTCTGTGCAGGTAAGAATAAATCTTCTGGTTATTTATTGTGTACCTCTGGACTTCAGTGCTAAAATGGGGAAGAAAGAGTGTACGAGAGCACGGTAGCCGTGACACAATTATTCCATCATAGAACAGCTGAAAAAATAATCTAGTGAAATAGAAGGCAAGTTTCTCAAGAACTTGTTGTAGACAGGGTATTTAGCGAAGATTTCTGAACTTTGTCAATTCCCAGCTGATGTGAAGCGGTTGCTGTAGGGGTTTTACTGAACTCTGCGTGGCAATTGAGGGATAGCAAGTTTGCCAACTGAAAACCAGAGCGCAGAAAATAACGAGCAAAGCTTTGTGCTTACAAGAATGTCAGTGCAGTCTTTTTCAGTTCTTTGCTTTCTCTGGTTTCTCTGGCACTTTCCTGTTGATCTCAGCACAATTAAAGATGTGAATTTACTCTGGATTGTGTCAAGCTGACAGGCACGCTCTGGGTTACCAGAGTAATTTAAACTAACCATAAAAATGGAAGCTGCCATTTTTTAAATGGAAATGCAAAGTTTTAATTAAGGTAATTGCAGCTGCCGCCAACCTTGACTGGCTGTTGTTAGAAGGTGTAGTATGCAATATTGTAATCTATGGTAAAGCATTGAAATGCAACAAACAAAGTGCCCCAGGGAGGATTTTGTACCATCTGCCTCGTTCTAGCTATGTGCTGGAAGTTGCCTGATCTTGGTTGTAATAAGCTGCGAAGGCAGATGTGTTTGGAAGAAGAAGTGGAAGCCTTCTTTAGGGAGAGCCATGGGCTGGGAAGGTGGAGTTCAGGCCCAGGGGCTGTTCTGTTTCTGCAGAGCTGCTTGTTCTCCACCGGAGGTGCCGATAAAGGCAAACCAGCCGGCGTACGTCGCAGAAAGCGCTTTGCTGTTGCCGTTGCTTCCTGTCTGAAGACATTGTTGAGCCAGTGTCGCCTCTTAAAGGAAGAAGAGCACTTTGTAGTCGTAGTACTTGCTGGTTTGCTGTTCCTGGTGTGAGTGAGTGCCTTTTCTGTCACTCAGATATGGCCTACTTGAAGGATGCAGACACTGTAGCGGTCAGCATGAAATTTCCTAGCGGAGCAATTGTTACTTTGGACATCAGTCAGCACTGCACTAAAAGCTGTGATCAGAGACTAGAGCTGCGTTCTTACTTTTAAGTCAAGTCTGTCGCGACACCACAGGCTAGCACAAGTTTTACCCTGTATGTGTTCGCATGGGGCAGTATGTGTTGTGCCCCGTGCACATGCCTGCAAGCACGTTTCACAAACACCTCTGTACCTCGGCAGCAGTGGATTGCTTGTATTTGTTTAATCTACAGTCTGCTTTCTCTTTTGTTACCCAAATTTTGCCTCTGTTCACGTGTATTCTGTTGGGGTTATAAGCTGCATGCAATCATGCTAGAGCAGGAATTGGTGTCGGCTCTCCTGAGGCTGAAATGTTGTCGCACAGTTCATTTGTTGTCTTTCCAGGGTGTTTTTAGGTGCATAGCAAGCCAAGAGTTAAGGATATTAAAGGGGAAGAAAAGTGTAAACTCAATAGGCAAATTGTCTGTAATTTCCTAAAGTTGTGAATTATAACAGATGCATGGGCTGGATTTGGGGAGTAATATCTGTTAAATACTTAAAAAAGGAGCTTTGCTTAGGTGGAAAAAAGAAAAAAGTGGAGGTATCACATAAGCGGAGTACACGTAAGTGTACTACAGCACATACCTGGTGTTTTCTGTCGTGTCTGATCCATACAGGAGGATGTCAGTTGTAACTCCTAATTTTAAAAAAGCTACTTTTTTCTTGGTTGTACAAACCAGGGCTTCTATAGACTAGCCAGGTGTTTAAGATCGAAAGCATGATAACTTAAAAACATTGTTCTCTTTCCTGTTTGCTGCCTTTCCTGCAGGTTCACGGTTCTCAAGGAACGTTACGAGTAGATAATCAGAATCCCTTGGGGATTACGGAGCATGGGACTTCGGTATCCATATATTCACAGACCCAAGCTGATCGCTACAGAGACGCACACAGGGAGCTCTTCCGGCACTTTCTGAGAACGCTGAAAGGTAGGACTAGTTAATGCTAGCATTGCTTTGGAGTTGCTTTCAGCGAAAACTTCCCTTGGAAGCTGTTCCAATAGCAACTGCCATTTGCTGTTTGTGTCTGAAATCCCAAAAAGAAATGAGTGGGTGTGAAAACTAGGAATGAGATTCATCACAGTTAAGTTTAAGCCAGTGTTGTGCAGCTGATGAGCGAGCTCTCTGTAAGCAAACACAGGGTTTCAGGCGCTGGGCTGCCGCCCTGGCAGGCGCTGGTGTTCTCAGCATGTTGAGCGTGACAGTGCATGCAGCTCGGTGAAAATATGCATGGAGTGGTCAGCCTCCGAAGCAGCTGACAGTTCCATGGACTAACCGTGCTTCAGTAAATGAAAATGAAGGATTCGGCTTCATGGAGTGGCGTGCTGCTTTTCTCACTTTCAAGTCAATGAGATGGGTGAGGGATGGGGTGTTGATCTGAAACTGTGTTCTGAGAGGAAATAAAAACTGGGGGGGAAGATTACATTGGACTTTACTGTCTTTTGTGAAGAAAGCCACCATTTATAATAGCAAGGAGACCCTCTTCTAGAGTCCTGGCTGCCCAGAAGGAATAAAAATATTTCTGTTCTGCTGGCTGCATTGACAAAAATACAGAGTTTTTAGAAGGAGATGGGGGGAAAGGAGAGGGGGCTGAAACTTTCTGTTTAAAATCTGAGGCCCCGGCTCTGGGAGCTGAAGAGGGATGCCGTGGTAGGTGGCAATGTGCCGAAAGGCAGAGCAGGTGGGCGGGTTTCGTCCAGTGCTTCGTTCCTGTCCCTGCAGGCAAGGAACCCCCCGTGATAACCAAAGAGCAGTTTCTCTGGACGATTCGGGTCGCTGCAGCTGCCGAACAGTCCTGGAGAAACGGATCCGCTGTTGACTTGCGCAACGAAGCAATAGATTCGTCTGTAATCAAGACTGAGATAATGTGATACGCACTGCTGTTTTCTGAGGTGAAGGATAACTGTTAAGCTGTGCTACAGTGAGGTCTTTCCACCTAGTGATGTCTCCACTGTAACCTTAAAATCAGACGTGCGGTTTTGACGTTTCTGCCGGGAACACCCAGAAGACGGAGGCGCTTTTGAACCAGAAGTGCTCGGCGCTGAGGCTGCGGATGTTTCTTAGTGCGTCAGCCAGAGCCCTCGAGAAATCCTGGGCAGTTTCATCCATGCGGCATTTCCTCCTGGAGAGCTCTGCTGGCCGTGGAGCTCTGTTTTCCTGGGAGAAGACTGATGCTCCTCGGGCCGTGGTGAGGTGGTGTAGACCCCCACCAGCCGTGACGGGAACAGTGCGAGGGGGTGGCTTTCCTGGCAGCTTCGCAAGCGAGATGACTTAATGCTCCAAAAAAAAAAAAGGGAGCATCCGTCTGGTCCGTGCTCATTTCCCTTCAGTATATGCAGGAATGTGACTTCTGTGCTGAACTCGCCTGTGGGCCTCCTATTTATTATTTTGTTTGTTGTTTTTACTGGGTTTTCTAAACCTTTTTGAAAAGAAGTTATGAGCTAATTTTCTTGGGGGGTGGGGAAAAGAAATACAAAAGCAGGGAGGGAGATCTCTGACGGTCCTGACGTTAGAGAGATGAGAGACTTCATAGTAAGGCCATAAATTAAGGCTATTCTGTAGAGGAGCAACGCACTTGGGCATTTCAGTAGTAAACACTGCATTATTAAAGGGTTTCTTCAGAATGCAATCTGAGAATTTGTATAGGGGTCCTGTACAACATCTGTTACCGAGACATGCGGCTGCTGGGTGGGCTGAGCGTTGCCTGGATTACTCACTGCAGCAGCAAGGTAGCTGTCTGCGGGCTTGCTTAAATGCAAATGTTGTATGTTAACATTTTAGTAGCAAAATTGAACTAATAATCATGTTCTTTGAGTGTAGGAAGGGCATCTGATTGCTTATTTTAAAGGTATTGTTTTTTACAACGTCCAGCAGACTTGGAATATACAGCACAGAAAAAGATAGTGCCTTCAACAACAGGCAAGTCTGCTTTTAAACCAGGTTCTTTGTACCTTTTTGTTCTTGTGTTGAGCTTATTGCAGATGTATAGATTTACTATTCTTGTCTATTTCTTACACGCCAGTTTTTAAGATCTTTTGAAAGCTTTTTTTATTGTATTAAAATAATGTTCTTGCCTTGAGTGTTAGTTTATAAATGACACTTCTTGCAAGATTTTTTAGTTCAATCAATTTCCAATTCCTACATATGGAACATGTATTACTAAAAGTAGAAATAGCGGTGACATTTATAACTAAAGACAATTCTCTCGTGGAAATTGTTTTTAACGGTGTAATTTTTCAAACGCAGAAAAGCTATGTCTTACGATAAAGATTGCTATCAATTTCATTCTCTATTTTCTAATCATTTATTGGAAAAAAAAAGTTTTGCCTACAAAGCAGTAGACATTTGCCTCTCTGTGATCACTGTAGCAGTTTAACAGCAAGCGGGATTCTTTCCGTCTCGGTGGGGTTTCGGGGCTGGCTGCGTGCCGGTGTGACTTCTGCGGGGTCTACGCTTCCCGCAGCGGAGGAAGGCGAAGCAGCAGTGAGGGCTCTCGGGGGGGGGTGCGGCTGCTGGCACACGGGGGGCTGCCCCGACGCAGCAGCCCTGGCTGTGGAGGAGAGCTCTGCTCCCCGGGCCGGCCAAAGGGCCTGGAGCGGCACTCGCGCCTCGGCCGCTGCTCCTGCGCGGAGCTGCCTCTCTGCGGCTTCGTGGCTGCTTGGTGAAGCAAAGCAACTTCAGGCCCTTCGAGGTCTTACACCTTCGAGGCTTACACTGGTGTAGGAGGACACTTGCCGTACAAAATAAGCAAGACTTTAGTTGCCAGTTGTTGTAATTGCCACATGTGCTTTTATTGTGTTACAAAAAAAAAAAAAAAAGAGAAACCACAGCTATAAAAATAACACATTTTCCAAAGATAACATTACAAAAAAATACCATTCATACCATGGTTGGAGTGTATCAGTTAATACTGCCAGAAGAAGCCTTAGTTGACAGGGAAAACATGAATGAATGTTTCAAAACCTTTAAAGCATTAAAGTGCTTTAATTAGCCGTTATCTTAGAACAGAGGTTCGCATTTCAGCAACGCTGAAATTAGCAACACCTGGGAAAAATGACCAGAAACAGAAAACAAAACTGGAAAGTCCTTACGCGGTCACCCAGTCCATCTCCTCGCTCCAAAGCAGGATCAAATTTACACCTCCTGCGTTCCTGCTGGCCAGGTCTAACCTGTCTGCAAAACTCCCCTGATGGAGAGGGAGGGATTATCCAGACCTCTGACTTCCCAGAAGGATCCACAGGCTCCCCCCGGCCTCTGCAATTGTGTGAAAGATATTCAGAGGAGGAAAAAACCTGACTTTTGAATAGATAAGGCTGGAGATGCGATTTTCTGTATGTTTACGTGCTAGAACGTGAAATTAATTTACTTGACACTATAGGCTCTCAGGAGTAAGTATCAATTTTTATAGCTTACATGAAAATAAATCTTTTTTCTCCTTACAGCACAATGAGTATACTGTATGTACATTTGCTTCTGTTTATATACACAAATATTTAAGTACACGAACACACCGGGAACTGACAAACGGGTTCTTTTCTGCTCGACAAAGAACCGCAGGAAACGGGTGCTTTTTGTACAAACGTCAGGAAAGCGGATTGCGTGGCTTTGCACCAGTCACTGGCAGGTATCTGTACAGAAAAGGAACAGGTAAGGGCGAAGTCCTTTTTACAGTGATGAAGACGGGTCGGTTTGGACACCACCGAGAACACAGAACGGGGGCAGGTGAGCAGTAACGACGGCTGGTCTCGCGAAGAGAGCAACGTGCCGTCCTTGTACTGCGCTGTCAGGTGCGGGGTCCGCTGACGAAACAGAACAGCGTGAAGCACCAGCGGGTGCCTCCCCGGCGCGGGCTGGCGGAAAACCCGCCCGGCGTTCGGTGAGCTGCCTCGGCCGCCCGCCTCTTCCCCTGGGCTCTGCCGGGGCCACCGCGGTTTCCCCTCCGGGGCAGGTGCCTCCCGCGCGGCGCGGGGCCGTGCTTCCACACGCGGCTTGCAGTTCCCCTCCGGACAACAAAATTACACTTCTCCAGACGCCCAAAGCTGAAAATATTTTTCATAGGGGGTTTCATTTCCGCCCCCCCCCCCGGGTCTCTCACTGCTGCCTTCTGGAGCCCCTCAGTTGATCTCTCCCTCCGTGAATTCTTCCTTTATGGACTGTTTGCGAGATTTGCAGTCCGGGAGGTCGAACCCAAAGTCTGCCCACTCGTCGGCCCCGCCGCGGTTGGGGATGGTGATGGTGTGGCGCACGCGGAAGTGCACGGCCTCCATCACGCGCTGCCGCTGCAGCTCGCCCGAGCTGCCGATGGAGATGGTGGAGGCGTTGCTGCTGGAGCGGATGAGCTGCTGGGCCCCGTAGTCGTGGCTCTGTTTGAGCTCCTGCAGACCTCTCCAGATGATCATCCTGTACTGCTCCGGGATCTTCAGTGCTCCGAGATCCTGGAAGAACAACACTGCTGAGCCACAGCCGGCAGAGACGCGGCTGTACCGGCGGGAGCGAGCCCGGACCCCCGAGCTCGCGCTTCAGGCGGGCACGTGGGCACGATGCCCGAGCACCCGACGGTGGCGGGGCCGGACCTCCGAACCCGTGGGTGCATCCCCCGCAGGCGATTTCCCATTTGTAACCAACGGCCAGCTGAGCGGTTACTCAAACACAGCTTACAGGTTAGAAATTGTTTTTCTTTTTTTTTTTTGGGGGGTGGGTTCACATCAAACTGATGTGAAAATGGGAGGGAGGGGACCGTTCCCCTTCGGACGCAGGTTGCGGAGCAGCGCGTGAAGCGTCCTCATGTCCGTTCACCCGGGCGAGGAGCCCAGCCAAGCTGGCTTCTCCTCCGGTCCCGGATCAGGAGGCTGGAGCAGCACCCGCTGCCGGGGCCAGCACTAACGCACCGCGGCGGCAGGAGCGGCTGGGTAGGACGCTGTGGGCTGCGGTGAAGCCAAACGAGGTCGATAACCTCGGCTGGGGGTCTGCACCAGAACGAACACTGTCGTGCAGAGAGCTGCCAGAGATCCACGTTAATGCCAAACACAGAGACTCACGTGAGTGTTAACTAGAGAGGACAGCGAGTATGCAATTAGTAATTACAAATGCTGACTCGGACACACAGCTCAGCAATCTCATACAAGTTTTGGCCATACCAAACGTTTCCTTTGACAGCTTACAGACAGTCACGGAGTTAGTTCAGAAAACGGTCCAAAACCAGGCTAAGGTTACGCAACTGGCCCCAGCTACCAATGAAAAATCATCGTGTCTCCGACAGCCGCGTCACCAAAGCGTGGTCGCGCGTTTTACTGTAGCTGCCGGGCGGACGACAGCTACTACAAACTGCCTGGGGGCAAAACGGGATCGGGAGCAAAGCAGGAGCTTTGTCTCAGCCAAAACACCAACTCTGGGATTTACGGGGCTTGCTATGGCTCAAAGGGTTTAAGATTCTTTTTTTTTCCCCTTCTCGTTACCCCGAGGGGCGGGGGAAGCCCCTGCTTCGGTGCCGCCCTCGATACCGTCACCAAGAGACTGCGCTTAACCGAGGACGGCAGCAGCAGAGGCTGACGCTCCGTGCAAGCTCAGGTGCTGCTAGCATCCCCTCCCCGTTTTTCATGCCAGCTTTTGCCTGACCTGGGCTATTTCATTCCAGGGTTCCCTTAACACACATGCCCCAGGCTTGGGCTCCCTTATTTCAGCCTCTTTTGTCTTACAGATTAACAGGGGAAGATGTAAGATCAGATCAGATTTAAAACTGACTGAACGGCAGCGGAGGTGTTCCCGCTGGCTCCGTGGGCTTTGGGCCATTTCGCTGAGCACCTCGGCCGTTTTTCCTGCGTTAGGTGGAAAATCTACCTGCGGTCTGCTCTGGGGATCTTTTAGCTCTCTTGTTTCTGATAGTCTGGAAGAACCAATTGAGACTATCGTGGTTGCTACCGATGACTGAGCTACTGCTAACTCTGAAGGACCAGAAAGGATGCATAAATGGAAGGCATAAATCCTGGGGAGCATATATTCTGTGGGACGGGTTGGTGCACAGTTTTCCCTTTCCTTTAAAACGGTTTTGTCCTTGCTTTTCAGATCAACAGCTGATAGAAACAAGTGGTAAGAACAGATCTTCCCAAAGCATTTACCTCTATGGATAGGTTCTGCAGGTGGTAAATATTCTGTAACCCTTGTGAGGTGAAATAGTCGATGCAGTTTGGACACCCCAATCCTGTTAAAAAACTGCAGAAAAAATTTGGAAAATAAAGTGGCATTAACTTCTCATGAATCAAAGCTGTGCTCGCAACCATCGCTGTAGTGGCCAACCGTGTCTCAGGTCCCTGAAAAGGCGGGGGGCTGCAGCGAGCTCCGGCCGCCCCCGCACCGCGGGGGAGCGCGCTCGGGGTGCTCCCACCGCGCCCTCAGGCTTCTCGTCTCCGGCCGTGGCCGTCCCGAGTGTGACCTCAGGTGCCACTAACGTCAGAGTCCAGCACGGGATGACGTTCATTCCTAAAACTACATCTTTTTTTCTCCTGATGGTCAGAGGTTTCAGCTCAGCAACTTACTCAGAGTAACTTGAGGGAGCTGGAGCTCGCCTTAGCCCGGGCAGCGAGGCCGGTCCCTGCAACGTGCAGGCTGGAGGCACGGGGCTATTCTGCACATCGCGCCTCTAGTTAAACTGCTCGTACAGCCTCCCTGACTTGGGTCCAAACGTCTCTGGTCTTTTTAAAGACTGACACGTCGAAAAGTGGCTGCAGACCTGTTAACGCGTTCCTGATGACCGATTTCCAGACACTGCTGGCAAGGAAGGGGAAGGGGGAAGTTCACAAAGCTACGTGCTGGTTTGACATGCAGGAAAAGACTCTCGTTAGGATGCATTTAATTTTTAATTAAGCAGCGAGGTGTTACCCAGATAGAGGTGTAAGAGGGCAATCGAGGTTTCTAACTGGTATGTAGCTGGGCTTTGGTTTCTGAGATGAGAAGAATGGTCTATGTGATTTCGTGAGCAGTGATTTCTCAGTTGGGACCAGTGGCCAGTTGACCAGTTGCTAGACAGATCTGAAGGTTAGAGTGAGGTACAACAGCAAGAAACGTCAGCGGACAAGACAGACAGGGCATCGGATGCCTTCCCTACCTGACGAGGCTGGGATCGGGGTTGTAGGGCGGCGGGGGGGTGCAGTGTGATCCGGAGACCATGGACTGGGACGAGTGGCCCCCATTCATTTCTCCGTTGGGTTGCATGGGGTGACTGTTTAGCATTCCGGGTCCTGGGCCGCGGCCATGTCAACGCAACAGATAGATCAATTAGCCATCACCCCACCCAACGAGGGTGATAACCGCCCTCGGCAGGGGGTGACGGGTGGGAAGAGCCCCTGTGGGCACGGACCCCTGCCCGCCTGCGGCGAGGGGAGGACCTTACCCATCGGGCCCAGGCTGGGCGCGGAGCTGGAGCTGTGCTGCGCTGGCTGCCCCACCAGCTGGTTGACAGAGGGCAGCTTGTTGATTCCCCCGCCGTGAACTTTATTCATGGGTGACAGGACGGGACCGTAGGAGGAAGGCGTCTGCAGCTGACTCCTGCTCGGGGAAACCAAGCGGCCGGTCAGCCTGCGGCGGGTGGGATGGAGCCGCCCTGCCCCGTCCCAGAGCTCCCCTCTGGCCGCTGGGACTTTCCTGCTGAGGCTTCTGCAGCCGCACCGATGCGGACTGGGCACAGAAAAGCGGCTTTGCACCGGCAGCAGCTCTGGAGCGGTTGTCAGCCCTCGCTAAGGAACAGGCGTTCGGCAGACGTGCGGTGAGCCAGGGGACCAGCCCCAGACCGGGGCTGCGTGAGGGGTCCCCCGCCACGCCGCCGGGGCCAGGGCTGCCCCCCAGCCTCTCCCGCTGCGGGCGCTCGGGGCGGCTCCGGCGGTACTTACTGCCTCTGCAGGAGCTGCTGCTGCTGCTGCCGGTAGGAGTCAACCAGCTGCTGCGGGACCAGCTCCACCAGCTCCAGGCTCTCCTTTATCTTCATCAGGATCTCAAAGTTTTCCCGGCCTCGCACCTGGAAGAGGGAACAAGGCCAGGGCTTCGCTTTGTTCCCGTCCCACCTGGCCACCTTCCTCGTGGCCCCTTTTTTCTATCCAGCCACACAAGGTGCCGTGTCACTGTGGCCAGGGACTGTCTGGGGAGCCGGGACTGCCTTGGACACATGCGTTTGGGTCTCTGCGCAGCCCTCGTGCCTGCTGCCTTCCAGGAGACCGTGCAACCCCGTCCTGCCCGACACCGCGCTCCCAAGGCATTTCTCGCAGAGGGGACGATGCCACCGCCATCCCGAGCCGAGCTCTCAACCAGCGTGGCTCACTGACACTTACAGGCACGTAATACATCTCCTCCTCCCCGTGCCTCCGCTTCTTAATGCCGGCCCCCAGCGCTGGGATGCCCTGAGGGCTCTGCTTGAACGCTGGAAAGGAGAGAGGAAAAGCGTCAGCGCGCTGTCCCGGGGAGGGCAGGACACGGCTGGGAGCAGCGTGGCTCCCTGCAGGATTTGAGCTCAAGCCATGCAGGATGCGAGCTGTTCACCCGGGCTTTGGCACTGGAGTTGTCCCTTCATTAGTAATAACAATGAACACCACACACATCTGGACACAAAAGCCCCGCACTAATAGCTTTGCGCTTTGGAAGGAAAAAGGACTTGGTCCTATTTATGAGACTTTAGATTTAGTCAAGAAAGGTAAAAGCACCGTGCCTAGATGTGGATTTGAGCCCAAACTTCTGGAGCACCGTGATTTTGGGTGCGATGGGAAAGGAGCTGAGGCAGAAGCATGGCTTTGAGGGGTGGGGGGGGCAGGTGCTGGGACTCACTGCGTTTGTTGGCATTGCCGTTTTTAGCTGCACTCTCATTCAGGGCTTGCTGCTCTCGGTAATGGTCTTCATCAGCTTTCCGGTCTCTGCCGGGACAGGCGCAGATCCGTCCCTCGAACGATCTCCTCCCTAGGACTTGGCCGCTGGGAAGAGAGAGGAATCGGTGACTGTTTCTGCTTGGGAAGCGCGTCGTGGTTCAGTCCACCAGGTTATGGTCCAGCGCAGAAACCAGACCAGCATTCCCGTCCCCCCGTGTGAAAGGAGACCCCGCGGTACTGGGTGCAGAGAGCCCCTCAGCAGTATCTCCTGGGGGAGGAGGAGCTCCGGGGCAGAGGAAGGCTCCAGCTGCAGGGGCAGAAGCCGATGCTGGGCTGGGTCCCCGGTCCCTCCGTGCCAGCCCTTTTCCTACCGGCAGAGAAGAGCCTTTCCCCTGCCGCAGGCTGGGGCTGCGGGGGCTGCCATGTCCCCTTCCCCGGGTGCTCCCTGCAGGGGAGGGCTCCTTCCCCAGGGACCCCAGCCCTCCGCAGCGCCCGTCCCTGCTCTGCCAGCCACTCACTCTCTCGTTTCCAGGGTGATGATGATGAGGATGGGCCTCCTGTTCATTCCTCCCACGCAGCTGCTGTTGCACATGAAGTTGTACAGGATGGTGGTGAACTCGGTCCCCACCTGCCCGGGAGAGGAGAGCAGGCGCTGAGCAGGGAGTGATGGCGGGGGGAGGCAGGCTGGGCCCCCCCAGCTCCGGCCGTGGGCTGGGCAAGTGGGGGATGCTTCCCTGGGAGCACCGGGGAAGGGTGCTGTGGGGACGGTCCCAGCTGGGAAGAGGGGACTGTACAAGGGCCCTGGGGTCCCCCAGGGCTGGATCGGAGGGGATTTCTCTTTGCACCCCACTTCCCAGGAACGGGATGCTCTGGGATGCTTCGCAGGGCTGGGAGCTGCGGATGCTCGAACGCAGCGGCCGCCAGTGCGGGGAGCAAGCCGGGGGTGGCCTTAGGCGTGCCAGGGCAAGCAGGACTCCCGCTCAGGACACAAGCGTGTCTCCTTCCAAGCAGCCCTGTCGCCAGCAGGTTCACCCTGCACAGGCAGAACTACCGTAGCCCGGAGAGAGGCGAGCACCGGTCCTGCCCCCCCGCCCCAGGTACCTGCGGGGGCTCGTAGGGCACCATCACGCTCTGCCTTCCCGTCACGGGGTCGTCCACGTACTGGGAGAGGTTGTTGCCTTCCACCCGGATGAGGTGGCTGGCTGGGGCTGACTGGCCTGCAAGGCAAAGCTCCGCGTTAGAGGAGGGGGCTCTCCGGGACGCGCGTCCCGAGCACACACGGGCTGCGGCGCAGGGCGGGACGCGCGGTCCCCCTCGGATGGGGCGGCCGTGGGGAGAGCGGGACTCACCATCATTGAAGTCGCGGCCGAGCTCGTGGTTGGGGCAGCGTTTCACCACCTCGGTGACGTGCTCTGCCTTCTTGTAGACGGGCATGGCCCGGATGATGGTGCCCGGGGGCGGCGGGGTGGACACTTTGATCTGGATGGGGCATGTTTTTGCAATCTGACAGTAGAGTTTCTTCAGCAGCGGGGAGTACTGGAAAAGAAGAGATGCCCATCGGGTGAACGTCACTGGGCCTGATGGGAGGGCAGATGCTGCCCTGCCTGCCCTCGGCTTCCTCCGCTGCTGTGGTGTCAACGCAGGGTTCCCTTCCCGGCACGGGGCTCTGCTGGGCTCGGGCTGACGCTCCCGCGCGCACCGAGACAGGCGTTTCTGTCCCCTCGGCTCCTCTCATCCACCCACGTGCTGCCTGCTCAAACTCCAAGGGAAATGTGAACAGGGCAGTAAAGCAGCAAAGTAAAATAACGACTTGTTATAAAACCGATCGCTGCCTATGGTGTGGCAGCCGCGCTGGAGGGACTGTGCAGTGCAACGCTGCTCCCTGTGCGGGCAGAGGGAATGGCCCCCGCGGCGCCCGGGCTCCGGGGCAGCTCCGTAACAGATCGCAGCGTTGCAAACAGCTGCGGCACGGTCCCAGTGCGTCGCTGGGGAGAGCGACCAAAGGAGATTCAGCCCGTCTTTGCTGTAACTGTTTATTCTCTAGGCTTAACATTTGTCTTTCCCTAGAAATGTTTAAATATGACCAAATTTGCCCACACTACATCATATCCGCTTTCCACATAAACCAGAAACAACCACCTACTGGTCCAGGGCCGGGCGCTGTAGGAAGGGTTTCCCGGCTAGTCTGAGTGCTGTGGCAAAGCGGGAGCACCCGCTATACTGGGACCGAGAGAAAATCTTGCTGAAAACCAGCATAAACCCTTGTCCATGCATCGCTCAGCCCATTTTGGAAACGTTACCCTGAGTCCGTTATCACACGCAGCTCCTGGCTGAGCCGAGGGCTGGGGCCACCGAGGGTGCTGACACACCACAGCCTAAGGAAATCGTGCTTAACGTCGTTAACAGAATCACAGCTAATTGTGCAAGTTTAATTCTGACTAGCACGTGTGACACAGACAGGGTTTATCCTGACCACGACCCGATCCTTTGCAGCTGCGGACAGGGACAGCGGTGTTCACAGCGGGGACGTGGCAGGGCTGGCCGCGGGAGGAGGATGCTCTGCAGGCAGCCGGAGGCAGTGCCCGGAGTCGCTTGTTAACAGAAAACGGTTCATGACCACTAAACCCCTCCTTGTGAGGGCACAACGGGATTTGCTCAGTCAGGAGTGAGAGACAAACTCCTCTCACACGGACCATGGACCGGCTCAGCGTGGGGGAAGCTCCCGGTGGGCACCGAAAATGGGAAGGGAACAGCAGCGTCCCCGCGAGCCGGCCCTGCTCGGAGCTCGGCGGCACGGCAGAGCCCCTCGGCCACGGCGCCCGGCCAGCGCCAGCCCCGGGCCCAGTCCGACCGCGAGCGGCCGTCTGCGGCAAGGCAGGGGCTGGCGAGTGCGCCGGGCGGGAGGAGGCTGCACGCCGTTTCGAGAAGAGGGGTGGGGAAGGCAGAGCCTGTCCTTCGCCTTCCAGTAAACGCGTGTCTCGGCTCCCAGGTGTGGGGATGTGCAATTCCCTTCCACCTCACCGGTGCCATGCTGTTTTCCACCTCACAAAGAATGTGTTTGCTATACAAGAGCCCACCCCTGCCGCACAGAGAGAAGCCAGTCCCTGCATGGCAGGGCATGTTCCTGCTCAAAGTATTTTATCTCATCCCCACAACATAACGCCTGATGCCAAAAAAATACCACCGTGCAGAGTATTTGTGAGGATGTTAAAGCTTGTCCTGAGCCATCCAAATACAGGTGTGCAGAGGCTGGCCGGGACGCCGCGCTGCCAGCCGCCCGCTCCGCTCCGCTCTCCCGGCGGGGGGGTTCTGAGCCGGGCAGGGGGGCAGCAGGGCTGGGCAGCCAGCGAGCCGCTGGCACAGGGCGGCTGGGAGGGCAGGAGGGGGCTGGAGGGAACGGCTCAGCCCTCGTCTTCCCACTGCCCCGAGCCCAGTGCGGGGCACCGGCAGCCAGGCGGGTTTGCAGGAGGGGTCCGTGCTTCCCCATCCCACTGCCCTTCCCATAGGAGTGGATCTGGGGCTGGATGGGCTCCTGCCGCCCTGGGAACTGCTAACGAGGCAAAGGAGATAAACTGTTTTCAGGCGGTATTTCCAGGGAAGTTCGGGGAAGATGTAAAGGGGAGAGGCCTCCGCCAAGGCAAACCAGCAGCTCTGGCGTGGTGAGGTGCCTTGGCCACTGGGCCAGCCGGCAGCAGGTCCCGGCTCGCAGGGAGACGAGGCCGCGGGCTGGCAGGGGAAGGGTCCCGGGGCCAGAGCCTGCTCCGTGCGAGAGACAGCGGGAAGGTGCTGTGGTTGTCAGAGGGTGTGATGGGGAGCTGTAGCATGAAGCTGAATCTGGCAGCAAGAATTAATCCTGAGCATTGAAGGCTCAGACTAGCCCAGAGAGAGGATGCTTAGAAATACTGCCTTTCACTCAAATCCCCAAATTTTGCAATGGTGACTGGGACTACGCCTTGACTCTACGGCCAGGTTAGCTTCCCGGGAGTCATCCTGCGTCTCCAGCAGGGCCTGTGCCGAAGCTGGAAGCACAGGCTCTGCTTGGAACGCCGTTACCCCCCTCTGCCCGGCTGGAGGAGGAAGCTCTGGGGCTGCCGTGGCCCACGTAACCTGCTCGCCTGCGGTGCGACGGGGCTTTAACACCCTCGTTTTGAGGAGACAACATGGCAAAACAAGGGTTATTTGGAGGGGGGCTCTTCCTTGCCAGGTGTTAAAATACTGACAACTCCTGTCAAAGGATCCTTTCATGTAGACATTCCCGGGCAGTCCTCAACATGCCTGGGAAATAAAACTGCTCTGGAAGAGTAGAGGTGCATTATGGCAAGTTCTTTGGTAACAAATTCTCTCATTATACCATGTTATGACATGGATAAATCTCTGTTAAATAGCAGAGCGATTGCCCCGCAGGGAGAAAGGCTGCCGCTCAACACAGGCATGCCTCCACTGATAACCTTATCATGTCTTAACAGCTCCAGGATTGCCTTCAAAGATCCTTCCACAATAACAAACTATTCTTTTAAGGAACTCCATGCTGATAACTCTGGGCAAGAAAAGTCAGGGCTGTGCCCGGTGCGGCCCGGCTCCCCGCGGCGTGAGCCGTCCTGCCCGCCGCTCCGGCCAGCAGCCGCCGCTGGGGCAAAGCCCTCCCGGTCTCACAGACCCGGCCTGTTCACGGCCACCGGGCGAACGAGCGTTGTGTTTTTAGGATCCCAGGAGGCTCTACATCCCCAGCCGGGTGTTCAGCCAGGACGAGCCCTCAGCAATGTACATTTTCTGTTAGGGACAGCAAAATGCACGTCTTCTCAGAGTCCAAGCAGAGTGCCGAGCTCAGCAGGCGCCTCTGCTCCTACACGGTTATCTGTATTCGCTAATTATCTGCCACACGTGCATCTCTGTGCAGGGCTGTGCCACACAATCTGGTTTACTGGTAGGTTCCAAGGCGCAGCTGCAGCGTGCACACCCGGCTTGCAGAGCGCACAAAGGCACCGTGCTTCCCTCGAGGGCAGGACACGACAGTCGCAAAGTGGAACCTGGGAGATCAAAATGCCAGGATTCAATCCCATAGACTAGTGCAGAGCCCTCACTGCTGGATACTCTTCTTTTTGCCCTGGCCACATTTCTGCCACCCCTACAAAGGGCGAACCTCGGGGCTGTTCACTCGTATCCTTTCTGTTCCGCAGCGTTTGGACAAGCTGACCTCTTGAAACCAGCCACGTGTGGCAGCTGGGGCACAGCCAAAGCTCACATTGCTCACGCTGCTGCCAACCCGCTGCTGCTCCCGGGCACGGGAACATCGTCTCGGGACACCTGAGCACCTTCCCGGCGCTGCTGCATCAGCACGTCCAGACGTCAGCCCCACGATTTCTTTCACACCCACAGAAGAGCTCGGGTACCTTCTGCCCCTGGGCACCTCCTGCCTTTATTTTCCGTTCCTGCGCTACCCTTTGGACTGTTAGTGTCTGCCTCCCCAGGTATGTTATTACTAAGGCCATCCCTGTTCATACGAAATGTCAGAGAGTGTCTGTTGTTGCGCATTTGCAGAGCACAACAGGTTCACGTGCTAGTGTGGCTTGTGGGTGCTGGTTCGGTATAAACAGCAAACAGCAGTAATAGCACTGAGCAATCTACCTGAAGCTTACATAAACTTGCAGAACGTGTATTCCTCTGGGTTTTTTCTGTAGTTGTGCAGCTCTCAATGTCAGCCCTCATCTGCTGGGGTGAACGTATAATGCCACCTCCGCCGCTGTCCCTTCCCCGCTACTGTGATCTGTCCTGCAGTAAAGTCCAGAGCACTAGGAGTAATTGGAAAAGCCAAATTATTTAAACACTAGCAGTATATCAGCATCAACCTCTGCTTCTCTAGGGACTTGGTACCCTGAAGTGTCTTTAGATGGGGTTTCTTTCACCTCTGCGTTGAAACGCGGCTACTTCGTGGGCGAGACGGAGACCACGCTGCTTCAGTGCCAAACGTAACGGGAAATACGGACACCGGAGCGACAGAGCCCCGTGGTGCAATCGGCCCTGGCGGGGTTTGCCAGGGTTATCTTGGTACCACTGCTGCAGTATCCAAGGAAACGTTTTGCACATCACAAGATCCAGATGAGCTAATGCCCCACAACGATTCATGGCGACTGATACGGCTGCGGCTGTGAAGCAGCGTTGGAATTGAGCCTCAGCATCAGCCGCTGCTCACCCTGAGCAAGCACCCGGGACCCGCGCTGGGAGAGGCCACCGCGCTGCTCAGACCCGTGCTGCTTCTGTGCAGGACGCGAGAGCGGGGAGAGGTGTTTTTCCCCATGGATGCTGACAGCCTCGCACAAAAAATAACCTGAGTCTTCTGCGTGGAAAGCCCTACTGGCGAAGTCCATCTCCCTCCAGCCCTCCCTGGGCAGCAGAACCGCTAGGAGGATGTGTCCCAACAGATTCGGAGCTGATAAAATCTTATTTATCTTCAACTGTTGACACCGAAGCGTCTAGACTTGCCTGCTTCGGGAGGGCTGCAGCCAAGTCCTCCTTTCTCTCTTGAAGGAAATGATTTGCTCAACAATTACTTTTTCCACAAATCCTCCCCCCTCCTCCCTACCAGCCTCCTCCTCCTCCTCTTCTACATTCCACTCTCCTCATTAGCTCTACTCAAGACGTGTCCAGGACTGCAGTCAATGGATCCCAATAAAGCCACTAGCCTGGCAAGAGAGAGAGAAGAAAAGTGCTGCCTCCGGCTGCTAATTTCCTCGCGCTCCCCAGCAAGCAGCTGCGGAGCTGCATCCTGGGACAGGTTCGGACAGATCGCAGCGGAGAGGTGATAATAATGTGTCTGTCATCTTACTCAGACATGTAGCATCTTGCAAACCGCAAATACCGTTAACCGGCTCGGACGAATCTGTTACGACAGATCCTGGAAGACATGCCGACTACAGAGCTAATTTTTTCTTTCTAATTTTTTTAATAACCATTTTTTAATCACTGGCCTATATAACTTCTCACTGAGCTGGAAATTCCTCCCAAAGCTACTTTGCTGCTCATTTACTGCGAGCTGGGTTCGAGGATGTCCAGTGCATCACTGCTGCCCGAGAGGGGAGCATCCGCGGGCTGGGCAGCAGAGCCGTGCCCGGGGGGCTGTGCGGGATGCCCCGACCCCTGCCCCACGGCTGCCGCCCCTGCCCCACGGCGCTGATGCCTGGGGGTGCCGGCCAGCGCAGCGCCCGCCGTGCCCAGGACGGGGGGTCTCAAGGTGCCTGGCAGACCCCCTGCGCAGACCCCCTCGCTCACCCCAGCCATCAGCAGCTGCGGGGGACCCCCGTCACCCGCAGGACCCCCAGCCCCGCTCGCGCGGGCGCTGCGCTGGCAAGGTCTTGGGGCCGGGGCTGCCCCCCCAGCAGACACAGCGCAGAGAGGCTGCGTGCGCTCCAGCCTGCATTCTTCTACCTTTATTATCTTGCCATTACTGCTAATTAAAATCCCTTGGTTCACCCCCAAAGGAGTCCTCTCCCTTCCTTCCCTGGTGTGCACATCCTTAAAATAACTGCCAGCCAGGACCACAGCCGTTCTTAGTCACTGCTCAGCCAGCCAGCGCTGGCACACTTGGGGGTTGTTTTAATCTCCTCTAGTAAGTCTGGTTCCTTCTGTGCGTCTGGATACTCGCGTCCTCTGACCAAGCCGGCGCTGGAGCTCCCTCTCCTCCAAAAAGGAAGCCGAAAATCCAACAAGGCAGTTATTTCATGCTGCATTATCAAGACTGGATACGGGGAGCAAGCTGGGAGGGGAGGGAAGAAAAGGCTGACTTGGGCTTGGGAATCACTGTTGGAAACGGAACGCAAAATCCAGAACCGGGCTCGAGGGGAGACCACCGGCCCCCGCAGCACCCCTGGCAGGCTGTGCCAAGCAGGAGGAAGCTGCTTCTGCTTCCTTACAGCCACTGCCCGGAGCGGGCGCAGGCAGGGAACGTGGTTTACCCGGGGCACACCCAGCATCTGTCCCCCCACCATCAGGTGCCGGAGGCCAGGGCTCCCGGCAACGCTTTCAGCCGTGCTCCTCGTGGCACGGGATGCAGCCCCACGTGGCAAACCCCTCGGACGCCCCGTGCCCGCGCCCGAAGGACGTGGCAGGGCAGCCGAGGTGGGCAAAGCCGCTGGCTGACCCAGGGGACCGGGGCTCAGCCGCTGCCCGAGAGCACTGCTGGGCCGGAGCATGGACGTGCCTCTCCTCCTGCAGCCTCTTTGTTATCCCAGCTCCTCCAGCGGGTCCCTCGGTCACCACCTCCCCTCTGCGTTTCGGATCCCGACGTAGAGGAGCTGGCCAGAGCAGCCCCGTTTGCCCGGTGCGTCCTCTCCCACCTCCGCGGCGTTGCCTTCCCGCTGGAGCGGCAGTTGCCAGTAAGTCGTTCCCTTGACCCGTGCATACCATACACGTTCGAGATAGTGGAGCCGATAGCGGGATCGTGTTGGAACATCGCACACCAAATTCCTTTGCCTTTTTTCTTAATTCCATTGTGTCTGGAGCTCCTGGAGCCTCATCCACGCCCTGCGAAAGCTGGTGGAAAGCCTCCAGTGGGCTGGCTTCGATGGGCTTTGGAGCAGGCTGATGCTGAGGTTGCTTTCCTACTCCTGGCACGCCAAAATATCCACGCTCTTCTGCCCAGCTACTCAGATAAAAACAAAGATGTTTATGGCTCAGAGGTAGAGTGCACTGAGCCATGCCTGCCCCCTGCTCAGCTCCAGGCCGCTGCGGTTGGACTGGTACCTCCCTAAAACACGGTCAGCTGCCAGAGAGAGTTTGAAGAGGGGGCTCATTTTCTACAGATGCTCTTGAAGGTTTTTCCCTCCTCTTACAACTGCCTCTATCCTGACAAGCTTCAGACAGCAACCAGGAAGGGAGCACCTATCTCCTGCCACACCAATTATTTCCATCCTCCTCATTCAGTTAGCATCAGACAAACCATTTCAGCTCCCCCAGTGCCCGCGCCCCAGCTGCGAGATCTATGGAGCAACTGGAACCAGTTCAACGCGGCCGTCTCCCACTGGCCGAGCGCTGGGACGCAGACAGGTTTGCTGTGGGTAACTGCTGGACGGCGTCCATCATAGCTGGAGCATCGCACCTCGGCTTTGAACCTCTCCAGCCTTCCCATCGCGGGCTGGTGGCTCCCCGAAGCAGCAGGCAAGACCCTGGACGTGGCCCGGACCCCCCTGCGCCCGCGCCCGGGCTAGGGGAGCCCCCGCCTGCTTAGCTCGGAGGTTTGTCCGTCTCCCCCAGCGCCGGGGGCTCCGAGCGAGCCCGGGCAGCTGCCCCACACCGGGGGCTCGAGCCCCCGCGTCCTTTCGCAGCCAGGCCATGGGGGGCCAAAGACCCCATTAACGCTTCTGCTGGCTCTGGCACACGTGACAGCGTTTTAGAGGGGAGGGAGCGCCGATCTGCCGCAAGCCCGACTTGAGAAAAATACTAATTATCTATCAGTTACCAGCTGGCCGGCGTGGCGAGGGGCTGCCTGTGAGAAAACAGCCGAGATCGGCTCGCGGCTCTAGCGTGTACGGGCAGCTCCGGGGAACCGAGAGCCCTGATAGCTTCCAACAAACAGGCAGGCTGCCGGCATGCCCTGTCTTGCAGCGCGCAGCTCCCGGTCCTCCTCCCAGCCCCGTCGAGCAGCCTACCAGAGGGGGGCTTCCAACCTACGGGGAAAACCTTATTTTCAGCATCTGGCCATTGCTCTCTGCTGATAAGAAGGCCATTAAAAACGAAAAGGGAGGCGGTGGCAGCCTGGAGGGCTTCCCGCAGCCCAGACCAGCGCGGCTGCTGCGGTTCAGAGTTTGTGGCAACGTGCGGTGCCCAGAGCCCAGCCCGGGAGTTGGGACGTCCAACGTCACCCACCCGCTGCCCAGCATCCCTCTGCAAGGACAGACCTGGGTCTGGTAACGTGAACCCCAAACCCATGTCCCACGTCTTAGCCCCTTCTCCATTCACCCATTTCCCAAACTTAGAAATTCAGGATTTTTAGGCTAGAGAGAACAGATGATGATCCTCTGGTTGGATTCCCCACACTGCTGGCCTAAGACCCCTGCCTACTCGTTCTGCGCCGAGCCAACGGTGTCTGCTTGAAGTACAGCTTATCTTTCGAGAGATACGCAGACTCTTCATTTGAATACTTCAGGAGCTGGAGAATCCACCGCATTCCTTGGTAAATTGTTCCTATGGTTAATTATCCTCACTGTTAAAAAATTTCCACCTTGTTTCTAGTCTGAATTTGCCTGGCTTCAGCTTCCAAGCACTGGATCTCATTATGTCTTTTTCTATTAGATTAAAGAGCTGTCTGCTATCAGAAACCATCTCCCATGCAGACTGCAATCAAGCCACCCTTACTCTTCTCGTGGAGACCTTTCATGCAGTACGTTTCTCTGGTATCGCCCTACAAGGCATCTGTTCCAAATCTTTCATCTTCTTTGGATCTCCCTCCCAAACCTTTTCTGTTTTGTCAACAGAGGGTTTGAAGTGTGGACACAGGAACGGCACGCGAGGGCCGTGGGCTCGGTGATACCTCGCCCCCCCTGCCCAGGCGATGCTCGCCCACCCAGCCCCTGCAGAGCAAGCCACCCCGCCGTGCGGGCAGCTCACCTCCAACGGCCCTTGGCCACGAGCCCTGGGCTCCTTAGGAGCCTCCTTTCCCAAGCACGGGAGAATGGATAACGCCAAGTCTTCCAGAGGAATAGCCAGAGGGATTCAGTCAAAACCCTTCAAAAACAGGAATCTATGGGGCTACACACTTCCATCAACCAAAGCTTATGATTGTTTCAAAAAGCTATGTCAAATCGTTTGACAAGACGACTCGCATCGGACTGTGTGGTTTGGCAGTGCCTGTGCACCAGCTGCCTGTTCCTCCTTGGCTGGATTCTCCGTGATCCGACCCCAGGCTGCAGGACGCCTTCGGAGCTGCCGGTCCGGCAGAGCTTCCTCCGGGGTGCAGGGCTCCCCGCTGTTCCGAAACTGCCTGGCAAGGTTGGCTCTGCCGAATTCGCGGTCAACGCTTGCAACGGTCCTGGCATAAATTATTTGGTGCAATTAATCTTAAAGTAAAAGCCATGAGGCTTCCCTAGCCCCGGATGAAACAGGCAGTGTGGTTTCTTTCAAAGTGCTGAACCAAACCATGCGCGTCCTTTAGCGCACCAAGGTGGCTAATTCAGCCACCCTTGGCTGGACCATCACCGAGCTGTCAGATGTCACCGTCCCCAGCCCCGCCGTCACTTAACTTGCCTTCCCAGCTGCCTGCATTTCCTAACAGCTTTCCTAGTCTTACTCGTACGCTGCTACATAAGCATTCACGGTTTATGTAGAGAATCACACTGCGTGTATACATCATTATTTGTATATTGACTGACTGGCAACATATAACGTAAGGTTTTTTGCTGAATTCCTTTCCCCGTTTGACCAGGACAGACTTTCAAGCGCAGCAGTGGCAATGCAGAGCTCAAGGCGAGAGGGAGGGAGGCAGCAGCCCTGTCTTCCAGCAGAAAACGTGCAGCTGCGTGGCTGTGACAGCCATCAGCCGGGAGGACATGGAGCGAATCTGGCTGTCACCGCAGCAGGACTGTTCTTCATGTGGCAACCTCGGCCAGCTGGGCAGGCTGCACCTACATCGGCAGTCCTGCAGAAATTACTATTTCAAATGAAACATCCCCTGTGCTCTCCAGGGTGCAAGACGCCGCTGACCCACTTCTGTTCTCCGCGAGGCTCAGCTTCAGTGCAGTGAAATGTGGGCCGGTGGCACCAGTCCTGCAGCCAGCCTGCTTTTGGGGGATGCACAACCACCCCAGCATCGCGGTTCGGAGGTCCGCACACCTCACTGACTGCCTTGCCAAGCATTACAGCCAGCACGGCATTTAACTCCTCCGCTCTGGACCGCTTCCCGGAGGCCCCCCCTTGCAGCCGCGCGCTCGGCAGCCTCAGCTCCCAGCCCCGGCTGGCGGGCGCATCCTCCGCAGGTGCTTACGGCTGCCCATGGCCTGTTCGCCGGGCATCTCTCGAGTCCAGCCGCTCCCCGAGGCTCTCACAGCATCCATGCGGCGCTGGCTGCTCTGACGTACAAAAGAGACCTTAACACAAAGGCTTGAGGGAAAAAAGGAATCCTGTGCTGATTAGCACAGCTCCCGTAGGACACGACAGCTACAGGAGCGCGGGGTGATGCTGCGGCAGTCTGGCTCAGTGTAGTTAGAGCTGCGGAAGGACCCAGGGCGGCTGGGACGGCTCCAGCGAGGGAGGGGGCTGCCACAGGCTCCCTCACCCTGTGGGACTGCCTCGGGCAGCCGCTTGCTGCTCCCTCTGCTCTTCTGGGGACAACGGGCCAAAAAGACCTTAGCGGCTTTTTCGATTTGCTCCCTGCATCTGCAACATGCATCGTCTGGGACGAGGGAAGGGTATTTCCTTACTGCTAATTAAAGTGAGCACAGAGCACATCTTCAGTAGGTGCTCTCTGCCTTTCGGCGTGCACGAGTGCACCCTGTCCGCAGTGCTGCCCAGGTGTCCTGCAGCACCCAGCCCGGCCCTGCCCGCGGCTGCCTCCGCTCCATCCCAAAGCCGTCTCCCCGGCACTGCTAGCTGGGGACAGTGGCGAGCGAGCATCGGACATTTTCCAGTCCTCCTCCATCCACGGGACAGCTGGGACAAGACACCCTGCATCACTGTGGGTTCGGCTTCCATTTGGATGCTTTTGCGGCACAGGAACGGCTCCCTTCCCTGTGCAGGTCCTCTGCGGCTCCACTTTTAACTGATGTGAGTTATCCCCCAGTAGGGATAGGATTGGGCTGGAGTCACATCCTACCCTGAGGACCTTCAGCTTATTCAAAACCTAACGAAATGCATCCTTCAGCAACACGTTGCAAGGAAAGGCAGTGGAAAAGAGTGAAGACTCAACCGCTCCTGCGAGGGCAAGTCGTACTTAATCGTGGCGCTGGTCCCAAGCCCCCGGTCAGCGCGACTCAACAGTGGAGCTGCGAAGCGCCAGTGACCGGACCCAGGGAAGCTGCTCCGCTGCCCAGCCACGACTCTGCCCGCATTCAAACACCAGCTCGCTGCCGGCTTGCTGTGGTTTGCCCACTCCGCCCGCCCGTTGGTTTTCGCAGGAGAGACAGACCCGGCGCTGCAGCAGCTGCCGTAGCCCGTCCCCTCCTGCCGCTCCCACCGCGACGCACCGGGAGCAGCGAGCGGAGCAGCACCGCTGGCCACGGCCCGGGGTCTGCCTGCACAAAACAGCCGGAGACGCTTTCTCTCTACTGTGGGAAGGACTGTCTTGGCAATTAAACACATCAGCTTCCAAAAATAAAAGTCATTATCACACCTGGGGCTGATATATTGCTCCTGGTCTGCTCTGCCTGTTTCGTGATAATGTCAAACCGCAGCCCCAGAGGAAACCCCGTTGCTCCCTCGTTGTGTCAGTTGTCTCGTCCCAGCCTTTCTGCTCTGCTAATATTTCCCGGAGGAGAAAACCCAAGCGTGCCGGTGAGCAGCTCTCCCAGGTGCTCCGGGAGGCATCCGCCACAGAAATGCCTCCGACACCGGCCGCAAGCGCGGTTGTTAAAAATAGGGACAGTGCTACACCGAGCCAGCAGCCAGGATGTGAATTTAGGACCTTTTGCCCCAAAAAGCAAAGCAGCCGTCCGTCGTACGCTCTGCCCGGCTCCCGGGTCCTGATCTGCAGAGGACTCCTCTGCCAGGCTGCAGGCGGGTCGGACCGGCAGCAAACCAAACCCGCATCCCCGCTCCCGGGGGCCAGGCTGCTGCTCCCGCATCGCAGGCGGCACGACGCCGTGCAGCCGTGCCTCTCTGATTAAAAACCTACCCTCTTATTTTGCCGTGACTTCTAGAGATTAAGTTCCTCTCCTGATACGAGATGAAAAAGGACTGTAAATGACAAGCAAGAATTTACGGCAAAGCTGAGAATGGCCCCAGTAGGTGCGAGCAAAGGTGCATCTCGCCCTCTGCCTCGCCCCTGACAGCGGTCACTGGCAGATGTGTAGGGAAGCACCACGAGAATCAGGCAGGTAGTTCCCCAGGACGTTTCTCCAGCTTTGTGTTTTTTGGGGACATTTACCCGCAATTTAGGGAATTGCCGCGAGAGAAGTCACATTCGAACCGCTGTGCCTAACAGCCCTTTTGGAGAAAGTCCCTGGAAAGCAAGCGCTGATGTCTCCTGCACGTTTTGCTTTCCAGGGCCACCTGTGCAGGCGAAGTCCCCGCGCGAGCGTGCCCTCTGCAAAGCACCACCCAGACATTCGGGTATTTGCGGCCGGCCGAAAGCACCGTCTGCAGTAGCAAGCGTCTCTCTAGCGAAGGCAAGAAGACATGCAACTTACTGTCCAGGTGGCTGACTTGGCGGTGCTGGACTGCTGGAAGGTCACCTCAAAGTGGTGGGGACCGGGGTAGTCAGTGTTGGAGGGGATGACGGGAGCGGGGGACATGGCGTCGAAGGTAGAGCTGGGCTGCGAGTAGGGCGAATGCGTTGGGACATTGGAGGTGTGCTCGGAGCTGTAGGGGCTGGTGGAGGCTGCTCTGCTGCCGATGCTCTGATCCATGCTGTTGTTCAGCAAATTGAACTGGGACTGGAGGAAGGGAAAAGGGGAGGAGGGAAAAAAGAAAACACCAGCCAGTTTAGAGACATGGAAACCTCAGCCACACTTCTGCAGGGCTCCAGGTGTCCTGTTACAGCCTCCTTAAAGGGCCAGCGTGCGGGAAAGCCGGCCGAAAGCGCTGGTCTGGGTCGCTTGGGTGTTTGAACAGGTCACCACTTGTGCGAGGGATAAACTCAATACGCGTAAATCATCCCCTTCCACCCGCTCCATCCTCCCTGGCAGCAGCGAGGCGCCGAGATCCCTCGTTTCTAGCGCATCTGGCTGCGCGCAGCCACTCTGCTGCCGGCGGGGGACCGGCCAGGGACCCTCTGGGCTTTGCTCAGGTGTGGGAGATGTCCCGGTGCAGAGCGGGGAGCGATGGCCCCGTCCTGCACCCAGGGCTCTGCCCGGCGGCGGCCGTTCCAGCGGGCAGAGCTCGGGGGCTCGGGGCAGCCGCCCTGGCACGTCGTGCCGGCGCGAGGCGACCGCCAGCCGCTGCCGACGGCATCGCTCCACCGCCACCGCATCGCCCCGCGCCCGGCCCGTTTCCAGACGTCTCCCACATGCATTCACTTGTCGCCAACGTACACACAGAGAGCACTTCTGGAAGTGTTTCTCGATGAAGCGCCAGCTCTGAATGGTGGTTTGTGTAATTCGTTTCCTAGCCGGGATGTTTGCTTTCAGTGGCTTTCACTGATGGAGGTCTAATTTGGGGAAAACCTCAAACCTACAAAGCGCGTAGCTGTGATGCAGCACACTGCAGTAAGGTCACAGAGCAAACGTACCTATTTATGCACGTACTGGCTCTTACTCCAGACATGCTGGACCAAATCCTGGCTTTTTACAATTTTTTTTCGTATTCCTCTTCTAACCGATTGCTGTCAAATGCTTCCAGTAAGAGCTGGCAGCTCTTTTATCTGCAGGCATAGCCTAAGCAAAGGTACATTTTCAAAAGCCACATGGCTAAAGTGGCCTTTATCTTTCATCTGAAAGCGAGACCAAAAAAAAATCATTTTTCCTACGGTAGAGAAATAAGCTAGTATTAAAAAAATAAAACGTTCCAAACGTAACTGTTTCTCAGAGCGAGTGGGATGTTTTTTCCCCAGAAATCTGCAATTCCCGACTGGCTCGAGGGTTGCTCTCCCGCATTCGCAAGCCAGCGGCAAGTGGCGGTGTCGGAGGCGGGTGCTGCCGGCGGCTGCCCGGGCTCCGCATCGCTGCTTGTCGCCCCGACTCGCCGCAGCACCCTGCCGCGGGGGGGGAGCGGGGCCGCCCGCCCGCGCTCCCCCCTTCACCCAGCTCCAGCACCCCCCGCCCCGGCGGGGCCCGTCCCGCCAGCCCCCAGCACCAGTTCTGGGAAACCCAGAGCTACTGGGAGGCGGCTGTCGCCGTCCCTCAGCCCAGCAGGCTCAGCCGCCTGCCCTCCCCTCCGAAGGGCTGCAAGGCTCACAGCTTAGGAATCGAGAGACGTGTTTTAACTTGGGATCCCAACCTCACCCAAACGTCTATGATGTATAATGGTTTAAAGGCAATCATCCTTCTCCAGGAAAGTTCTCCTGTTGTCTGCATCTCTCGCAAGGTCGTTGGAGCCTGTGACTAACTGGAGGAATGCTGAACAAGATCTGGCTTGCTTTTACACATATAGCCATTTTCTCCCCTAAAATATGTGCGTAAACCCCTCTATTCCTTCTCGCCACACTATAAATAGCCCAGCCAAAGACAAACCACCCCCATCCAAGCTTTCCGTAATCCCAGGCTTCACCTGGAGAAAAAGTTATGAGAAACTTCGGCAAAACAGGCGTTAAAAACGGGGACGGGAAGCCCTTGCCATCCAGCCGGGAAAGGGCCCGGCTGCAGGCGGCTGCGGTGGGGACTGCGGGGCCAGCGCAGCCTCGGAGGCGGGTGACACCGGCTGGAAAAAGCAAAGCTCAGGCGTCGACCGGGAGCAGAGCAGCAAGGGGAAAAGGGGTTGCTGCTTGTCGGGGCTGATCCGCAGCCCAAATAACCCACGAGTACCACGACTGCGCTGTTTTCTCCTCCTGGGACAAGGGAAGGGCTGCACACACGCCCTGGGCCCAGCCTCGTGCCTTTTTTAGGAACGAACGGAGAGCAAGTGCTCTGCACTCGAGGGGCAAACACGGCGACCTTCAGTGCGACCCTTGCTCACGTACGTGCGTACGGCCGCACCGCCCGGCAGAGCTCGGCGCGTGCGCTCCCGCGGTCACTCGTCTCCTGCCGGAATTGGGAAATAACTGGGAAACCTTTCGCCTCCCGGCAGTACCTGCGGCTCAGGAGCCACGAGCTGGGGAGCTGCAGGGTGGGCTGGGGGTGAGGCGGCCCTTGGAAGTGGCCGGAAAAACTCTGCAGAAGTCATCCCCGCATGATTTTGTGCGTTTGCGGTGCTTAGAGCCAGGGCTGTGAGCAGCTGAGGCCTGCGGCTGGAAAGTGTAATGGACAGGTAAATCGGGACGACCCGCTGAGAGCATCCCGAGCTCCGCACAGGAGAGCCTTCCCTCGGGGAAAGCGGCGACCTCGCACACGCAGCCACGAGACCCAGAGCATCCCCTCTGCGAGCGGGTCCCCTGCCAGCACAAAGCAACACGCCGCGCCCCAAGGACCAGGGCTTTGGAAACCCGCTGGCAGAGACACCCGAAGTCAGGTGCGGGGGAAAAGTGACCAACCTGTTTTTAAAAATTGGTTAAGCTTTGGAAACATTCCCTCAAAAGACAAATCCAAGGCAGGAGTGTTTGTGTGTGTATGTGTGTCAACAAACCCAACACAGGGCTTGTGTGGGTATGTCTGTAAATATACACACACACACATATGTTTATACACACACATTTATAAATATTCCCATGATTGCAGCAACGACCTCCCAAGTAACAGCACTACAGAACAGAGCAAACCCGGCACGTACATGCTTTGTACATGCTTTGTACATGCTTTGTACATGCTTTGTACATGCTTTGTACCGGCACACGCAAGGCAAAAAAGCGGAATGAAGTAATTTCTGGTTGGGAAGTGCAGCACCGTACCTTGCTACCTCTACTGCCTCTATGCCTGTATCTAACTTTTCTGAATGCCAGAGAGCAGACACAAAACCATTTTGGCTAAGAAAGCAACCTCAGCGCTTGAGGACAGGGCTGAAAACGCATCACCTGCAAGCGCAGGTACCGTTTCACCTGCTCTACCCTCCCAGAGCCTTTAAAGCCGGGAGGGAAGCCTGCCTGGGGCCGCGGGTGCATGCCGTGAGCTCGGCTGAGGAGGTGGACGACGAACTGGTGCTGCTGGTGCCCAGCACGGGACGGATGCTCCAGCGAACACCTCTCCCGTCTGCACGTACGCGGGTGAGGGAGCCTGCACCCCTTTGCACCAAAGGTTTAAATCACACCTTGGGGTCTGCAAGCACCGGGTCAGGCAAAGCAAGAGAGGAATGCCGACCGAGGCACCGAGGCTGCAGCATCCCACACTGACAGGGGTTGCGGTTCGCGGCCGGGGCTCCTCCGTGCAGCCATGGGACGGAGGAAGGCTCAGAGCGTGCCCAGCCCCTGGCGCATCCCGGGCAGCAGCGGGCACGGAGGCTCAGCAGGCAGAGCCAGAGCCCGTGCCCAGCTCCTGCCTCCGCGCCGGAGGATGATTTCAAATCAGAAGCAGCAAGGCAAAACCCGTGAAGAACAAGTAGCACCTACCGCGGTATAATGCTGCATCGGGTCGCTAATGTACAGCATTTTAGTCGTCTCGGGATTCACAGAGCCCTGGGAAGCGTCCCGCCACGGGAGTCATGGGGTCGGGGCGGCGGCGGGGACGGCCGGGGTAGGCAGGCGGTGGAAGGAGGGAGCACGGGAGCAGGGCCGGGGCGGGCAGCGCCAGGGATGCTGCGCTGGCCACCCGTGTGCCGCCGTGTGTTGGCTTTTTTGCTTTTTTCATCTCCCTTAGTTCTGTCAACTAGCTGCATCCAACAACAAAACGGGGCCCACCCCTTTCTGTCCCTCATGACTATTCATTAAAGCACAGGGCAGGCCCCAGCTTGCCCAGTGATGGACTGGGCGATACCAACCATTCCCACCGCAGGGAGAGCGGGGGTCCAGCTCCATCACCGAACCCGGAGGGATCCCATTCCGGCAGGCTGCTTGCGGCCTCACTGGGCTGGAAGCACATTTGTCCGGCACCCTTTTCCAGCAGACCGAAGTGCCTGCACTCGCATCGACCAGGCGATGCAGTGACTCTGCGATAGCGCTGAGTTATCCCTGTCTGGGTGGATAGACGAGGATAGGTGTGGAGAGGTGGATATCTAGATGGATAGATACGGATAGATATGGCTAGAGAGGGATAGATGGCTAGACAGATATCTAGATGGACAAATATGGGTATATATCTAGATGGATAGGTGTGGATAGATATCGGGATAGATATGGATAGATGGATAGATAGATATCGGGATAGATATGGATAGATGTGGATAGATATCGGGATAGATATGGATAGATGGATAGATAGATATCTGGATAGATATGGATAGATGGATAGATAGATATCGGGATAGATATGGATAGATGTGGATAGATAGATATCTGGATAGATATGGATAGATGGATAGATAGATATCGGGATAGATATGGATAGATGGATAGATAGATATCGGGATAGATATGGATAAATGGATAAATAGATATCGGGATAGATATGGATAGATGTGGATAGATATCTGGATAGATATGGATAGATGGATAGATAGATATCAGGATAGATATGGATAGATGGATAGATAGATACTTGGATAGATATGGATAGATGTGGATAGATATCGGGATAGATATGGATAGATGGATAGATAGATATCTGGATAGATCTGGATAGATACCTAGACGGATAGATATGCATAGATGGATAGATCGACATCTGGAGCGAGCAGGCAGATTTCCTTCCCGCTTGAGGCAGAGGGGTGAACGGTGTTTCCTACAGCCAGCCCCCCCCGTGGAAGGCTGCCCGCAGAGTGGCGTGGCATCTTTTCAGAGGTGGAACCAGCGTGCATCACCCACCTCCCAACACTGGTGTGCACGTGCGGACCCACGCACAAGTGGGCCAGTGGCAGCGTCGTACGTAAAGCCTAAAGCACTGCACAAACTGCCAGTCCTGAGGTTGTCCTCTGTATGCAAAAAGGGTGGCTGAGGAATCCTTCACATCTTTAATTACAGGAACTCCTCCTGCAGGACCCTGAAAGAGGTTTTCAGGAGCAATGCAGTGCCCACGCAACGCAGCGTTTGGGTGGCCTGCTCGCAGCCACCGAGCACCAGCACCGCTGCTGGCACCGCGGCACCCGCTGCTTCCCGCACATCTGCTCCAGCACAAGCAGCCGGCGTCACAGCGCGGACCGAGCGGTCCCTCTCCGCAGCTCCCGTGGCTTGTCTTTCTTTCAAGCCGGCAGCATCACGTCATCTGCGCCTTTATTTTCATGCATGTCAGCCTGCCACGCGTTTCGGTGATGCCAGCCGGCGAGAGCTGGCCGCGGAGCACCGGGAGCTCGGCAGCGCAGCGCTCGGCTGCACGGTCGGGCCAATGCAAATATTTACAACCGGCTCATTATCCCGAGCAAGGGCCAGCTCTGCCCTGCCTGTGCGCAGAGCCCTGCAAGGGCAGGGCTCGCCCGGCCCTGGCAGCACCCCGGCTGCACCGGCTCCCGCCGGGCTCGGCTTCGGTTACAGCGGGAACAAGAAGAAATGCGACCGCAAGCTCAACTCCCCAATTAACACCACCGCCCCCGCCTGATCCCTCTGCCAGGCTCCTGCCCGCTGCAGACAAAGGCTGGGGAAGGGAGGGAAAGCAAGCGAAAAGCGAGGGAAAAGGGGGGCTGGGGGAGGGGATGCAAGCTGGCGAGGAGGGAAAAGGCGACTTTCTGGAGGGAGATGCTGCCAACGGCCGGCGCTGCTCCAGGGATGCTCCCGGGAGGCCACCCTGCGCGGAGCACTGAACGTGCACAAGTGACCCGGACATCTCGCACGCCCACTGCGCTTTCCCAACCCTCTGCCTTAGACAGAGACGCGGCAGCTTCTTGGAGGGAAGGGCGATGGCACGGACCTTCGGGGATTGCGGCGGGAGCAGAGCTGGGCGCTGGGAGCACGACGTGCCCCTCCAGCAGCTCTGCCTCGCCAGCAGCTTACAAACGGCCTTCACTACACAGCATGTCTATACTGGAGCGAATTGTACTCTCCTCCTGTGGAGGAACTCGAGCTCCACCGCCGTTACAGCACAGAGCTGCTGCACGCAGCAATGTTATCTCTTGATAAGTAGACACTCGTTTATGGAACGCTGTACCACCCAGCTGCAATCCTGCGGTACGGTCATCGATTGCAGGTGATCAGACCCTGCACAAACGGCAGCAGCGCTGCACCTGCAGCGGTTGTGTTCGGTTTATGAACCAGCAAGCATCCCACTTCCCGCCCCAGAGCCCCCAACCCACCGCGGGGAAAGCAGGCTTGTCTTTGATGCAGGTCCCGTTTGCGCCGTCTGAGCACACTCACCATGACCGAGTCATTCATGCTCCTCATCTGGAAGACGTCCATGGTGACCTCTGTGCGGTTGGAGACCTCATTGCTGCCAGGATGGTTGGACGGAGGGAGGTCGAAGTAGGTGCTGTCTGGCTCCCTGTGGAAAAGGCGACGGCACAGTCAGCCCTCCAGCTCTCCAGCGCAGCCTGCACCACCACCACCCAGCAACTGGCGATGCCCTTGAGCCTTGCTCCCTTCTCAACTTCTCCCTCCATCCTCTCTTTGCATTTTCAGATGGCAGAGCAGGCTTTGGTCAGGCAAACTGTTGCCTGGTGGGTAAAGCAAGCAGAGACTTGGGAAGTTTGTCATTTACCCAGCTGCTCTAGCGTTTCTGTCACCTCAGCACATCTTTAAGTGAGAGGACGCCAAGGAAGAAAGAGGATGAAATGAAGCACAGTCCTTCTTCCTTGCTTGATTAGAGTGTGAGGCTCAAAGGCCAGAAGACTTCCAAAAGTCTTGGTGTGACTAGAAGATGTTTAGTTTTAGAAAATATCCATTTTAATTAGGCAGCCACCAAGCCTCATGAGGGAAGACTGACGGATAAGAGCGCATCCTGCCCGGCTTGGCCCCAGTGTCCCCTGCGCACCCCAGGCAAGGGTCCCAGCCGAAAGGGGACCTTTGCTCTGGCCCTGACACCATCTCCATGCGGCCCTGGAGCACCGCACCAAGAGAAGGACCTATTCAAGACAGTGTCACGTAGCAGCCAGCGCTGAGGGCCACGGTTCAGGGAAACCGGCCAGCGTCCGCGCTCGGCCGCGGCTGGCCAGGGCTGGCTCCGAGAGCAGCACCACGGGGGAGCCCACGGGACACGGGCAGGGCCAGCGGGTGCTGCCGCGGGCGGTGGGGCTCCCCAGCGGGCAGGACAGGGAGGATGTGGCCCAGCTGCTCTCCTCCGTGCGGGGATGAGTCAGTGTCTCCCCTCCCGGGCTGCTGCTGAGGCATTTCTGCTCCCCGAACACCTTTGCTTCCTCGAGCGAGAGGAAGCGTGCCCCGACGCTGACCTCCGACGTGCACCAGGGCAGCCGTGCTGTGGGAACGCTGCGCCGTGCTTTGCAGCTCTCCTGCCTTTGTATTTACGGTGCACTTCGGAAATGCTGGCGGCTGCACAGCCCTTTTCAGAGGAAACAAGGTTTGTGCGGCCCCGCTTTCAGCATATGCAAACTCCTCCGTCTTTGAACTGTCTAACATCGCCAGGGCAAAGGGGTTTGGCAAATGAAATGATCTGAGTAGAGAGATCGGAGTCTGGAAGCAAAATTCTGAATCTGGAAAAGGAATGCGCGGAAACTGGAGCACGCAAAAGAAACTTGTCTCCCTTCAGCCACAGTAACGATACGCGCTAACACAGAGTACAGAGCAAAGGGCCACCTCTGCCTCAGAACAGAGCTCGAGGCACGTGGTCAGCCAGCACTTACAGCGTGCTCCAGAGGTGCTCAAACGTTGTGCCTTCATCAGCTGGAGATGACTGGGACATCTTCACGGAGGGGGAGTCTGACAACGGATAAATCACTCTAGGGGCAAAGAGAAACAGCAAGGTTAGCACTGCTAGATGCCATCTCACCTCAGCAAGGCGCCGGCGAAGGGCAGGAGTTTCCCACCTCGCTCCCGGCAGGGACCGGAGCCCCAAAGGGCCCATCGTGGGGAGACGGTGCCCCTCACCCCGAGCGGCGGCCCAAGCTCAGCCTGCCCTGGAGTCTGCTGCACCGAAAGGCACCTGCCCAGGACTGGAAACACCCTCGCTGCAGACCAGGACTAGAGATAACAAAATAAAACTGCCAGGCTTTCCCGTAGGGGTGGTATTTCTGGTGATGACACTGGCGGGCCAGTGTTCTTACAGATATGTGGGTATTTCGGAAAGGGCCGAAGTGGCAGGGCCTTGGGATGGCAGCCCTTTTCTGCTAAGCACCGATCCTGTGACTCAAGGCTGCCATTTACGATGTTTACGGTGTGATTCACCCACACAAGCAGCTCCCCCAGCCCTGGGGAGGCTTCGCACAACTGTTCTTAGTAATCACTCTGGACCGGCTTCATTCAGCAAAGGGCTTAGGCTCTCCGGTTAGACACAGCAAAACCAAACTCTCGAGTATCGGTTCTCTGAATCAAACTGAAAGCCCAAGCTAGGTGGCAGAAAAAAAACCCTTGCAGGAAGAACCAGAGCCAAAGGCACCCTTGTTGCAGCCCTGGGTCCGGGCTGCCGGGCTGCTCGGTGTGGTCTCTGCTCTGCTCTGGGGTGGGGAAATCCACCTCCGCGAATCTGGGGAATACGGGAGAGACATTCCTGTCTCTGAAGCACAAATTCGGGCCACGGGCTGTACCCTGTAGACTGGTATATGAAATGTCCTCGGGTGCCACCAGCAAGGTGTGCCAAGAAAGCGGGACTGCAGGAGCTCTGAGCGCTGGCAGGAGCTCAGGCATCCCCAGTCGCCAGTGGCCACTTAAACAACTTCAGAAGTGCTCTATTTTGATGTAGCCCTTCAGCCCTGATCTGCTTTGTCCGTTTTAGGCATGAGGCAGCTTTTATCCCAGGAACATGGTTTGCTGACAGGCTAACATATTCTTCTGGGGAAGCTCTAGTTGCAAATGCCCACAAATCCGTCAAGGCATAAAGGCAAGCCACCCCGATGCATAGTGCAAGCTTACAGTGAAGCCACGATGCAGACATCCTCAATCTTACTTGTTCAGACATTAAGATGACCTTCCCGCTTCTAAGCAGCTCGCAAACGCTATTGAATGGAATATTATGTGCCCCAAGGAACACAAGGCGGGAATGTTGCCCCTGCTTTGCAGACAGGGGAATGTTACTGGGAGAAAGCACACGGGAGGACTGTGTAAAGCCAATTCTTCAGCCAAAGCCTTCTGAACGCTACTGCGTAGGCACAGCCAGAGTCATCCTCAACCCAGCCCGTTCCTCTTGTCCCTGGACAAAATTCCTTGGCCCCTTTCAAGCGCAGAAGGAAGCACGCAGCGTGCCTCGGCTCTCCCTTTGTGCCCAGCACCTCTCTGACGCCGGCAGCGGCAGATTTCGTGGAGCCATCTTGAGCCCCACGCTGCCTTCCTCTGCTGGCAGCCCCGCCATGCCATCCTCCTCCTCCTCCCTTACCCGCTCCCTGGAAGCAGTGGGACCGCTTCCCAGCCCTGGCTGACATGGATGTGCCCCAGGCACCATCCGGCTACTCCTTTAACCCATCTAGCATCTCGTTTCAACTTGGTACCGACATCTAATAGTGAAAGCCTGAAAACTTCCTGCTTTTGGGGCTCGAGCCGCCGAGCGCGAGGGCAGCCGCTTTCTAACTGAGTGATGCTCGGGGTCGCCCGGGCCCCTCTGAGTCAGCTGGGGAGCGGGCGGCGGCGGGGGCCAGGCGTTAAAACGAAAGCAGGACGGTGTCCCCGACGGCTGATGCTGCGGGATGCCTTCTGCTGCGTCTGCGACTCGTCTGCGAGACATGGCATCTGCAGATGCTCTTCCAGGAGGGGTTGCCACAGCGGAGGAGGGCTCCTTCCCCGCGGGTCTCACCACAGACAGCGAGCAAAGAGAGTCTGGTGTCCTCCCATCCCTCCCCATCCCACATGTGATGCACAGAGAAACGAAAGCACCTACGCGGCAGCTTTGAGGAAAGGAAAAGCCTAGAGCTGAGGCAGGCGGCTGCTGGTGGCCTTACCCTGCTTCCATGCTGCTTTCCCTGGCCCAGGGCAGCGGCAGCTTCAGGAAGGAGCCAGGCCTTTCCCTTCAGTGGAGAAAGCACCTCCGCACCGCCCCGGCTGTGTGGTCATGATGGGTGACACCAGCTCTAACCACGTGGCTGCACTCGTTTTCGAAAGGAAAAAAACCTGAATATTTTAAGGGCGTGTCGGAAGTTCCCTTTCTCTTTCAAAGCACAATCGGCGCTTGCAAAGCCAGGCCAGCATCTTCTCACATTTGAGCTCTAAACTCCCTGGTACAAAGAGGAGCTCGGGCTGTCGGTGCTGCTGATGCACGTCCCTGCTGCAGTGATCACTGCACATCTTGGGAAGCACCTCTGCAGCAGCAATGACAGCCTGACAGCCGGGCATCTAAGATGATAAAGAATCACAGAAGACTTTGCAAATAGAGTTCCCCGAGGTTGGCAGCGGTGCCGATGACAGCATAATGTACTCTTAAAACAAGGTGCCATTTAGAGTCCCATTACGCAATGAACGGTGGAGGCATTCACATTCGGGGAAGTCGGGAAAGCGCTCTGATGGTGAGGTCCAGCAGAAGGAAAAAACATCCCATCAGAAGCAGTGGAGGCCCTGTGGCACAGCTCAATTAAAGGTGAACTAGGAGAACCTTAGAGACTAATTCTGCATTGCTAGAGACGCATTACTAGATGGCTTGGATGTAATTACCTTCCCAGTGCCTATAGGCTATGTAAATGGCACTGGGAGGCAAATAACCTGGGGCTAAACACATCAGCCGCAGAGCTAGAGATCAGCCACAGCCCAGGCTCTGCTTCTCCGTCACTTCAGCCCCCCAGGTCCGTCTGGAGGCTATTTCGCCTCTGCCATAACTGCGTCAGCTCCCTGACGTCACCCGCTTCCCAGCAGCAAAGGGAACACCTGAGGCATCACCCCGGCTTCTGCCAGAGAGTTTTCTAGCCAAAGCCCACCAGGAGGATTTAACACCTCCGTGGACCCAAACCTGCTTACTGAACTGAAGATGCCTTTGCCCGGGGAGGGCAAGGGGCCCTCCGTCCCTTCTGCCCCGCGGCAGCCGGGGCGCGAGGGGGGACCTTGGCGTGGCCCACCGGGACGGCCGAGCCGCGGGGCTGCACCGGGGCGGTGGGGGGAGCCCGCGGCAGGACGTACACCGCATTTGTTGCAGGTTTCTAGAGGAAGAAAGACTGAAACATGCAAACCCGGGGGTTTGGTGCTGGGCGCCGAGGCCGCTGGCGTGAGTTGCCTGTTTTCACGCGGCAGAGCTGCTCTCCGCGTGCTTCCCCAAGCCGGCTCCACTGCTCGCTGGATTGCTGCTTCCCTCTGTTGCTAGTCAGGGCATTGCAGGGAAACTGCACACGGAAAAAAAGGGCCAGGAGTACCGAGACAAAGCCTGCGAAGAGGCAATCCACCTCCTTCGCTTGCGCTGGGGCTCGGCTCAGTCCACCGCCGGCTTAGCACCGGGCTGCATCGCTCCGGGGACAGGTTCCTTCTGTCCACGCACCTTCCCTGTGAAGTGCCACTGAAGGGATTTCCAAAGGATTAGTACGGAAATACTCAGCGTCCTCAGTCTTTTCCCCACGGCTGTGACTTTGGCTACATCCGAAATGCCAAGTCAGCCCCAGCTCAGCTGAAGCAGCTGTTTCTCCCCCAGCCCCAGGGACACAAGGAGAAGGAAAAACACGCACCAAGGTCCACTACAGCCATCCCGAGACGAGAGAACAACTCTCGGGAGAAGCAGAGCAGATGAACTTGCATATATTCAACTGCGCTTCATTCAGCCCACAACACCACAGAGCCTGAATATATTCTTAGAATTATTATAAATTCAACTTCCTTCTTTCATCAATATATGGAAGGTAAAGGGTACCGCGGGTGTAATGAGGGGGCTGAAGCCTTGCTGAGAGTGATGCCTGGCAGCGGAGTTTCTGCAGTCTCTAGAAGGAGCATCTTTGATCTCAGCATTAACTTTAAGCCTCAGTTTTAGGCACTTCGAAATGTCTGCTGCTATTTCACCTAGCAATAACGTATTCGTCACCATCCTGCCACTTCAACAGCCCAGAAGGAAATGTGACAGCATTTTGCAGCCACCTTAAAGGGAGGTAAATGCACAAAACCTGTATAATAGGGCTATTCCCAATTCCTAAATACTCTTGGCCCATCCTGAGCGAGGAAGGCTTTTGAGAGCCATTTCTCACATTGAGCTGCTGCGTATTGCTTAATGGTTTGTGAACCAGCCCCTGGACCTCTCCTCCCCTCCTCTGCACAACGAGAACCACCAGCTCATCCAGCCCGCAGCAAATAATGCTTGCAAAATGTTGACAGATCCCAAGGTGCCAACACTACCCCGTGCTATTGCTCATTTCTCCCAGATTATTAAATTCACACCTGCGAAACGAGGCTTGTAAAAGCGACCGAGGGCAAGCGAGCTTTCCCGTAACACACTTGAATCTCAGGAGCCCTCCTCGGGGTCCAGCAGCTTATTAAGAATTTTCTTTCCAAGCAGCAGGCAGGTTCAACTGAAATCCTCTCTGACGCACAGAGTCGTCGACAAGCAGCTCGTGATGGGGCAGGAGGCTAAACCAGCCAACTCTCCCTCCCTCCCTGGCAGCCGAGCGTCGGCACAGCCTCGGGACCCGGCGGCAGGCAGCCAGCCTCAGCATCCCGCCGGTACCAGCCCCACCTCTGCTCTTCCCGTTCAAGCCTTGGCTGGTTTTTCTTCCGCAAGTGCTTTAACTCTGGATCTAAGGCACTTGGGAGCAAACTTTCCAAGACGCTTTAATATTGTGTAAGTAGTCTACAAAGCAAAGCGGCCACAAGTCATCTTCCAGCTGCATTATCGAGCGCTCGAGAGAGGGTCGTGCCGAGTAACTCACACACACAAATAGCAAGGGGTTTCCTTTTGTCGTTTTTTCCTCCTACCTGCTCTGGCTCCCCAAGCGTTTCGAGTTCCCCCGGAGGTCTCCCGCAGACAGGAGCGGCCTGGGATTGAGGATCTATGTTATTTACTGCACTACAATCAAGTAGCGTCCCGGTCGCCTAGGCAATGACATTGGAGCTGTTGAAAGCTATGTGAAAAGTGAGGCAGAGGCTTGTGCGCTCCTTCCTGGAATAGGAGGCAGTTGCAAGGGGGTGGGGAATGCTCAGCCAAGCGTGCCGGGGAATTAAGCTGGTCACCAGCCCCAAAGTGACTCCGGGGCAAGCTGGCTCTCGGGGTTCTGGCAGCGGCAGCCACCCAGCAGCACTGCGCCCGAGGCAGCTGCTGGGGTTTAATCGCGATGGAGAGGGGAAGGAGACTCAACGCAGACCGCTGCTCCGAAGGAGGCTCTTCCCCTCACCAGACTGATGATAGCTGAGTTGGTTTTGTGCTCGCGTTGGTCAAAATGACCAGCTCATCCCTCTTGAGGTGTCGCAGGACCGGGGCAGCTGCCTGGGGGACCAGCAAGCACCCCGCGTTTCACCGCACTCTGTCCCGCGGTGGCAAAAAAGGCTTGCCAAGTGCACGTAGAGCGGCAGTGGACGACGACTGAATATTTCTGATTAAAAACCATCAGCCATGAGACTCTAATTATCTGCGTTGCGTGGACTCACTGGTACAACTTCTCACTGACCCCCGTTTTGCTGGTCACTTGCCCTTAGCCTGCGCTCGGGGACCCGGGGGCGAGCGGCGTTCGTTACTGTTAAATCACCGGCTGCGCCTTTACGTCACCCGCCTCCATTCATAGACGAACAGCCCGGGCTCTGCCCGCAGGCACCCACGCTGGGCTTCCCGGGGCAGATGGCGGCTGTAGAGCAGCTGTCACGTTCTGTCCCTTCCTTATGGGTAGGGCCAGAGAACAGATGCGTTTACCAGCCCCTAACCACATCGGCGTCGCTGCAACCAGTTTTTGGGGCCTAAATGCCTAACCCATAACGAAAACAAGACTCAAATGTTTGCTCTTGGTTTATTTTTTGAATGACGGCGATTGTGGTCCCCAAACAAGGCGGGGGGTCCCACGCGGAGGGGGCTGCTGCCCGCGGGGGGCTCGCTGCCACCCACAAATGCCGGGGGTACGGGCCGGCAGGACCGAACGAGGAAGACCTGCTGGGCGGGCGCTCAGCAGGGAAGGGGCACGGAGGCCTCCTCGGCTTTTGTGCTCGCTGCCCGAAGGACCAGACTGTTTTTAGGACACAGGCGTCCCCGTCACGGTCCTTGGCCCCCACCGTTGGCTCAGAAAACCCATGCGCCCAGCCTTGGCTGTTTCCCAAGGGAATATGTACCCCGGGAGGGGTTATCCAGGCTGCTCCCCCTTAGCTGGCGACCCTCAAAACTTTATTTACGGATGTATTTATTTATTTGTTCTAACGCAATTAGCGTCCTGTTCCTGGTGTCTCTCTATTGCAACTTGCAGTCCCTCTGTCCTAGCAGGGGAACCTTTCAGGACATCCCGCCCGGTCTCCCGTTGCTGTCAGTAATTAGCCAGGAGGAATAATTAGCCAGGGCACGCGGGCGCGGGCTGCTGCCCGCGGAAACGCGCCACATGAGGGGCAGCTCGGCGGCGGGGAGGCCCGGCCGACTCCGCGGGCCGCAGAGAAGGCAGACTGTGGAAGGAGGAAGGCGAGGCCCGCCGTCTGACCACACCACGTCTCATTAAACGGCTCATTTGAATAATAATTACTTTCACGAGGCGGCTTCCCGCCTGCTTCCCGCCGCCGGGCGCCCTGGACGGACCGGCGCGGCGGGCACAGCCCCGCCCCAGGACTACAGTTCCCGGCGTGCCGCGGGGCGGCGCCGCTCCCGCTCCGATTGGCCGTCCGGCCAGCCCGCTCCCGCCCCTTCCGCCCGCTTCCGCCCCGGGGCGAGGGCCGGGGCGGCGGCGGCGGGCGGAGCGGGCGGGTTTGAATCGCGGCGCGGCCGCTCCCCCCCCGCCCCT
>VZTQ01009508.1:102523-184562 GCA_013400755.1 Pelecanoides urinatrix | reverse complement strand
GACGCCCGCCGGCCGCCTCCGCGCCGGGCCCCGGCGCAGGCCCCCTCCGAGCGGGGCAGCGGCCCTCAGGCCTCCGGAGCCGGACGCTGAAGGAGCAGCGATAGTGCGGTTGGTCCTGGAAAAACTTAACTATGTGTGCGGGACGGCTGGCTTTAGTCAAGACGGGTCTTTATAATGGGGACCTGATTAGGATTAATTAAATAAAATAATAGTTATGAGGCAAAGAGTAATTTTTTTTAGAAGTAGAATTAGTTAACCAGCAGTGATGGCATGAATGAGGATTCTTTTTATTAATATAATCCCCCTTCCCTCCTGGTTTAACTATTTTTACTGTAGTTTGCCGCAGAGCACAGCGCACGTCAAGCCTTTCTGAAATTACAACCCCTAATTGCCTCTGAAGCGTGTCAAGACAGCGGCTGCACAGCGTTTTGTTGCGGCGCGGTAACAGTCGTGGTTCTTGAGCCCGGCGTTGGTGCACCAACTCCGCTTTGGTTTTGTTCTTGCTCAGGCTTCGTGCGTGCAGTACCGACTGGTGGTTCGGGATGTGAGCACCCTCCAGGTCCTCCAGCTGTACACTTGCCTGGATCAGATCCAGCATGTAGAATGGTCGTCTGATTCGCTCTTCGTGTTGTGTGCCATGTACAAGCGAGGGATTGTTCAGGTAAGGACAAAAGCAGGACAGAATGTGTTTCCTATTGGGGATTCGCGTGTGGTACAAGACCTTCTTAACGGCAAGCACTAGTTCAATGCTTTTGCTAAAATAACTGTTATTTGCTAAAATAATTGTTACTGATAACACATGGTTTGAGGATAACCTAGCATGCTATTATTTCTAAAACCGTGAAAAACATCTTAGTTTGAAAAAAAACAGAATAAAAATATTTATCAAAACAAATCAAAGCTGGAGATTATCTTACAGTTTTGTAGTTCAGAAGGAAATAAATACATGCAAGCTTGTTCAGTGGACTAAAACTTTTTTTTTTTTAAACGTGTTGGATGTTCAGAATATTTGTCACAGGAAAAAAAAAACCCACCTTACTTTGCAATTGTATTAACAGACAGAGGTGTGGGGCTTACTTTTGTAGTGGGATCCAGCGCCAGTCCTTCATGGCCGCGGGCTTTCAGAGGTTTCCTGACCTCCCTGGTATGCAATGCAGGGCCCTTTTCTCAACTGTAGAGTATTCTCGTAAGCAGAGGTTTCGATGAGCTGTTCGTTTGGTGCACTGTCTGTTTGGTTTCCTCTCTGACTTAGGTCTGGTCCTTGGAGCAGCCAGACTGGCACTGTAAGATAGACGAGGGGTCAGCAGGATTGGTGGCTTCATGCTGGAGTCCGGATGGTCGTCACATTCTCAATACAACTGAGTTCCATGTAAGTGTGAAGTCATGATTACTCTCGACGGTGTCAGATGTTACTGTCTGCCCTTTGCCTCTTAAAATAACCTAAAGCTCTTAAAGCTATAGTGGTGGTAAAGAATGCGGATATAGTTGTCCTATATTCATATATGTAATTTTCCTATATTATTATATGTAATATAGGTTATTCTGTTTTAGATGTTAGTTATTCTGTTAACGTTTTATCCTCTTGCCTCTGATGATAAGATAGAAAATGGACACTTAGCTTTGAAGGTAAAATTATGTGTTTGAGAAAAGTGTAGGCATAACTGGCATTCATCGAAGCAGTTTTAGAAATCAAATGTGTTGTAGCTCAGCGAAGGCTCAGGGTTTCTAGCAAAAAAAACCAACCCCAGACCATAAATATTTAAGAGTGGTTATGGAATTAAAAAATATGGTCGTAGGTTTATTGACCTTTAGATCCAGATCCTGGAAATACTTTCATAATTGTTTGATTTTACACGTAGGAGTCAGACCGCTGTTGATAGAACCACTTGCAAAATTAAAACATCTATAAGTGCTTATTGATTAAGAGCCATATTCTGGAATCCACACTAAAGTAGAATCCAGATCAGTCTGTGGATGCTGGGCACTGGGCTTGTTGGAAGGCATGTGGAAATCTGACTGTCCACCTTTATAGTCTTTGGATTAGAGCTGATGGTTCATGTTATTCAGTACAATGATGAACAGTCAGAAAATAGCTAAGAACTATATGCAATTCATCTTTCTCTTTGCTATATTTACTCTTTCAAAACTGTAGATGGGTTTTACATGACAGGTTATTGTGTCATAATCCTTGCTAGCGCTGAATTAAAATGTTACACTGTAAGATTTTTCGTTTTTTCATGCAAATCCCAATGTAAATGGAATATAGATGGAGGACTTGGTGTTCCATGTGTGCGGACTGGAGTTAGTGCAAATGCTGATACTCTCAAGGGAACCGGTGGAGAAACTTCCCTACAGCTGTGGTGTATCCTGACGCACACATGGTGGAATTCTCCGGCAAGGCTGTTTGGTGCTGGCAAGGATTTTTTAGTGCTGACTGGGTAGAGATTTTCTGGCTATAAAGCAGCCTCTTTCCATTCCCCTATGCCTTTAGATAGTGGGTTATAAATAGTAATGAGTTTAGGCCTTAGTTTTCCCAGGAATCACCCTGATGGCAATTAAAATTAAAAAAAATTAGTCCAGCGTTTCAACCTGAAAAGTGAAGACATGTCTGCTAGTTGGGCAGAAGTGTTGTGGTCTGAGTAACCCAAACTGAAGGCTGGTGCTATGTGCTACGAGTGAGCATCTCGTGGCACGTGCGTGTGGGGGTGGACTAGCAAGTATTTATTGCCTCCCAACAGAACTTGGTTTGACCTTAGAGGATTTCATTAAGCCTCTGCCAAGTTGGCATCTGTGTTGGGATAAGTTTTCTTTCCAGCTGTAAACAGGTTGCTAAATTAGCTTTTGTCAGACAGCTGCCTGGGTTATGCCGATGTCTGAGTTGTGTTTACTCTCTCTATGCTAAATCCATAGTCTGGTGGGACAGACTTGAGTAGTGCTCGAGACAGAAACTGTCAGGGACTTAATATTGGTGTATTATGTATGTTATCAAGTTCAGCGATTGCTTGGAGGGCTTAGGGGTTCCCTGTCAACCAGTGCAGCTTGGTTTTGGTAGTCTGATGCTTTCAAACAGCACCAACTAATTATTCATACTTGTAATTCTTCAGGTCAACATGTGAGCTCCACTGTAAGCTCACAAATAACTTTCTTATTACTAGAAATTTTTTAAAGCATATGGTTCTGCTAATTTATTTCTAGCAATCCGTACTTACTAGTGCCTCAGAAAAATTACTCATTGGCTAACTTGCAGTCGAGTTCTGTTGTGGTCAGCGTTATAGTGAATAATATTGTGGGTGTTTTGATGTCACTGGTGTGCAGTTCCTAACTCGAGATGAGTGCATCAGAATTCTGACATACGTTTCCAAAATCCATTTTGACTCTGTTCAATCGTTTGAGATGGGCAGCAATGCTCTGTATGCACTTAACATTAACATAACTCTGCAAATGCGATCATTTTATTGGAGATGAGTCTGTAATAATGTGCAGGTTTTTGGATCCCAGAATTGTTACACAATGTACAGTAATATTGAATGATGCAAGTATCTATCTAAATCTTTACACCGTTACTGCAGTAAATAGCATGATATACAAGGCAATTAAATGGTACAGTCTTATCGGAGGAAGTATATAGAGACTCTATCCTTTCACTTGAGGGTGGGTTGTTTTTCACAGTAATGGATAACTGGCAGATGCAGAGGAATTTACCGTGCTTAATTACAGAAGTGTGTGTAGTACCTAGTTACTTGCCTCAAAATTTTGAAAGCATCTTTGTGCTGTATGTTTGCTTAAGTGTTACGCGTGGAGAGGTCATTCTATCAGCATCTGGGGTGGAAGGCCTGCTGAGATGTAGAAAAGATGTAGGCTTGTTCCTTAAACTCTTGCTGTGCTGGATCGGAGGATTTCCTTCTGTTGGGGACTGTCAGCGCTGCTGTGCAGACTGGCAAACTGCAAGGTGAGATACAGACTTGCTAGGTTTTGCCAGGCAAAAACTAGTTTTACTGGGCAGCTGGATATATATTCAAAGGTACTTCCAAACTTGGAAGGCTTTGTTGTCTTTAATTGTCTGCTTATATCTTACAGCTCTACGTAAGAAGGGGTCAGAATAGAGTACAGTTCTGTTAGGAAAAGCCGGGGGGGTTTTTTGTGGGGGTGAGGAATGGAGGTACTTTGTTCTCATTTGATTAATCAAGAGCAAATCTAAATTAGTTGGAAAAACACCTTCTGAAAGCCTGCTACGCAAAGTCTATCTGGAATCTGAAAAAGTTGGAAGACCATGTTAATTATATTGATTTATGCAGTGCACTGGAAAGCAGCTTGTTGTCCCATGGCTGTCGTTTGTTACTTGTTTTGTAGTGGGTGTTTCCTGGTGAAATCCACCCTGTTTTGTGAGGCAGTTCTGCACACCTGCAGTGTCTAACACAGCAAGCTGACTGCTAGAAGATTCCACATTGTCAGTTTGTCCTGTGGAAGGTGTTGTACCAGGTATCTCTCACAGTGCCGTCGTTCCACCCGAATTCATAGGCAGATGTAGAGCTTAATCGAGAGCGGCAGGGGAAAGATACGGAGAAAGCAAATGGATCCTCTGCTTCCTCATGACTTTCGTGTTTTGTGATGAATAGTTTGAAGATCAGCAGCATTGTTCTTAAGTTTTTCTTTTAAGAGACGTACTTATAAACTGTATATATTGTACTTTCTCTAGTTCCGCATTAGGTACTAAAGCATTAAGGAGCTTCTTTTGAACTGCAGCAGCAGGGGAAAAAAGCGTGTGTTTCTGTGTATATTGGAGCTAATCCTTAGTAACTGTAAATGGCTACATTTGTTGAAAAATGCTTTCTGTCGAGGAATGTGCTCTGAATAATCTTCTGAAATCCGGTGCTGACAGACACTGCTATGTAAGGAGGCCTTGTGACCCAGTCAAGTCTGGGACAAAAGTTGACAGTCATTTGAGATGCAAGGTTGTTTAAAAGTGTGTTTTTATCTGTTGAAAATCACCAGTCTTACACCTGCCTAGAGCTGTCAACATTGGGACGTAGGCCTGAACCCAGCACTGGAGACTGTTTATCACGTTACCATCTAAATACCTTTTATTTCTCAGCTGTTTTTAGGCTATTTTAAAAATGCTTCTGCTTTTGGTTTGGTTTTCCACTGCAAAACAACAGCTGAAAACTTCTCAGACACCATTATCATTAGCATTTGAGTTTGACAACTCCACTTAATCGAGTCATCTACGCTAAAGAGAAAGTACCCCTCAAAATGATCAGTGAAGAAGTGGTTGTTGCAGACTTAATTCAGCGCGATCTATTCTCCTGCTGTAAAAGCAATTGCCCCTTCCCCACAAAGTCTCTGAGAAAAGCGAATAAGAGCAATGCAATTAGTTGTAATTTTTGAAGTGTTTGGTCTTCTTTTTTCACCCTCTCTGCATTTTATGTTTCTGTCTCTCATAATCAGCTCTGCTAGCTGTGAAATAATCTTTCTCGGGCTAGTTTATGTTGGCAGCTTGGGCAAGATTGTAGAATAATGTTTCAGTTCCAATTGGGAATATAAAGGTTCTCCCTTTGTCACAATTTATTTGTACACATTGTTAATCCATGTAAGATAGGTGTGAAGTCCGTATGTTAAGCACATAATGTAACTTTCTCAGTTTATAAAAACATTTGAGTGTACACAAATAGAACAACTGAAAAGAATCCTAATTTTGGGAATCAAAATTATTTGCTTTTACATGATTCTAACGCTAGGCCAAAACCATCAGGTTACGTGTTGTGTGACTTGGGCAAGAGGTTGCAATGAAGTTACGGCAGCGTGTATACGTGGTCTCTGACTCGCAGTTGTGTGCTTCTCTTACTAGCTTGCAGCCTTTCCAAGAGAGAGATGCTGAAGTTGAACAGAGAATCTTATTAGTTATGGGTGTGTTATGACTGATTTAGATCAAGTCTGAAGATGAAGTGCTTTGGTTGTCCAAGGGTTGCAGGCATCCAGTATAACAATAGGTCTTTGGTTTTGAAAGTGTATTTTTGTGGGGGTTTTTTGATAGGCTGGGTGTAAACATCCCATGAGTGCATGTTGGTTGTGTTCTGTAGTCTCTCCCCAGTACTGCAGTGCCGTTACTGCAATTTATGCCGTACGTGCTAGAAGTGGTGTGTTGGGGAGGTATATATAGGCACTACTCCAACAATATCGCTGTTTAATGCTACTGAAACTTTGGGTTTTGGTGAAGTGCATGCTCAGCAGTTAAGCACCACGTGACAAGAATGAACAGGGAAACAATTATTAGTGTCTTCTCTGGGGAGTTACAAAACGACCCTGTTAGGGAAGGTTCTGTCTGAACAGCAAACAGAGGACTGCACCCAAGGGTGAAGCAGAGATGGATGCAGAAAGACTTTTCAAAATGGAGGTGTCCTTGCCTTTTCTCTGCCGCAGTGGAGTCTCAGGCAAGGCAGGGGTGACAGTGAGAGCTCTGCACTGATGTGCTGATTCTCACCTCTAGAGATTTTCCTCTTCCGATGTACTTGAGCTTGATGTGCACAATAAGGTTTTGCCTTGTTCTGAGGCCCTGAGCCAGCCGATGTGGTCCAGGGTAGAAGTGCGCTTGATGCACAGCAGGCCAGGTGAGTTGATTGTGAGGCCAAGTAGCAGCACAAATGTAAAATTGGATGCCTTTGTCAGGAAAAATTATGATCCAGACCTCAGCATTCAAAGCTTGCAGCTGCTAAGCTTGTATTAAGTGGCTGTAGAATGCGTGTTGTGTATGCTGTGTGTTTTGGTCAAGGGAGGAACAGCAGCAAGTACATTTAACACTGCAATTAATAGGACCAAGCAGCATATCACTATTGCAGTTGCTATAGAAGAATGTGAGTAGGCATTGTGTTGGTATTTTTAAAGTAAATCTTGCATGAAGAGCAGACTAACAATGTTGTATTTTTGTATGTCCGGAAGTGAGCAGTTGCAGTGATAAAACTTGATTAATGTTGTTCATCGAGTGGATTCCTCTAGAACCTGCTAAACTTAAAGCTGGTACTATAGATGTCTAGTTATAATTTCATACCTGTAAAATAAAGGAAGAGAATAATAAACACTGCATTAAATAGTGGTCCAATGCCTTTTTTTAACTTTTGATAGAAGTGGACTGGAATACAATCTGGTTGTGCTCTTTCCTGTAATAAATTAAAAAAAAAAAAAATTGATTTCTGTGTTGTCCCTTCAAATCTCCAAGTTTTCTTCTGTATATAAAAAGCAGTAGGGAGAACAGCTAATGCTGCTCTTTTGGGACTCCACGTATCTCTAGAGGGAGGCGGCATTTATTAGGATTCTGTTGGTTTGAACACCATGTCAATTACTTGAATTGTGCTTTCTAGCAAAAATGATAATGTCAGCAGTGAAAAAAGCCCTCCAAGTTCTGTTGCAATGCCCAGTCTGTAGTGTTGCCAGGTAGAACAGGTACGTAGGATGCTGCCTTGGAATCCTTTGTCACCATTGAATAGTACCAATTACTTCAGAGAGGAAAATGTGTATTGAGGAAAAACATACAAAAAAGTGTAGCAGAAACTTCCTCCCAAGACTGCTGGTGATGCTGATGGCCTGCGTCTGATGCAGGAAGAGATGAGATGGTAGCCAGTGCTGAGGTTTTACTTATATAATGAATCAGAACTAATTTTGTGGTTCAGTAGTTCTGGGAAAGATAGCTTTATGACCATGGTGCTTTATTCCAAAATAGTTTTGCCTGCGTCGTCTTCTAGAATCTCCTACCTTGGTGCAATAAAATGTGTAGGAAAACACAAGAAAAAAATTACACTGGAAACATTCCTCACTCCAGATATAAATGCAAAGGTTCACATGACATACTGATTAATGCACATATGTCTGGTGTGGCTGCCGTTGCTAAGGGAGAGTAAGTATTTGTTTTTAATTGAATAATCTGCAGATGGCAACGCAGAGCTTCCAGAATGCAGGCTGTGACCTTGAAGAGCTGAGGAGAGGCTTGTTTTGCAGCTGGCTGCCTTCTCTGCAGTTTTTGTGTTTTATGGATGCACAAGCCTCCAGAAATACCCCAAATGAGATGCTTAATGCCTTGCTTTGCATACCATATTTTGGTTCTTTTCCAATTCTTTCAGTAATTACTTAATGTTGCCTTCTTGGGGGTGGCTGAGGAGGGATGAGCAAAATGGAAATTAGCTGTCAAAGCTGAATGTGTCTAAAAGTTGAAAAATACAGTTAAATTTTCATACTTAGTAGCCTTGTCCCAAGAGATACAGCATTCTTTAGCTGCTGTAAGGTCTCATCCATTCACAAATGCAAGAAACTTCTCATGTCTCTTCCAGAGTCTGTGGTGAAACTATGTTTTTCCAACTGAAAAGCGTCTATGTACAATATGCTGGCAATCATGTAGCTAGATTCATGCTCTAATATCAGTAACTTTAATGTTAATGAAGAGCTTTTATCCATATTGGTGTTCTGCATCTCAGACCCCTCTAGTGTATACGGTGTGCCTGTAATGTTAATTTGGAATAAGTAACCTTGCTAACTGAAGGCAGCTGGGAGACAATTCCTTGCAGTTACTTCTTGGGGCTTTGTGTTTGAGCTACATAAAATAGCTGCAAAGTTAAATTAGCCACAGAAGGTATATTGATCTACTTTGCGTCTTGAATTAGGTTTATGGGTTTCTATTTACTTTTTTTTTAAATCTGCAAAAATAAACAAATACTTCCTTGTCTCTTTCTCTTTGTGACAGCTGCGGATAACCGTGTGGTCCTTGTGTACAAAATCTGTGTCTTACATCAAGTATCCCAAAGCTTGTCAGCAGGGTAAGTGTCACAAGTCTAACAATGGAATGATATTTTTTAGTATGGCAGAAAGGAGAAAATGCATTTGATGTGTAATGATGAAACATGTTTTAGAGCAGGCTCTGGCACCCTCCCTGCTTAGCTCGCCCTGGGGAATGCAGGTCTCGGAGATCCGTACCGGTGTGCCACCTGCTGCAGGTGCACTAAGGGCTGCTCGGGGCTGTCGTGTTCCTACGGTGCATGAAGGAGTACGTCTGATCTACGTGCCTGTTCTTCAAATATGCATCTTTCTGTTGTGTTCGCCTCTGAAGGGTCCTTTAAGACATTAAATTAAGCTGGATGCATTGGTGATGAAAAACACTAATCCAAAGTGGCTTTTGTCATGAAAAGATTTGAAAGGGAAGCTCATGTCAGGACTGTCTAGCCACATGGCTGTGGTTAGCAGTTTCCTGCCTGAGGCTTGTATATAGTAATATCCCATATATGACAAAGACAATTATGTATTACATGTAAGAGTGGATGGGGACCACTGGAAGTTGGTGGAGTACCAGTGGTTGCATAACTAATTCATTTAGCTAGACTAAATGAGCTGTTTATTTGAAATCTGTGGTTTTTGTATAACAACTGTCTGTCAGTAATCAAACGTGGTTTTTCGAAGCATGCTGAAGTTCTGCAATAGCTGCGAAGCTGCATCCTTAGAAATAGTATATTCAAAGTTTAAGAATTGCCAACACAAGGAAATTAGTAAAACTATGCATTGCCTTGATTAATGTGATCTTCTGTGAAGATATTTTTCCTTCTCTTTTTACTTCTCCTTTGAATAGGGAGTAACTGCTTTTCGTTGAAGAATCGTCAGCTGTTCTGTCTTGTTTTCTCTCTCTTATTTTTTATTTTTAAACTTTGTCTCATTGGCAGGGATAGCTTTCACTAAGGATGGCCGCTACATGGCAGTAGCAGAAAGACGTGACTGCAAGGACTTCATTAGCATCTTTGTATGTAGCGACTGGCAGCTACTGAGGGTAAGCTAGGTCCTTGCCTTCCATGGCTTCTGCCTCGACTACAAGCATATATTGCACACTACTTTAGACTCAGTCACTTTGGTAGTCTGGTTTTAGCCTTGCCAATGCATTTTCTATCCAGCATCTGGCTCCTTCATTGGCCTGCAGGCATACTTCCGTAGCAATGTTCAGGAGGCCAACATATAGTATATGTGCGTAAGGAATTTCTGATGGAATGCAAAAGTTCACCTTTAAATTCTTGCATGAGCTTATTTACAATAAACCATGCTACATTAATAATAATGAAAGTACCAAATGCTTGATAAAGTGATCATTTGGAATGTATAATGTGAATTGTCATATTTTCTGTTTAACAATGAGACTAGGTTGTGAAGGATGCACACTAGCATGTCTTAGAGAACCAGACGGATCTGAGCAATTAAAACCCATTAATAACTAGTCTATACATAGTGTCACCTCTAGTTCAGGAATTCTGAGTCTCATTAGAAGCTTATAGCAAAATTTGGGAAATACCACTAAATGCTTGTCATATTGCCAAGCTCTTCCCTAATGATCCTGTACTGGTCTTTCTGAGGCAAGGAATTAGGCTAGCTAAATTTCCTGACTGATCCAGTGTAACTACTTTTATTTTCTTATGAATTGCTGTTCATCTTAAGGTATAGCAACGTTTTGCCTTTTCTGTAAAGGGAAACCAAAGAAATAGTGAATACAGCATACTATTACAAGAGAAAATATTTCTTTTTCTACGCTAGCATTCATTTGTGGTAGCACTTAAAACTGAGGACTGTGTTAGGTCAGATGCAACAGTATTTGTTAGTATAATATTTCAAATTGTTTTGGTTTTTTCTCTTTTGGGGACAGCATTTTGATACTGAAACGCAAGATCTGTTTGGGATTGAATGGGCTCCTAATGGCTGTGTTCTGGCAGTGTGGGATACATGTCTAGAGGTATGAGGAAAAAGCAGATTATTTTCTTGGAGAGTTCAAGTCGGTTTGGAGCCGCCATGTATAAAGCAGTAACTAAAATAACTAGTGTTATAATTTTTTTTTTCTCTTAAACATAATAAAAGCTGAACTCAAACCATTTTAAATATTATACTTGTATTGGTAATGGATGTCCTTACAAGAGTATGTCAAATTGTTGTGTAAATCTTTAATGACAGCAAATTATCTTAGTAGCTGTCTTTCTATCTTGAAAAAAAAATTGATTGTAAACATTGCAGAAGCCACTATTGATATAATGAAAGAATAATGAAAGAATTCTTCTGTGAGACTCTTCTACCATTTTACTTTACGTTGCACTGCACAGTAATTTTACAGTTAAGTAAAAGTAGTCATCCAAAAAGATAGCAAGGAATATATAAGTTGCTATCCTTTCTGCTCTGAGTACGTGAACTAGGTACAGAAAAGTGTCCTCCTGTGGCCATAAAGTTATGGGCAGCATGATCAAAACAAATAGCCCTGGGAACGGGCAGGGTTGTAACGCCCCTGATAAGATGGTTTGCAGATGCTGAAGGAGCACGAGTGTCTTCCATAAGGGCATCTGCTGCTGATGTTGTTGAAGAGTGTTGGGCTGGATGGGCCATTCTTCAGGCCTGGTGGGGCGTTTGTGCTCCTGGGGACAGGGTGGACGTGTTCTGTGAGCGCCAACAGAGCCAAACTGGAAGCCTAGAGCCTCTCGTCTCAAGTCACAGATACCAGACCATGCCTTTTGTATTTAATGTGCTGCGTTCTAAGCAGGGAGAGTTTGGAAGGAATGGTTTTGCCTGTCTATGACTTTTAACAATATTGTTAGTCTTCAGAAGTAATCTGTTTCTTTTTCAGTATAAAATATTGCTGTACTCCCTTGATGGCAGACTGCTATCCACGTATCGGGCTTATGAATGGTCCCTAGGCATAAAATCAATCGCCTGGAGTCCTAGCAGTCAATTTTTGGCAATTGGCAGCTATGATGAAAAGGTAAGAAATAGGTTTATTTTCTCTGTTTTATCTAAACCATTTGTTGAGCTTTGTCATAACAGTTTTCTCTTGCAATGCTTTCTTGAATTAGGTGCGTATCTTGAACCATGTAACTTGGAAGAAGATCACAGAGTTTGAGCATCCAGCAACCATTGCTAACTCCAAGACTGTAAGTATGGATCCAAAATCCATTGAATCATTAGCAGCACTTTGACGCTGCTATTTGTGTCTGAAAGATACTAGTAAATACATTTCATTCTGGACACCTTGCTATTTCCCCTTCTAATGTGTAAACAGGACTTGGGAAATTGCATGAAAATTTGGGGATGTAAGAAAAATAGGAATCCTTTGAAGTTCGATGGAATGTGCAGATATGATCCTCTCAGCTTTAGCACTAATAGATTCTCAGATGACTTCTGTCATATGCCAGTGTATTTTGATGTATATGGTGCTTGCATTACCGATTTGGGTATGCAGATGATGGCAAACTGAGAAACTTAACGGGAGAGATTTGCCTCAGCTTCATACAATTTGTGACTTTAAACAGCGTTGGAACTGCATTGTGATCAGATTTACATGTTGTATGTCCAAGCTCATCCAGCTCACCTAAAGAGCATTTCCTGTAAACATCTGTCATTTATTTGTATCCTTGCATACATATATACCCAAGATTCTGGGTAGTTGGCAGCAGGCAGAGAGCTGTAGCTTTGTTTTGAAAATCACAAGCCTTTCTCATCCATCAAGGTAAAAAGAACTCGCAGTGTAGTAGTGCTGTATGTCACTGCAGAGGAAGGACGAGTCTTGCGTCTGGGCAGAGATCCTGTAAGAGTTTACATGGGTAGACTGTAAGTCTGCAATATTTACATGGCTGTGTGGATGCCTCTTAACCAGAAGCAAGGCATGATCCATTAAATGCACCTCAGCAAAACTTCTCACGACTGAAAAATGCCCTTGCTTCCAGATAGGTGTAAAATATGTAATGGAAAACAAATGGAAATAGCTCTCTTAATCTCTACTACACAGACAGGAACTGCAGTTGGTGCGTTTTATCCTGGTGCTTGTGTTTGGGTATAATATGTTGTAGGCACACTATTAAAATATTTTTGCTATTTCCTTCTGCGATGTTGCACTTTATTTGCATTTATTTACAATAGTATTCGATTAAAGATTCCTTGTTGCAAAAATGAAATCTATGTTCCCATTGTAATGAAGATGATTTACTGTACTGCCAGATTTAGCTCTCAGGAATAACGAATGAGGTGTACTCTGGCAGACTCATTGTTTGTAGACTTCAAAGTTTGCTTACTTGTCACGGGAGTGTTTTCCTGATCACGGTTCCAAACAGCAAATGATTCACTGAGAATGCTGGATTCAGTATTTACCTACTGAAGCCCTTTCCTCCACTGATGAACCCGGGGATGCTGAGGTATAATTAATACACATGATGGGATGTGGATGATTTGATAATAGCCCATGTTCAAATTCTCCGAGGCCCTTCTGTAGAACTGTCACTTGTTTCTTTGTAGATTGTGTATAAAGAAGTGGAGAAATCCCCATCTGTTGAAACAGAGAGACTTTCTTTCCCTCCAACAAGAGCACTGGCTAGTTCTCTCTTCAGCACGCAAAGTAAATGTAAGCCAAAGTTTACTAAAATGAGACACTTGAGTTTGCCATGTGAAGTCTTTCTATAAATAAACATTATAGGCGAACTCTGCCTCTTTGGTATTGGAATGGATCCTCTGGATGCTCTGCTCAAGGCTCCCAAGTTAACTGAAGAGCTGCAAGGGCAGTGAGCACCCTGCCAGAGGGGATGCTGTCTGCATGGTGGTTTGAAGGCAGGTTAAAGACTAGTGGGATATTGTAGAAAAGAACTGTAATTGCTTGGGTGCTGAAATAGCAGCCAGATCTCAGTCTTGGAGTTGCTTGCAAAAGCTGTCTTAACGCTGTGTGGATTTTTTTCTGATTTGTTCAATCTATGCAATGTTACTTCATGACTTAGTTTAACTGTTGCAGATAATTGCTAGAATCACAAGAACTATTGCAATTAAGAATCTTATCATAATGTGTGGCAGTTCCGATAATTTAAAAAGAAAAAAAATCAGAAGGTGTTACAGTCTTGCTGTCTGTTTTAGGATAGTAATTAATCCCTTAGGTATGAGGTTATGTAAAAATGCAGAGCATGAACAAGGCCATTTGGCTTTTGTCTAAGAAGCTATAGTCGTAGCAATGCTTTAGACTTGCCTCCAGACAATAGGCTTTGAAATATTAAAGAGATGGCAGACAATGTATGATTAGTATTTTCCTTTTTTTTTTTACTGTCTCATTGTTGTACTGTAAATCACCTTTTTGTATTGGTGTTTGTTTGAAATACTAGTTAAAAGGTAGCAGAAAATGTGCTCTCTCCTTTTTTTCATAGTTTAATCTCAGACTTGCCTGGATTTCCAGCCTTTCTTTTTTTGTAGAAGGGCAGGAATAGTAAGCTGTTTATATGAAGATGCAGTATCTTAAAACAATTGAAGTTTTTGATCGGAACATCTTGGAGAAGAGTAAAATATGGTCCTATCACTTCAGAGATGAGGGTTTTTTTAACAGTTGGAATTTAAATATTTTGTCCATTCAGGCTTGCTTAGTAAAGTACTTTCATCTCAAATTCCAGATGACATTTCCCAGGTGCCAGTTTCTTTGCAGTATATCAAGCCAGTTGCTGACAGGGCAAATCCCAAAATGGGAATTGGGATGTTGGCATTCAGTCCTGATAACTGTTTCCTGGCAACCAAAAACGGTAAGTTCCTACAGCCCTATAAAGGGGAAACCTACTCATTGTATGTGTTTGTGGTGTGTTTTCATACAAGAAATGAGGACAATAATTGGTCAGTTATTTTGCACTATGAGGAGACTTATGGCCCTATTTAAAATCAGCTCTGTTGTGCAAACAGCCTGTGTCTTCTAGCGTACATAAAGTATTGTGAGCTGCCAGAACTGCTTATCAGTGCATTAACTCAGTCTTGGGCTTTGTATTCAACGAAAATAGTATGCTTTTTATTTTCTTCAAATGTATGTGAGCTCACTGTATTAGAAAATGAAATACACAAATCTTTCCTCCTCCGTTTACAGCAAGTGTATCTTGAAAGGCAAAATTCTTCACAGCCTGTAGTAGGTGGGCTTTTGATTACCTCAAATAGTGAAAGTCATGGAATTAAAGTTTAATCTTGCCCTTCAGTGGTCCTGAAGGGCTGTTTAAGTTGGGATGCAAAGGCTGTGGTTCAGCTGCAAAACCCATCAACAGCATCATAATTGTGAATAATTTGATAAAAGCCAGTGAAGGACTGGAAGACAAACTAAGTCACTTCTTTTATCCTTTTTGCAAGATTTCCAAGGCAAAATTGAAGGCATTGCTAGGCAAAACTCTAGTGGTGTTAAACTTGTGGTGTACCTAAATGGTTTGTGTCGTGTTAGGCCTCAATTAATGCCCATTTATTTAAAAATTATGATCTTTTTATCCTTCAGGTATTTACATGATTACCTTTTCCTTCTTTGACAGATAACATCCCTAACGCTGTCTGGATCTGGGACATTCAAAAGCTGAAACTGTTTGTAGTCTTAGAGCAGCTGTGTGCGATCCAATCTTTCCAGTGGGATCCACGACAACCTCGACTTGCTGTATGCACGGGAAATAGCAAAGTCTACTTATGGTCCCCAGCGGGCTGTGTGTCCGTGCAGGTTCCGGTGGAAGGTAAGGCTGCCTGCAGTAACTTCCACAAGCTGTCATCAGCTTCTTATCTACAAAATATTTTTCCACTTATAAATCGGTCTGAGCATTATCATGTAAATGGCTCAGATGCGTTCTTACAGCTTTTTAAAAAAACATGTATTTCTATCTTCAAAAAAGAGTTCATAATGAGACATAGCAAACATGATAAAATACATCAAGGACAGAGCACAGGGGCTAACAATGATTTAGTTGTTGCTTTAATCTTATGGTATGTTGTATTCTTTCTCAAGATTTATATTCATGTCAGTTTATTTACGTAGAAACATAGTTGTGCAGAATGCCAAGTGTTGAAATACTGACTCTGAAATGCCTACAGTGTTTTTGGGTATTCTGAAAAACAACGAAACTACTAATGGGGAAAAATGTGCATGGTAAATCTGATGTGGAAAGACAGAACATACATGAACCTGAACTCTAAGTCAGCCTGCATGATGAGAAGTTTTATGGTTGGCAGTAAGTGATACAAGACCATTAGCTAGATCACATAAATGCCTTTCTGCATATTAAAAGGAAAAGAAATTGCAAAGATTCAACTTCTTCCTCTCTACACAAGGAGCGGCAATATCATTGGGGTATGCCGCTCTGCACTAGTGAACAATCTTGTGGCATCTATTTGCGTTAAAATGACAAGTCTACAAAATCTATGCTTGTATATGGAGAACAAAGTAACTGTCGGTTTGGGGGAAGAGTCAGTAATGCAGCTTATCTGCACTGCTGTACTGGAGAACAGATTGGCTCTACTTCAGCAGTTACAAAATCGAACACACTGTTAAGGCTTTCAAGGTGGGGAGGGTGTTTTTTGCATGTGACTTACTCCAGCTACCTTTTCCTAGAGTGAGAGGATGGACTGTCAGCTTCTTGCTGACAAACTCTGATCTGTTTCTGCAGGTGACTTCCAGATCGTGTCTCTCTCCTGGCATTCTAGTGGAGACTCCATGGCACTTCTGAGTAAGGACAGCTTTTGTGTGTGTTACTTAGAAAGAGAAGAGGTAAAATAACAATCATTTGCATTAAAAATGCTCACAAGTTTGAGGAAGAATGAGGAAAGAGGTCACACCCTGTTGCCCAATCTGAAGTTTTTTTAATCTATAAACTATTTATTTGATGGAGCATACCCAAAGTCCACTGTGTGAAGTACTGTGATTGCATTTGAAGTGACTAGTAGAGAATGAATTCTGGGTTTCAAGAAAACTTTAATATTGATGTAGTTGAACTTTGGAACTTTGACAACTATGAAACTTTATTTTCTAAAATTGTAGCTATGTGTATATAATGTATAGCTATATTATTTAAATTTTATAATTTCCAATAAATATTTTGATAGTTACAAACTTGGTATGACTCTAACTATAAACCTGCACTTCTCCATTCTAAAGTTTGTTTCTGTATTATCAGTTATGTGATTATGTAGCTATTTACCCGAGAACAAGGTAACAGTTATTTGCACACAACAGTGTACAGCTTATATCTAGTCTTGTAAGACAACAGATTTTTCTGGTGTATTAGAATTAAATATTGTAGCAGTAGACATGTCAGTAAGACGCTTTCTAGCACATCAATTACTGTTAAAGCAAAACAAGTTCTTTGTTCAGAAAGCAAATTAAGTCGTCTGTAATAATTTTGCTTCTCCAGACCAAGATGTTAACAGGTGACAGTAATTGTGCCTGGTCTACCATAAATTTATTATACTGAATCTTTACAAGAAGGATCATAACTGATACTTTAAATGATATATTACAGGCAACTGAAGTGGGAGCTTTTGACACAACTATCTAGTGCTATGGGGTGGACAGTTCAGCAGGGAAAGAGCAGTTGGACTGTCCTTTATCTTTAACCTGAGCAGCTAGCCACTGTGTTCTCCAAAGGAAGGGAGCCCATTGTTTAGGAATTTATTGGATGTTTTTTTCTTTTGCTACTTAATTTCACAGCCTCAGTCTCCACAAAATGAAGAACAAATTGAGATGAAATTTAACTTTACTGCAAGATTAATGAAAATTAAATAGGTACCTTAAAAAATGTATTGAGAGGGGCATGCAACTGGTTGCATTCCACCATGACTTCAGCTTTACATAAGTTTCATAAACACACATCTACTTTAAGTTCAAAAAACCACCACTGCAGCACAGCATTTATTCAGCATTGTAGTTGCGCAGATAAATGCTCTAATAAAATGGCACATATACAAGGTCATACACAACGAAAAAGCTTGTTAGAGTAACCTCATTAGAATTTCAGTGGTACTGTCTCTTATGCTGCTTCTGAATTTCATTACTGAAATTGTACGAGGTTAAGTGCAAGAATGTATAAATAAAGATTGATGTACAGTGCTAAAAGTTTTATATGTCTCCGTTTAAAAAGTCCTGCACTGCTGCTGTCCCAAACTAAAGTAGATTTAAGAAAAATTGCTAAGAACATTAATCAAAATAGAATTCCTTTTCAGTTTTATAAATAATAGCTTTGAAGGCAAATGTGTTTGTGAGGCTTTTGGCAATATTCTCTCAAAAGAGTCTTTATTTTATGGCTGAAGCAAGAAAACATACATAAGAAACTAGGAAGTTAGATTCGGTTCTTAGAGGGAGGTATTTCTACAAAAAGCTCATAAACGCATATTCAGCCATGTACTTCAGTTTACAGTAATAGTTCACGTACACTGCTACTGAGCAGACGTAACAGTACAGCTTTAACAAAATTTGCTGACTCTGTTTTGCTAAAGAATGACTGACACAGCTTTCAAAATTCTTAACAGGCATTAATCAAAATGCTAAGATTACTGTAGTTGTGAACACTAATACCTCTTTAAACAATACAAATCAATCTGAAGCACACTACATGATTTTGCACCATATATAGGGATAAAACTGTAATATGGCATGAACATTCTACTGTATCTTGGATATGTGCAGAGTGTTTGTAGCAGATAGCAATCGCACTTAATTAACAGGGAAGAACATGTAGTTAGAAATCGAAAATACCGCTGCTCACTAGCCCTGTATAAGAATCAGTAAGAACTGTAAATTAGATACAAAATGTAAGAATGACACTGCCTTGTGTCTGCTTCAGATTAATCTGACCTGTGCATTCTCCGTAACAACCAGGGCCTCCCGTGAACTGTTAGATCTAAAACCACCCCCTTTCGTTCCCCTATCTTCTTCACTTTGATTATCGAGTATTCTGCCACCCTGCGTGCTCTCCCCAGGAGACTAATATCAAATCACTTTCCCTTGAAAAGATTAAATGCAGTGAATTTTAAAATCCAATTTTGCCTCTTGTCATGGAGTAGCCAAGTTTGGCCTCGTTGTTGATGAAGGACATCAATCCCAGGTAGGTCTCGATCAGAAGAGGACGCTCCAGCACTAGCACGCCATCAGCCCTTCCTGGCAACGGACACTCCTTATGGGCTTTCTTCACAGCTTGAATTAGCTGAGTTTTAAAGTTTTCCAACTGAAAGAAAAAAATCACTGTGATGTTTTTCCATTGTTTTAAAAATTGCTAGGCAAACAGCTGCTGACGTTGAATTGTAGAGGATTAACACTAAAGCTGTAGCTGTGAATCTCGCATGCCATGATAAACTTTACATTCTGACGTTTAACCTTACTGATAACTGTTCACTTCATACCAGGACACTATTTACATTAACTTAAACACATGGGCTAGATGCGTAAAGATTTATCGGTGACTAATATTGTTTATTTCTGACTGTAGTTCTCTTGCCCTTATCATTGAAGTGTTGAGCTTAAATTACCATAGTGTTCTATTTTTAAGGAAACCTTCAGAGGAAAGCAACTACTGCAAGAAAAACTGACAACCACCTAAGTAAAGGTTTTCAGTTAGCAGTTAAACTAGTTGTTTAATTAGCTGGCAGTCCTACATGAAAAGTCAAGCGTTGGCCTGTCAGGTAAGCAAGAGTACGAATACCACCAAGATCCATTTTCTTTTGGGTTTTACAGGACTCTGCACTTTTGGGAAGTTTCAGCTTCCTTCTTGTATGAACCATGTGTGGGTCGCTGGCAAAAACTGATAGTTGGGCTGCCCTGCAAGTCAAAATCTGGAGGATGGGGAAACGTAGCTTACAGCTCTAAGTTCTGTCTCTTTGATTTAACTGCTGCTATTTGATTTCACTGCTACATCTTTTCCAAATAATCTAAGTCATATCCAGCCTGTGAGACCAACAAGCCATCTAGAATAGGAGAGGTGACGTCCTTACTAGGCAAAAGGATGCAATCTTCTCATCAGCATCTGCCATTGGATGTTCGGTGAAGGTGACGTATGGGATGTTTGTGGACCACGGGTTCCATCTGTTTATGAAGGAGGCGCGATTTTGCTTGTCCCACTGAATTCGAATACCAATGCCTTCTCGCCTGATATTGGAGACAGCAGAATTAACATGGTAAGACTTTGGAGTCTTTGAGGCAAGTTTAATTAGAAATGTACTGTCTGAAAAAGACCTACTTAAAACTAGAAGCTGAAATTTAAGTTTGATAGTAAGTTTTTCCTCTAGAAGAGTAATAGAAGAACTCAGCCCCTGAAATGTGCAAAGGTACATTCTTATAAGTTAAGTGCAAAAAGGTTAATCTCGTTAGACACCTAGGACACAACGCCTGAACTGTGTTGCCTGTGACAGCCTGCGTTTACGTACGACTGGACACTTACACGCGGCTGCCCAGTAATGCTAAGGTGGTACTACTACTGCTACTACTTACTGCATTATAGAATGGCGATGAATTTCTCCCAAATCTATTCATCTTATCTTGAAAGTCCTTGAGCAACTTGCTTTTAACGTAACTACCAACTGTCCCAGCAAAACAGCAGCTACTCTGAGGTGGCCTAACGAAGCTTCAGTAATTGTTTACAAAGATACATGAGCAAAGGACGAATTCTCAAACTTGTCCAATGGTCAGTGACAAAGGTTGACAGCTCAAACTATTTACAATAACAATACAAGAATTGCAGTAACCTTGCAGTATTACTATGTCAACTTACTTGTTCAGAGATTTAGGTGGGAACTCAAACTCTCCTACGGAGATGGTATCAACTGCGCTGAGGGCTATCCTCGTCACGTGCTGGCACTGCAGGCTGATGAAGTTGTATTTGCAGATCAGGAGGGACCAATCCGTGATAAGAATGAGACGCTCCTTCTCGTTGTTCCAGTGATCAATTCTGGTAAGATAACACGACTGAGCTTTAGCAGTTTTGATTAACAGCTAGGAACACTTAACAGCTTGACAGATAGAGGAGTCGCTAAGGAGAACAAATCTGAAGCCTTAGTAATGCTGTATTTTCCCTTATGGCCTTTGCTTTGAATCAGCAAGTCTGATACGAGATTGAATGGCACAACATAGTCATGTTACAACATAGAAGAATATTAAGAAAATCAATATGTCTGAAGATCTTGAGAGAGAGCTCTAGTGCTATCTCCTGTTATTTGAGAACAAATGCTACTTAAGGGGGCAGATGAGTCTCCAACAACTCTTCCAGTAAGTGTTTAATGCCGTGCTGTTAGTGCGTTGCCACATTTGCTAAATCATTTCTCTCGGGGGAGAGAAAGGGTTTTCTTTAACTGTGTGGCCTGACTCAGTATTTTCCTCTATAAGAACAGTCTGTACATTCAAAAACTTGTTGGTTTCTTCAAATTTCATGAATAAGAGATCATACCTTTCCCTGAGTGTTTTGCCAGACTACATTGTTGAACCATCACAGCTATAATACCACTTCATCCTTAGGGCAACCTAAGAGCAGGTCATATTTTCACTCAAGGGTAACGAGCTCACCTTTTCAACTAGCACCTTTGAAATCTGCTACAGCTTATTTTTAGTGTTACTGATTTAATTGTCTTTCCTTACAAAAATTAAACATTGTCTATTGTTTCAACAGGAGCACTGATGTAAAGCTGATGAGACCAAAGCTATCCTCATTGTGTAAAGGTAAGTGCAAATAGCGGGACCAGGCAGTGGGCCGGAGCATTTCCCTCTGCCGTGAACCTTTCTCTCTGCCTCTCCCTGCCGGTTTGAGTTGTGCCACGGTGAAGGGACCGAAACCGCCTCCACCTTCTGCTCGGGGGCTGCGGATCTGGCCAGGCGTTGTCTGAAGAAGCAGGCATGCTCTGCTCGCGCTTAGCTCCTATCCCCTCGTCCAGATAGATTGCAAATTGTCAGCTTCCATCTTGTTCCTCGGTGAGTTACAGGGCTAACGGCCTGTAGCTCGGTGCGCAGGCATGGCTTTTGAAGTGTTTTACGAAAGCCACGTTAGCGGGTTTAGTGTAGGAGTGGATTCTGTATTGTACTGGGTTTTGTAATGAGTTAGCTTTCGTGGAAATCCTTCCCTGGTTGGACCGTGCAGAACTAGCGCTGGGACACAACCCCCCAGGCCCCCTCAAGGCTTCTCTGACCGCTCTGCAAGCGTTAATATTTACGAGACTGACACAAACCCGCGCTGCCGAAACGCGCCCGCGGGGCCGAGCCTCGCCCGGCGCTACTCACTCGGCCAGCAGCCAGACGCTGAGCACCTCCCCGTCCTCGGCGGGCGTCACCGCGGCGCGGATCTCGCTGACCGCTTGCTCGATCGTGCCGGGCTGGGGGGGGGAAAGGGAGAGGTTACGGTGGGGGGCGCCGGGGCNCGGGCCACGCGGGACCTCCGCAAACGCAGGATGCGCGCCGGTGCTCCCGCCGGCCGTGCGCGGGGTGCGCGGGGCACCGCTCTGCGCGCCCGCTGGAGCCCACGCGGTGGCTTTGCTGCCGCCGCCGCACGCCACCGCACACCGCGGAAGGGGTGTCCACGCGTGTGCCGTGCCTGTGGGAAGCCCTGGGCTTAGCCAACGTGAACGTGCTGCTCCGCTTGTGTAGCGTGGACCCCGAGTCTGATGCACCCACAGAGCAATGAGGCCCTCAGAGCTGCTGCGAAGCGAGTCTTGGTCAGATGGACGAATTCCTGAAATGCCATCTGGTCAAAATTTCTCCGTGTGATGCGGCAGATGAAGCGCAGGAAGGTGACGGAGCAACGCAAAACTGAGAGCCCCAAAGCCCATGCTGCGTTCAGTGTACTTGATAGCAAAGATTAAATAATGCTAGGGAATGAACGGCAAGTTAATATTTATATTTCTGTGGTCTCTGGCTTTAGTGCAAATATTATCATCACTATTTATGGAAATATATTGTATCTTGGACCACTTTCCAGGGCTGTTTTGCCCTGAGCCAGAGGATGACATCTTCAGCGGGCAGTTGTGCTGGGAAATGATACAAAATTGAAAACATACTGAATTCACTTCACAGACAGTATTGGATTTCAGATATCCATCTTTCACGTGTGCTTCACGAATTCTCTGCTGTACTCTTTGCAACCCTTGCTCACATGAGCCTATTTAAAAGAGAAGCCTCATTGCTTTCTTTAAAATGACTTACAAAAGAATTGCAGAGTTGGCTTTACACTCAGTAACTTCCCAAAGCACAATTTTTTCCATCAGAGCTTCCTCTTCTCTCTCCAGGCAGCCTGAGAGGGTGACCACGCCACTGTCGCTGCCTCCCGCAGCCAGCCCTGCTGGGTGATCCTTTTCCTAAGTTGTCTTCTGCCCAGCTGGTTGTCACCTGAGACACAGTTTGGGAGCTGTGGCTGGCCCGGGATTAATCCCTGTCCCTGGATGCCGAGCCATGTCCTGGAGAGGGAGCCACACTCCAGGCTCTGCCCGCGGGGCTGGAGGACGGGCTCCCCTTTACCGGTTTGGTCAGGGCTGGGAGGGACTGGTGCCTCGCCGTGCCCGAGGTTTCACCTGGGCCTCTTACCGGTCCCAATACCGCGTACCCAGCACCGTGTGTGCCAAAGCTGGTCCCAAACAGAAGATCAGCTAAGTGTCAGGAAAGCTTTTGGGTAGCTGTGGTAAGTCTGCACTGAAAGACCAACAGAGAGCAGTCTTACGGTTTCCTACTGTAAGAAAAGTCCTAACTTTTAAAATCCTGACAGGAAAATGAAGGCCTGAATTTATTGTATCCTGGAGCTCTCTCCATCATTATAAGCCATCTTTATGTAGTTGCCTTTCTTCTCTAGGAACAATGAAAGGTGGTGTCTTCCCATCTGTTAGGCTCGGCAGATACTTTACTTCTAAGGGAAAACATTAGCTCCTCTTACCCGCTCTTTTCTCTGACCTAAATGATTTATGCAACTGCTGTGACTTTGGAAGGGTTAAGGTGTAAAAAGCAGCTGCCTCAGTTTCTTCCAGGAGCTACCAACTTTTGGGCATGGCTCGTTGGTGACTTCAGTCTTGATGTAATGGTTGTCAAAATATGGCAAAATATGTGCATGGCATGGGCACCAAAACCACCCAAACCTTCTTATCCTGCTTCTCTCACAGAAATCAGTATTTGCCAAAGGTCAGGTCTGCCGACGGCCGCCCCAGGGCAGCGGAGCAGTGCCAGCTGCTGCTTTGATTCCTCCTCACCCTTGGTGAGAGAGTTTGTCGGCAGGATTTTCAGGCAGGAGAGTTTTAGTGCTCTGCCCTCTCCTTCCCCATCCTGCTGTGTCGGCTCCCCTGTGCCATCCTTCCTGGAAGGAAGGCAGGAGGCAGCTCGGCCCTCTCTGAAGAGCTGCAAAGACTGGCACGAACAACTGGTGATGCTTGCGGCAGATTTTTGGAGACAGCAGTGAACCATCTGAGAACTGGGCTTGGGCACTTCTCTCTCCGTTTTCTCATCTCACAGGGGCCAGTGGACTATCACCCGGCTTCAGCAAAATCCTCATCAACGTGTCTTTTTGTGCTGTTCCTCTATGTAGCAGGGAGTTTGGTGGGAAAAGGCAGGTAGCAATTCAGTCTCGTTCCGTAACTCCTCTTTGCCCGGTGTTTTCCCTCGCCGCCCTGGGAACTGCTCGTTTAACAGTGCTCTCGCAGCCGAGTGCAGCGTCCCTGTCCCTTTTACATGCACAGCAGAATTTGCTTGGGAGGTGACTTTGTTATCTGTTAGAGTGCACAGGAAAGATTAAATCTCTGTGGGATAGTTTTAGAGCTGCTGGGAAAGGGGTTTTGGGTGGTGTGTACAGAGTTGGCCTTGGGTAGTGCAAAAGAGCTGTCTTTTGAGAAACAAACCCGAATCTTTTCTGCTACTGTTCTGCTGGGTTCCCCCTCCTCTCGTCGGGGTTGGACACAGCTGGTGGGAGGGATTTCTGACTGTCAGCAAGAAAAGAAGCAAGAGAGCATGTGAGGGAAAGGAGCTAGACCTGGACAAGGCAGGAGGAAAGTTTTGTTACTCCCTTGAAATGCAGAGAAGCCGCTCTTAGTGTGTGTGGGGGGGCAGTTACTGTCTCTGGAGGAAGGTGGGGAGCTGTAGCAGCAGGATGGCTTCAGCTGTGCAGATGGGGTAAACCAGCACGCTGCCTGCTTTTGGAAAAGTCCTCTGGGGGTGGACTTCTCGGTGCACAGGAGAGCACCCCTCCTTTTTCCCTTCCCTGGCTGCGTGCTGATTTTTATATCGCCTTGTGAAGTTATCACGACTCCAGATCAGCTAAACCCACATGGGGCTTCATTGCTGGACAGAACCCAGGTCTTGTGAGCCACTGGGTCTTTGGGCTTTGTCGAGAAGCAAATGCCAGAAGCAAAAGTCACTTCAGTACATTTCACTACAAGCAAATGAGCATAAAAAGCCAGGTTTGGTTTTGGAAAAAACCCAGCGACAATCTGCACTATAACAATTTCCCATGGACTGAAGAAACTTGCTGAACTTGAACCCATAATAGGAGGAAGCATCTAGGAGTGATAAATCTGCTCTCCCTGTGCAAGAATTCCCTGTGCTCCAAGAGCATTGTCCTTTGCAAGAAAGAGAGACATCGACAAATTGAGCCGCTCTTAGTGCCGGGAACGTCCTCCTCTGGGGAACGGGAACGCGCGAGTCGTGCTTGAGCAGGCTGTGAGATTTTCTAGGCACCCGCTGGAAGCACCTTGGGGGGAGAGAGGAGCTGTTGCAATGGAGTTTCATGCGGTGGCACTGTCATTCATCCTTGCACTGCAAGTACCTTCTCTTGCTTCTGGGAACAAACTTCAGCCCCATATGTAAGTAGCAAGAAAAGAGAACCGGAGTGTTTTTATAGGTGGGGGAACTGTAAAGTAGAAGCTAAATACGGTATTTTAAAATCAAAGGTGGAGTGGAAAGAGTGAAGGGGAGGGAGGGCTGGTCTGTGTTTCTTTACCTAGTACCAGATGTACATAAAGGTGAATAGAAATTTGAAAATCTGGATGGTCTTTGCTTGTAGGAAGTAACTCACCGTTTTTAACTGAAATGTTGCTGTTGTGTGAGCGCAAGAGGTGATTGTTGTGTAAATAGATTGACCTTTCCTCACAGACCTGCTATTTTTATTGCATTTCATGTATCTCTTGCATGTTTCTTTCCCCCTCTTGCTGTTACTCTAGCAGCATGTAGTCCGTTCTTTTTAATTAAATTTTACAGTTACAGTTTGGTGTTAATCATTTGGCTTCTTTGGAAAACTTCCTGGCGAATTTGGTCTCCTGCCAGAAGATGATCTCTCGATGCAGGGGGATTGCTCTAATTCTTTTTGTAAATGAACCCAGTGTGGCATGGTGTGATAACTCCAAGCTACTCTCCCTGATGTTTTTAACTTTTTGATTGAAAAGGGGTCGTTTTCGGCAGATAAAGGTTTTGCACGAGGATGCCTTTTCTCCCTACGTCAGAGACTTTGTGCTCCTGCCTTCACAAGTACTTTTAGGACTTCTTGGATGAGACACTGGAGATGAGATGTGTGCCAAAGTGTCAGAGAAAAGAAAAGGCCAGCGCCTGGGAAGCGCTGTCCCTGACGATGCCCGTTACACACACAACCACTGTTTGGGGCACACAAGAACCTTTCTTTGCAGTAATAAATTACACCAAAACGGTGCTGCTGCCAGCCTTGTTCTTGTGGTTCCTTTCAGTTCTTTTTTGGGACGTGCAGACAGCTCGGAGGTGAGGCGCCTGCAGGCTAACAGCAGAGGAGGTCCAGGGGGGAGGGAAATACCACTCTTTGCATCAACTTGCAGCTCTCCGTGTATGGAGACACTCACGAAATAAAACAGCTTCTTTGGCAGGCACCATTAGCGCTGGGGACTGTTGTATTGGTGAAGTGATGTGTGCGGAGCTTTGCGAGCCAAACAGCTCGGCAGTGGCCACATGTGGGGATGACGAGATTTTAGAGCAAAGCAAGATTAATGCCATTAATCCCAAAGGCATTGCCAGGCTTGCTGTAACTGCGGTGTAATTGAACGTCCTGGAGCAGTCAGATGCCAGCTGTAATCTCTATGCTTCACCACATCCAATTTATGTAGTTTAACTTCTTTTATAGAAAGTATTTTTGTGAAAACTCTTGGTCTCTTTTGAAGAATTGGAAGCAACAGAAGCAGTCCCAAATAATGAATGGCTCATAACTTATTAAGTCAGGGACAAACGTTTTCCTCTTCATTCTTAGTTAAAACCACTGACTCATATTTGGTGAAAAAGTTAGGATTAGAAAAGAAATAAAGTGCAAATGGTATTTTCCTTATTTTCTTACTCACTGAATTATACATATTCACTTTATTTACTGGAATTAGTCTTGCAGCCCGTAGCTCTGAACGAGTGAGAAAGCATCTAAGGCAGCAAACTGAATTCTGATTTAAAGCTGTATTAATAAAATGATGTATCATTTCTAGTGGCAGAATATTTTTTTTTTCCCAAATGCTGTCAGAAGATGCAGATTTCATTGGTGTTTGCAATGACAATAGTCAGAAAAATAATCCCCTAGGTGCAAAGAAAGCATATGTATTCTTTGTTAACTGAGAGTGGACAGAATGGACAAACATAGAAATTATTGTGCTACCATATCATCTAGGCTGCTGGCTCTTTTCTGATCCATCCTCTCTGTTTTAAGGCTAAAAATTAGCCTTAATGTATCCGTGGAAAAGTAACTGCTGCATTTTTCAAGTGAGCTATGGAGCATCCCAGGACCCAGGGGTACGAAATGTCAGCAGCATCCCAATCTCACTGTTTGCTATGTTGCAGTGTTATAAAACCATATTGCTTTAGATTTCTGTTACTGTACCTGAGCCTCATCACGGGCTGCAGGTCTGGAGGTTCGAGGAGGGGGTTCAGGACGGAGCAGGCTTCCCGTGTCTGCCTCCGACTCGCAGCGCGGGATTACTCACCTGTGTCCTCTCTGTGTGGCAATTTCCCAGCTATAAATACGGGTTTGCGATGTTCACCTTGTAGTTCTCCGAAGTTTAACTGATTCACAAACACCTAATGACATCCTTCTAGGAAATACAGGCGATATCATTGTACTATATGTTTTGTTGGTGCCAGTGCCATGCTGTTGACACGCTATCTGTTCGCAAGAGCATTAAATCCAAGAGTTTTTGGGGGAGGTGGATAGGCCGCACTTGACAACTGCTTGTGGCTGGCCGACCTGGCAGATTCCTTTTCCCTGCACCGATTTAATTAAACGAGGAGGCAAATACTGTGTATTGCTTAAGATCTTCCTGCTCTTTCAGTAAGGAAATGAAGTTGCCCATAGCTGGCGCCTGTTTAAGCGGTGGGAGCACTGCGCTCTTCTCGCAGCAGCGTGCAGACCCCCTACACCTCTGTTTCTCTGTGCCAGGCCAAACGTCTGCGCAGACCAGGAGCTGGCGATCGTGGAGCACCGGCAGCCCTGCGTCCAGGCCTTCACCCGCACCGTCAAAGTCTGGAAGCAGGACTGCGGAGGACGGCAGTGGTGCACGGGCTATGAGCGGAGGTGCGTGTTCTTCCTTTGAGCTTGGTTTGCTCCCTGCATGATGAAAATTGATTCCTTCTCCCCAGCAGCAGCAGGGAACTGAGCTTGTTGCTCACTCTGCGTCTGCGAAGGGGAGATCCCCGGCGGTGGCTGCAGAGCTGGCAGGGGCTGGGCACAGGAGACGAGGGCTGGTAACAGCCGCGCGTGTGCCCGTCCCGCTGCCCGGGCTGTGGTCTGGCACAGCCAACAGCCTCGCTAACTGCTTGGTACCCTCCGAGGGGTCTTAGTGACCAGACAAGGTGGCTGTGGCTCTCCTCAGTCCCCGACAACTCTCCAGGGAGAGAGGAGAAAGTACCTGGCGCTTGGTACGTGGCCTTAGGGTAACAATGCAGTTCATTTACTGTAAACGGAGAGCTACGTGCAGAGAACGTGGCTCTGAACCTACAAATTAGCTGTAAAGAGTAGAGCTATTTTATTAGGTATTTTTCTTGGCTAAAACCAGAGACGATGAGAGATTTGTAAACCCTATGTGTGTCTAGCTGGAGGGGTTTCTGACCCTACCTGGCATCTTTGTGATGCTAAGTGTTTTTAAGCTGTTGAGGAATTCCCAAAGAGAAGATAATTGGTTTTGTTCTAAAGAAGCTTTGTCATTGAGGTTAGCTGTTTCCAGTCTTCTGACAATGTATTACATCTGTTTCCTATGATCATGCCATGTTAATGAAATGACTTCATCACATCACGTGCATTATTCCTGTATTTTTAGGTGTCTCAGCTTCAAAGCAGAGTCATCTCAGTGCCTCTAGTTTTACAGAGCTGAAGGCAGTAGCTGGGTCCAAGTGAGGTTTATTGTGCATGGTCTTTAAAAAAAAAAGTAAACGTGGCCATGATGCACGTGATGCTCCGTGAGGACGGGTGGCTGCTGTGGTGGTGGTTAGCAGGCTTTGCTGCAGAGTCGTTGGCTTGCTTTTGCACCGTGAGCAGGACTGTGCTCAGGCCCACGTCAGAGGAGTGTACAGCTCAGCAGAATTAGGCTTGCACCCGCAAGAAAGGAGTTCGAGTGTACTCTGAGTGGAAAATTGATGCGGTTGTTCAGCTAATCGTAGTATCCCTTGAGTCGCCGACTGGCCTTTCCTGGGAGCTGGGAAACCAAGCAAGGAGGAGTTGTAGAGGGAGGGCTGTGAACACGGGCAGCAGTGCAAAGAATGCACTTCTCTTACCTACACAGCAGCCAAACGACAATGTGCCCAATCTTCTCCTGTGCTCCACCTGCTTTTCCGGCCTCATTAGGCAGTTACAAGCCTCTACAAAATTATAATGATAGTAGTAGTTTCAAAAAAGCATCTTGGACTAGAGACAGCTTTTAACTCTTGACTTTAGGAATTCCTCCTAACCCTGTAATTGCCGGTAATTATCTTGGTGATGATATCTGTGTAGTGGTAATAAAGGAGCAAACAGAATCCGTCTTTTGACCCTGTTTTAAGAGAGGACTTTGAAATGATAGGGGCCCTGCCTGCTTCTACTTCAAAGGCTGGGAACTCTTCAGACCCAGCTGTCCCTTTAGTTTTTCAATGTATGTTTTTGACAGTGTAAATCAAGGAACCGAAATGAAAAAACTTTGTCTGCTTTATTATAAATATCAAACAGCCTAGCGCTAAAACTCTGTTCCTGATGAAAATACAGAGCTGAAGCCTAGAAGTGCTGTGAGGGATTTCAGCCAGGGAATTTTAAAAGCAAGTACAGTAAAAGGACTATCAGTAAAACTTTCCTCAGGCAAGATTTTATCCTGTATCCCCTCACTCTAAACTTCTTTTGGGAGTTCCTATCGCAGGAAGCGTATTGCAATAGATGGAAGATCTCCTGCCAAGCGCCCTTGTGCTGAGCAATTGAGGGCAGTGGAGCGCGCAGTTTCGGCATTCACAGGGATGCTACGCAGCCTGTCTCGCCCGCTGGAGCTGCTCCAGTTGGACCCGGCTCCGGCAGCCCGGGGCTCAGGAAGCATATTAACAGCTTGAGGATCTGACACACACAGGGCTGGCCTGAAATTGGCCTCGGTGCCTTTGAGTTCATGGATGCGACTAGGAAAATCCAGCATCTGCTCTTCCTTTCCCCGGCGCACGGTTCAGCGCTGCTGCCCAGCCCACCTGCCTGCGAAGGGGCTGAAGTCACTGACGTGCAGGGTTCGTAATCGTTAACTAATTTCCTACAGTTCCTGGGCACGCTTGGGGTGCTGCAGATACTGCTGCAGTCCCCTCACTTTGCCTAGACTGTAAGTGCAGTTTAGGGGAGGTGGGCGGAGGAGGGAGGGTGGGCTGGGGCAGGCAGGGGATGCGGGGCAGCCGCGGGGGTGGTTGTCTGCTGAGTTTGTGCATTCCCAAACCAGTAGCATTTGTTTTTATAAAACTTGTATCTGTGCCTAGAGTACTGGATTGCAACATTTCCTAAAAATCAGAACAAACCTTGCTCCGCACCCCCAGGACATGGGCCCTGCCCACTCAGAGAGCCAGCGTCTGCTCTTCAGCAGATGAACTGAGCGTCCCCTGGGCCGCGCTTCTCCTTCCTGGTAAAGTGATGTTTTTGCTACTGGCTGTGTAACTTTCCCGAATTAGGTAACAACAGAAGGTAGCTCTGCTCAGCCCTCAGTAACGAAACTTGGAGGAATGACGGCACTGTCCCAGAGGGGCTGGAAGTGGATTTTCCAGCAGCAGGACACAGCAGGATTTTTAAGCCTGGGTTCCATTAGTTCTGGCTCATTCAACATTTTCTGTGCCAGGGACTCCTTAAAACACAAAAGAAAACAGAAACATTGAAGATAAAGTATCTCCGATGCGGTTCTTTCCAGTCTGTAGCATCCAGATATCCACAGGCAACTGAGGCTGTCAAAATATTTGCATGTCCTCGAGAACCCACTTGGGCTGACTTAAGGATCTGAAGTGTCCGACAGAGCCCACCAAGACTCGTGGAGATGCGATTGTTCAGGGTGCTGCCGGGGGCAGAAAGGAGCCCCGGATTAGTCCTGAGCTGTCCTACATTGCTATTTCTTGGAATACCTTTTCCTTCTCATTTCCGAGCTCATGCAGGGCGGATGGAAGAGGCCGCTTGCTGCCATGCAGTCTTTCTCCTTTGGGATGAAAAGGACGGTGATTTCCAGAACGGCCCAAGCAGTGGATGCTTGTTGCACCACCCCGCACCCGTTGTGTCCTCTCGTCCTAACGCACCCTGCATTAACGCCCTGGGCTGGGCTAGAGATGGCTCCTCATACCAAGGGGATCCAGATGGATCTGCCCCGGTTGCTGGCTGTTCTGGTGCCTGAGTGACTGTCAGTTGCTTTCGCGGCTGTTTCTGGAACAGGAGTGTTTCCTTCATAATTTGTTAACAACTCGTACAAAAAAATTGGTATCTGCCTTTATTTTTCTCAGCTGTGCTTCCATATGCTGGTTGGCACAGAAGAGTAGCTGAAGGTTTGCTTCACGGGAATTAATGGTGCACCATTATTTAGGGTTTTTTGTAGAAACATTCAGACAAAATCAAACAACTAGACTGAGTTAGGATAAATATTTTCAGTGGACATGTACAACACATCTGCTGTGCCAAATATTTGTTGTTGTTTGTCTGATTTGCTCTGGTGGAGTAGTTTCATGTTCTGCCAAAGGAGCTTTTTAAAAATCAGCTTCAAAAGTTTTATCTGTGTTTCAATTTTCACGTACACACAGCATCAAATTTCCGGGGGAAAAAAGTGTCGCTTTTGTTTGTTTATGCTTCAGATCAATCCCTGCTTTACTACCCCAGCTCCTAGCCCGGAGGTAACAGCAGGGGTTGTTAAAGGGACCTTCGGCTTCTACCTGAGCGCGGCGTCCTCTGCCAGACCGCGCGGCTCTGCCGAGCGGAGGGGCTGCGGCCACCGGTGCTGCGCTGGGCTGGAGAGGGCTTTTCGCTTTTTCGGGAAGGTGGAGAGACGTGGCCAGGCGTGCGGCGTGGCCGGTCTGGCGCTGGCTGCTGCGCTGGGCTCGTCGATGTGGAGTTGGGGGTTATTGCAGGGAGCCGAGGAGGCAAAAGCCCTTTCCATCAGGGAATCGGTTCTGCCAGCCTTAACCCGTAGGAGCCTTGCTATGTAAAACACAATTGCATGGAGAGCTTTTTGAGCAGCTTGACATTCCCATCAGGATTCTGATGATTTTTTAGCTCACCAGCCCCGTGGAGACACTTGCTTGTGGTCACTAAAGCTGGACTGAAATACCTTCTTAAAATTTAAATTTCCTTTGTTAACAAGTAGTTTAAGAGAGGAGCTCAGAGCTGTGAAATAGTTTAGAAAAGGAGAAAAGAGCTGGGGGTGTTATGACGACCTGGTCACTCCAGTCTCTCGTGTTCCCCATTAAAGTAAATTAAGTATTTTCTTAGCATCAGCGATCACTGCTAGACCAGGTGGAAAAAAATGTCAGCACATTTGAAAATCAAATTCCTCATTTTATTTACATCCACAGTTAGAGTTACAACTTCTATTCTTTCCGGTTTCCTCATTCTGCAGGAACTAACGTTGTCCGGGTGTATCTCTTCTGTTGTGTTTCAGAACTGCCTATTACACGGGCTACCGGCAGGTGTACAAGGTGAAATACCAGACCGCGTACAGGTGTTGCCCGGGATGGTCCCAGCGTGGAGGGGATGCCGGCTGTCTCTACCGTAAGTATCGCGCTGTTCGAATGAGATTCTTCATTTGCTGATGTCAGTATTAGTTTTTTGGCTGAGGGTGCATATAGTAAATGCTATAAAAATGTCTTTAAAAACAACTGGAGTTTTTTTGTTGTTTGCTTCTGGTTTTTTATTTTTATTTATTTTAACTGTGGTCAGAAGGATTTTTCTCTGGCTTCCCAGGAAGCACCGTGTGTTGCCTTCTGCTTTTGGAGAATTTCCTCATCGCAGCGTGAAAGGGTTTTCAGAGTCACATTCATTTATCCAGTTGCCAAATGCTACTAAACATTTAAAATCAAGCCCAAACTGGTGTTTCAAATGGTGCCATTGGCAGAAGCTCTGGAAAGCTGTAAGCCAAGCCCTGAGCAGACTTTTCATTATAAAAGCCAGTAATTGCTGTCTTGTGTGATTGAACATGCTGGTGATGGCTAATTTGCCGGCTAGTTGGTCTTACTCAGCATTCATGAGAGCTGCTTCCTTGGAAGACACGGCCTTTGATGAATTACAGACAGGCTGAGAGATTGGGCTTCGGTGCTGTGCTGCAAAGGCAGTGGATTTTGGCTGGCAGTGTGTGGTCGCTTGTTGGGCTGTGCTCCCCGCTCCTCACCCCGAAGGGCAGGATTCACTCATCCACTTACTTGTAAAGGGATGCAACTCCTCAACTACTTTGGAAAGGTGTGTGTCAGGTACTAGATCTGTTATTTTTCAGACTCGCTGAGCTTGAGATGCCCCTGCCAGAGGTTAGAGATCTCTGCAGTCCTCCCCTTCGCCTGCTCCCTCGTTTAGCCAAAGGGTGAGCGTTCGGGTGCAGGACTGGTGGGATCCGGCAAGGGATGTCACAGCATCGGCCTCAGAGGAGAAACCAAGCTGCCAGTGTGGGGGAAGTGATGGCACCCATGAGGTTTGAAGCGGAGACCCGAAACTTGAGACTTTTGGATTCTGTGGCTGGCTTTCCTCCTCTTTTGTGTTTGCTCTAGTGTAATTCTCTGAAAAACAGGCATGGAAGTATCTACTTCCCAGCTGTGCGGGGAAGCTGCAATATGTATTCAGATTTGCACGTGAGTCAGGCTAGGGATGTGCAAATATTAGTATGTAAGATGATTTTATGCTATTATTGCAGAAGACAGAGGCAGCGTTATCCTCGTGGGCCCCATATTTCCGCCTCCCCCTCCAAGCTCGCTGCTTGACATGGGAGGCAGATGCTGTGTAGCTCCCGGCTCCTTCCCCTAAACACTACGGCTACATCCAGCTGGGGAAATATTTAACTTTAAACTTTGCTTTTGAGACGTTGAGAGCAAAGTAAAATCTTCTCTTGAATCAAACAAAGGTTTATCTGAGCATATGTGTAGAAATAAATGTCACCATCGAGGCAGAATTGCACACGCTTCCTGTGGTATATTATTAATTCTCTGCCTAGTCGCATAACGGAGCTCTGATCTCTTCTGAATTAGACTTTGTAGGTGTGCTCCTACCCTCGCCATGGAAAAGCAGCTTTCGTTTTAAGTAATAGGCAGGCGAACCAACAAAGCATTTGAGATCTGACCTGCCTTGCCATCAAGGGAATGAAAGCTAGCCGTGTCCAACTCCATTGTAAAGGCGATTTTGATTATAATTGACCTACAATGTAGGAAAATGTCTCCCACAGCTAGTCATCTTTTGTTCTGTAAAGAGGCTGCGTATACCTTCCGTGAGCTTTGATGCTTGAGGCAAAGGTTTAAAAAAGGGAAAAGAAAAAAAAAAAAGGCATGTCTAGCAACCAATCTTTATTCTTCCTATTCAAAAGCCTGCAACACAGGAGAGCAACCCCACTGTGCCAGAGGAAACCCCACAGGTGCCTAATAACCCACTGTCAGCGAGCAGATAATAACCTCAGATGAACTCAGAAAGTGCGTTCTGTAATGATTTCTCCTGCTGAGGAAGTGAGTAATTCCATCCAGGAAGGAAGCAGAGAAGAGGAAATAAAGCTGCTCAGGGCACGCTCGTAACTCATCATCCTCATCGTCGGGACCGGCACTCGAGGCTGGGCAGTGGTCTTCACCGGGCTGCTCAGAGTTGGTCTGGAATGAAAACCAGAGGGAGGTCCAGCTCTTTTGGAGACAAAATACTTTGACTCTCCCTATTAATTTCCAACTTGCTGCCGATGTGACGGGCAAGCCGTTGGTGTTTATTTTCTTGTCACGCATACGTCAGTAGTTCCTGTTGCTCTCTTTTAAATGGGTCTTGTTTACACATTTTCTTGTATTATTCCCAGGAGTAGGAACACTAGTAGATGTTTTGCAGCTGGAGTATAAGCTGAAGAACAGGTCACAAAGACCTTGCTTTTTTCTTGCTTCCATCCATTAAGCTCTGTATTTCAAAGTGAGAATGAGGGTGACATGATCACTTAAATGGTATTTGAGCAGGAAGGACGTGAACGTGCAAATCGAGGCCAGCAATGCGCCCTGTGCCACGGCACAGCACTGGTCAACTGCAGATCCATCCCCACTTCTGCTCCGGCGGCTGTGGAACTGTCCCTGCAATTGTCAGCCGACTGTCTGCGTTTGGGGAACCCCGAGTACTCAAAGCATCTTAAATAATAATTCCTGTGATAGGCAGCTTGTGTGTTTTTGTCTCTTTTTTTAACAGCTCCTAGGGACAGCCAGCCCTGGCGCGCTCTGCAAAAGCAGAATGGCACCAACTCCAAAAATTCAGCAGAAATTGCTGCCAAGCTGTCGGTGGGGTTTTGAGGTGGGGTGTGACTTTTGGCTGGTGAGCAACTCGGATGAGGTATATGTGCTGCTTCAGGGAGGGTCATGGCTGGCTTAAAACCACTTCACTAGAAATTTTGGCATGGTGGGAGGGAGAAACTAGAATGTAAGAGCATCACTGACGTGATAGCATGGAAGTGGTGTTTATGGCAGAGGGTTTCCAGAGTCAGCGGTTGCCTGATCGTACCTGGCATAAGCTCACAAGGAAGCGTGTGTTTGATTTCCAAGCGCCTTTCTGGAGCTCACATTCTAACATCTTTATTTATTTCGATATTTAAGTCTTTTTAATACTCTGGTGATGCTGAGAATATAAATGTTCCACCTTCTGTGTTACACGTTCACCGGGAGACGTGTGTGTTTCTGATGTGTGGGGCTTTGCCTCCGTTCAGCCATTCAGATCTGCTTGAATACCATTAATTTTAAAGCAGGGACTGTGCTGTAACCTGAAGTTTCTCAGACTGAAGAAGGGATATTCATGCACCTTAACTGCAACTTGCACGTCAGGGAGCTCGTCCCTGCGGGCCCTTTGCGGGCAGGAGACTCAAGTTACATTGCTCTGAATCATCTTCTGAATGCCCTGAGAGCAGCAGAAGACCTGGTTAAGGTGGCTGAAGTGTGGCAATGGGACTCTTGCTCCCCGTTTCCAGCCCCCACCATGCAGCCAGTGCTGGTCCAGCAGCAGTGGGATGAGCATCCCACAGGCTGGACCCAGGCAAACGGGACAGCTCTGCCCGGCTCCTGCGGCATGGCCGGTCCCTGGGCCGGGAGTTTCTGCCCCCATCTGCGGACTCTCCTGGGGAAGGCTTCTGGTTTCTGTGTAACTAAATCCTCCATCCTGAGGAGCTCCCAGCTTTTGGTTTGCAGGGGTGTGATGGCTTTTCCTGCTGGTGGCCTGGACCTTAGTACAAGCGTGCTCTTCTGGACCAGAAAAGGCTGTAGGAAGGACTGGCAGGCGAAATGAGTCGGTGAATATTAGTGAACTGCTGAGGCAGGGAAACACAGCCAGGGCATTCTGTATGTTAGAGGATTTTCTGGTTTGTATATGGCAATCGCGAGCCAGCCTGTGTTCGCTGGGGTAGCTCTGCTGAAGGCAGTGAAGCTATGCCAAAATATGTTAACAGGGTTTGTGGCCCTTCCTATCTGTCTTCAGAGATGATTGATCGTGTTCCAGGAGTACAAAGGTGGGGAAGGCCATCGCTGTTGACAGTTTAATTAGAACTGTTGGACACCGAGCGGTGGAATCACTGCAGTAAGGACATCTTGACTTGCTTTCCCTCGGAGGCTGGCGTCTCTTCACTGCAGTGCTCTCTTTGCTCCAAATGCTGGACTGTTCATCACTTTTCCTTAAAAATAAAAAACCCGACACATGTAATATTTTATTAGGGGAAATTTTCACCACTGTAGACTTGAGTGTGGCTGGCCAAGGCCTGCTGCTTTCTTCATGTTTGAACGTGACATGCTGTCTGACATTTGACGGTAATGTTAAATAGCGTTATGAAACGGGAGGTCCCAGCTCCCTTGCAGGCACCAGATCAGTCGCGTTGTTTGGGCTCTCGGAGCCTGCGCTGGTGCCTGGAAGAAGAGAGCTTGCCCTGTTGCAGCCACCGAGCTGAGTGTGCTCGTTGTTTGCCTAGGGTGGTGGCTGTCTGTAGCAAAGAAAGGGGTGTACTCCTTTTCCTCACGTGCAGGTTTGTGTCTCTGAGCACTTACGGGTGAGAAAATGGCCAGTACGGAGCTGCGAGGACAGTGCTCAGTGACTCGGAGTGCGTGGGCTCTGCTGGGAGCAAGTAGCTTGGAAAGAGATGGAAAATTTCATAGAAACACCCTGTAAAACAGCGCTGAAGCCAGTGGTCTGAAGACTAATGGCTCCACAGAGATCTCACGAGTCTCAAAGAATATTTGATTTCTTTGTTCCTCTCCTACCGTGCCATTTGCAATCGTGACAGCTGCGCTTGGTCAAAACACCCTGGAGCTGTCAGATCTCACCTTGTAAAGGCAGGGTGCCCGGTTCCATCGCAGCGTGCCTGCTTTTTGTCCCGTCTCTGCTGCTGGTAGCAGAAGTGTGAGGGCTTATTGCGTTTCCATTGCCCTCTGTCTTGGAGCATTCATCCGCTCAGTCCCATTTGGGAAGGAAAAAGGTCAGAAGTCAAGACACCCTTTGCATTTTTAGCATGGCATCAGGCTCTTTCCCTGCCTGATTACTGAGACTGACTTTCAGACTAAGCTTCTCAATTTCAAGTGGCCTCTGAGATGCTACTTAAATTCCACATGGGTTCAGTAACACAGTTAAAGCCCTTGCTGATTAGGACAAGGGCCCTGCATGTCTGGTAATCCCCATGATCTCTACTTTCCGCTCGAGATGTTGAAAAGCCGAGACCCACCAAGCCTGTAGCTCTTGGTCTGCATGGAGGAGCTGGAGTTCAGCCGCAGATGTCGTGTCTGTGTTCTTGGGCCAGCCCCTGCTACGTTCGGAAATGACACGATGAGGCAGAAAGGTGCCAAGGAGAGCAATAAGTATGGAAGAGGCTAAAGAGGAGACCGTTACTAGAAGATTTAGTACTGGTGACCTTGTCACGGTTGCAGGAGGTGCCGGCTCTGCCCTGACTGTGCACTCCTGCAGAAAACACGGGCTCTTTGCTCAGGCTGGAGCAGCAGTGAGGCCAAGTCGTAACTGGGACTGCAGCTGGGGAGAGAGCCTGGCTCTGCTGCCGAGTGGGGTGGAAATACCCGAGTCGATTTTTAATAAGCTAGCTCAAGGAAATGGAACAGCCTAGGTGAGCGCAGCCTGGCCGAGAAGCGGTTTAGGCAGCTCTGGCCGTGGTGCAGCTGTGTGACCGGACAGCTTCTGCTGCTGGGGCTGGCGCAGCTCACACTGCCCGGCACCCTGCACCGCAGTGCCGTTTGCCGTTCGGATACCTCCACGGAGCTTCTAGAGGAGCTCGGCTTGAGCGGCTGGTCTAAAGCTTCAGTCACTGTCCCTAGTTGTCTTCATCCCGAGTTCGTATCCAGCCCTCGCTAGGATCACACTTTGCTCTGATTTTTAGGTCAGGTAGAGGTAGACCCTGGCCCTAGGTAAAGAGGGAGAATTAATGTTCATTTGGTGAGGAGGTGGAAGCATCAGAGTCTGAGACACAATGAAAACCCCTCCAAGCATCCCCAAGGGCTGAGTAGAAAGCAGCTGAATTTTAATCGCCTCATTAAAAGAGAAATTTTTATTCGACACAAATGGCCTATTAAAAGACTCCAGAGTGAGTTACCCCGCACTGAACCGCGTTTCTTCCTGCCAACTCTGCTTAGCTTTAGCTTCTCATCCGTCGAGCAGGGAAGGAGCACTCAGCAGGGCCCGCCGCAGTAGCCGCGCTCGCTCCGCAGGCACGGCCGAGCCCGGCTCCCCGCATAACCCCGGGAGCCCGGCCGCACGGGCACGCAGCGGGGCTGAGCCGGCGTCGGGGGGCAGCTCCATTATTTGTGATACAGGTTGGAAGGCTCGGCAGGAAATGTGTTCGCTTAACAATTTAATTTCCCTATTAGGCTGACTTTCCTTCGTACATCACCTCTTGGCTCCTGCAGGCTCATTGTTTTGTCAGCTGAAAGGCTTTGACTGAACTTCTGAACCTTTTGCCTGGGATCAAGCCTAGTATTGGTTAAACGTTTAATGTGTACTCCCCTGGGAGACCATCTCTGTCCACGCAGAGGATGGTCGTGTTGCATTTCGGTGAGCCTGTACGTTGTAGGAGAAATGCTGTTCTCCATCACTCTTCCTTTTAAATCAGTCTCTTCTCTCTGACTTCCCAAGAACCCTGCCTTGCTAAATCCTCACAAAAGACATTGTCTGGCCTTCAAACAGAAGAAGGTAACGCTTTCTGTAATTTATCCTTTCTTTCCCGTTTCCCAGAACAGTGTCGTTACCCTTTTCCCGAATTTCATTGCTTTAAAATTCTGTCCCACTGAATTAGGAGCCGGTCTGCAGAAGGCTTGGAAGGCGCAGGGGAGGGAGACCCGCAGCCCCGCCGCCCCCCTGGGCTGGCAAGTAGGTTATTGTGATTTCCACTCCGTATGTGCCAGCCTGAAGCACAGAGCAGGGAATTGTCCGGGTCATTCAGGAAATCTGGGGCACAGCCAAGAATAACACCCGTATCTTCTAATCCCTGATTTGTGTCGCTGCAATTGCTTCTAATATTTTCCATTGTTGTGCTTTGGTTCTCACTGAACGGCCCCCGAGGGCTGAGCAGGGCTGGCACATAGGGCATTGTGGGGCCAGGCTGAGCTTTACGGGGACCCTGTCTAAAGTCTGGTTTTTAGGTGATTAAGGCGAAGGGTTCAGGGGAAACCAAACCACCTTACTATGCAATTTGGCCACACGGTCAATTCTATCTAATGGTGTTAAGGCCTGAAGGAACGGAAGAAAGCAGAAGTCAGCCCTTCTCGCAAGACTAGAGCGAGCAAAAACTTAAGGCTGCAGCCCTAGAAAATCTTGGTGCACACCTGGAGACGGGACGTTGCAATGGAATGCTCGCTGCCAGGAGCTCCTTCTGCCTTGCCACGGGGGAGGACGCGCACGGGGAGGTGTTTGCGATCGCGGGCGTCGCACGGCACGGCCCAGCTGAGCAGGAGGCTTGCGAAAGGTTCCCAAGTTCCAGTGTTCTGCACCAGCGGACCAGCACCATTGATACGGGATCACCACGGTCCCCAAGGATACCTGGCTTTGAAAAGTGACTAAAACGTTAGATGAGAAGATAACTAGCTTTCTGAAACAACATTTCATCACTGTTTCATTAGTTTGGGTAGAGGAATATTTGGACTTCAATGCTACCTTTGTATTACTAAATAATCTTCTTTTTGGAGGGGGGATTTGAAAAATCATCAGGTCCTTAAAAGAGCCAACACTGAGGCTCAAGTATTTCAGCTCTAGTGCATCTAAGGTGCAAAGTTTGGGGAGTTTGGGTATCGGTGAGAATGAGACTTGGAACGAGCTGAAGTTGTCGCTGCGACTGGCGAGCTGGAGCTGGGTCAGCTGCGAGGGAGATGCTGCGCCTGTCGGCCGTGCCTCCAACCAGGGTGCTCCGACAGTGGTATTGGAAAAGAAGTGATAGAGCAAACTTCCTTAAAGTAGGTGCGTAGCTTTGCCTAGTAAGAGTGGGTGTTTTGATAGCAAACATGCAAATTTGTAGAATGTCATATTCACCTAAACCTTCACAAAACCTTCTTAATCACCGCAGACTAGGCGGAAAGCGTTGTGCAAGACAGTATCAAGATTTAGCACAGAGGAGAAATTAGGAAGTCAATTGTGTTTCTGTAGGAAAAAACAGAGCCAATGCTTGACATATGGAGGATTCAATGGTAGGAGGAGAATAGTGGGAAACTTAGCAATGTGGTTATTAGATTTCCATGTAGAGTAGGTTGTAACTGATGGCATTACGATAAGAGTTGTGTAAATACCTGACAATATAGTGCCCAGGCGTTGGCCACCACCAGGGTTTGACCCGGTGATTTGACTTTCTGTGAGCCCCCAAAAAAGTGCTGCTTTGTCTCTCTCCAGACTGTCGTCAGGAGGCAGAGTATTTCAGGCAGCTTCACGCAAGTTGTCGATGAACTTTGTGCAGCTGATGAAGCCTTTCAGCATCTAGGAGTTTTGAGGACACGAATCGGCACTGCACTAACTACATCACCTTGGCTACTTAGTGGAGAGGAGGCTGGAGGTGAGGGTGGGGAGAGAAAAAGGACCTGCCTTTACTGCCCAGGTAATCCCCTTTGATTATAGGGGCTGCTAGTACCACCAAAACACGACTCCCATTTGTGACTACTAGCAGACCTGTAATCAGGAGGGAAGGATTTTTTTCAGGTGTGGGAAGCTGACACCCACAAGCTTTGGGTTTCTTTTGTGTGGGTACTACCTGCTCTTTCCCATCTCTGATTGTGTGTGTATGTCTTAAAGTTTCAAGTTATCTTTGAAAATGCATTGGTAACGTTGCAAATTTCTCTTCTGGTGTGCACAAAATGTCCTGCCAATGTGCCCAAAAACACACTTGCACTGTTTCCATCTGTGATTCTTTTTTCTTCTGAGTGCACAATTGGTGTCTTGGAGTAGGCACGGAATATTCTGTGCCAAGTATTTTGGAGACATTTTTGAAGCCTGCATGGGGTGCCTTTCCTCCCTGGTTATGAGGACACAAAATGAAATGTGTAATCACAGACCTGCTTTTTCTGTTACTAATTAGTTACAGCTTTAGCTGGAATGGGAAGAGAAGCTGGGGGGCTCCCAACTTGCAAATAGGAGGGAAAAGTTACAGACAGAGTGCGTGTGGAACCTTAGTCCAGTGAGCGCTGTTATAATTGATTCCAGGTGGTCCCATATCATAGGGACATAGTTTGTAAGTTAATCACAGGCTTTGTACGTTCAGTCGGTAACTGCAAAGGTGCCGTGTCATCGCTGGCCTGGAGCAGAGTCCGGAGCCGTCTGGTTGGGGACTTCTCCAGCGGCCCGTGGCCAGGACCATGCGCTGCCCTCCACGCCGGCCGGTGCCACCGGTGTCTCTTGCGGGCCTCGCCGGACGCGCTTGAGTAGCTGACAGTTGGTTCCCAGGCTGTACCGGCTGGAGATGTATTTAATTCTCCAGCTTTTTCTTTAAGGCGGTCAGGACATGCAGGACTGGCAGCCTTGCAACTTTAGAGAAGAAAAAATGGCTTTTCCAGGAGTTTTATTTATTTATTTATTCATTGACTTAGTCTGTCTGCACTCATGAGCCCAGGTAATGTTAACGCAGGAGATGCTGCTGTGTTGTTTCCCCACGTGATGTGAATTTAGCGTGAGGAGTGGCAGACACGTCACGGGAGTGGCCAGGAGCACGCAGGACTCTGCAGTCGGTCTGAAACGTCTCGGGCTTTTTCTTTACACAGTGAAATCCTTGGAAACGTTCTTTACCCTGACCCATGCAGTCTGATTGTTTAAAAGAAAGTGTGACTGCTGAAGCTTCGAGGAGAGGCCAGTTCTGATAGTATTTTGGAAGGTGCTTTTCCTGAGCCTGAAGAACTGCCGTATGTACGTGTGCTGCACCCAGCTGGGGCGAGTTCTGGCCACAGGTCACTGACGGCTTGTGATCAACTTACACCAACCAGCACCGCCGCTACCCCCACGTGTGCCGTGGGATGGGAGAGCCCCTGGCGCTCCTAGCAAGAGGGAAACGGTGCACTCATTTTTTCCCCTCTTGTTTCTGCTAAAGGCAAAGACAAATCTCATCTTTGCTTCAGCAGAGGAGGCTTGGCACCTTCCGGAGGATGCAGTACATGTTTGCAGGTTGATGGTTCGCTTGTTCTATTGACAAGTCGCTTCAGTCGGCGACCGTGCGGGGCAGCAGCCTGTTTCAGCCGGCAACATCCACACGCTGCACTTGGCTCCCTCAGCGCTTGTCTGCTCGCCTGCGTTCTGCGCTCTTTCTAGTAAATCTGCACTTCTGAGCCAACAGGTTTTGGATTGCCAGGTCCGTCTTTTGTAATTTCAGCTACTTGAAATAATTACGTTCCCGGGATCCATCAACTGGCTCAGTAGGACGGGAGGGCCCCTAACGCAGGTGACGGTGAGGCAGCTGGCACTTGCAGCGCATTCCTTCCCGGGATGCGTAAGCTGTAACACGTTGGTCCTCGCCGCTGCTCCTGGCCCAGGGCTGTCCACAGTCCGGCCTGGGCTGAGCAGGGTCTCGGGGTAGGCGAGTGGGAACGGCTGGACCAGGTACTGCCACGACATCTCTTCCATCGTGGAGACAGGTGAAGCTCTTTTTCCTCCCTGTTATCTGGTTTGCCACCGCTTTTCTGAAGTCTATTCCTGCCCGATCCCATTGTTCTTGGATTTTGTTACAGTTTGCTCAATGAAAGTGAAAAGGGAGAGAAAAAGAGGAGGTGCAGGAAAAAGAAAGAAAAGACAAATTGGCCAGCAACACAGCTATGTCCAGATCAGTGAACAGAGAGAAAATTTAATTGTCTGAATCTTTAAATGGACTTAAAAAGGAAGATAGGCGCTTGTTCTGCGTCCTTACACTTTGACAAAGCACAGCACACATGACAGCATCACTTGTTAGCAACATGTCTCCTTTTGAGATCAACATTTTCTAGTGGGAAATAGAAAATATTGACGGCGTTTCATGAGTTATGAGAAATATATGTTTCCCTGGAAAAACATATCCCTGTTTGTGGTTTTATTTAGATAATTTGAAAAGGTGGATTTCAGAAGCTTAATTGAGCATCCTCTGTCTCTGTGTCCATTTTACACTTCACTTGATGAGAACAGAGAAATGTGGCTGCTCAGGCTTCCTTACAGTTTAGCTCTATTTCATCCTCTCGTCCATTCAGACGGTGACGCCACGTTTGGGCAGCCAGCTCTCCAGGAAAGCTCAGTGGAGGGGTGGAAAGCAGCTTCTCGGGGTTTGCTCCTGAAAGATGCCTCCAATTTCAAAATAAATAAGTTATCTTTTTTGCCACAAGATCCGGTATGATTCTGCATGAGTCATTTTCTGACTGTTTTACCCACTTGTCGGCTGGAAGAGCATTATTTCATCAACAGTCTTGCAGCTCTGCTGATGCTTTCCTGTGAATTGTCACTGAGCCGCACTTTAGGAAAAGCCCTTAGACATTGTCTGTGGTATTTTACTTCCTATCCTTAATTTTGAGAGACTTTGTGTACTGTTTGGTACTGCGTTGTCAACCAAAAAAGAGTCGCCTTTCAAAAATGGTTCAACACTATTTTTATAACTATTCAAGTTTGCTACAGGGCTGTGGGAACTTAATCAGTGAATGGGTGGTTATTAGTGCACGTATGCTTCCGATCGTGATCTCGGGAATTATCCTTTCCCTCCTCCTTGCAGCTGTCTGCAGCTACGGGGTTTGTTTCAACGGTGGAAATTGCGTAGAGGGATCTTCGCAGCTCTGTCGTTGCTCCTCTGGTTTCCAGGGACCTCGCTGTCAGTACGGTAAGCAGTCTTTTCAAATTCTTCCTTTAATTTTGACTCGGAAGTGAAGGGGATGAAGAGCGAGGGATGCCCCAATGTTTTTTTTTATCCTAGCCATTGTTTTATCTGCAAAACTCCAATAATCTGCTCTCTACTTTTTTTGGCCAGTGTTTGTAATGTTTGGGGAACTTGGATGTTTGGAAAGGAAATGCTTATCGTGACTTGCTGTGAAACATAGCTCCGTACTGTACAATAGCCTTTATTCCTGGCTGCCATCAGCAGAGGGATTTGCTGGAATCGGAGAAGGAAGCTGATTAAAGTTGGGTCAAACAAAGAAACCCTGGGGTCATGGCCTGTGGAGCGAAGCTCAGCCTGGGGGAGCGTGGCAATGGGCTGCCACATCAGAAGGGAAAATAGTTAAGCTCTGACTAGCTGGGTCAGTTATATCTCTGGCTAGGCATTATGTTGGGGCTGCTAAGCTTTATTTAATTAACCTTCGTGCAATATACAAATTCTCTCTTGAAGGTTATTGAGTTTCCTATGTTTGGTAATTCAGAGATGTTCTGATTTGGTAACTTGATAGCCTACAGCAAATAACTGCTAAAAGCTGGAATGGTTCTCCATGCCTCATATACGGTAAGAGAAAATGTGCCTCATACTCTTGTAGAGAGAAACGGCTGCGCTTTCTTCCCTCTGACTGCTAAGTCTGCAAGGTACAGGGCAGTAACAATTACTCAAATTCTGGAATTATAACAGCAAATTAAATAACAAGACTTTTCCTTTTTTTGACCGTCTATTAGTATATATCTGTTCCTTCAGACTTGTGGTTCCTTGCTCGTTCAGAAATGGAGGTAAGTTTGCGGATGCAGAGGAGTTGACATCGCAATAGTCCTTGGCAGGAGCTGGTCTTTTCCCAGTGAGAAGGGCTGGCGAGGAGCATTTTCTGCAAAGCCTGAAACCCTCCAACCAGAGTAACCAGAACAGAGGGCAGAAAGGTGACCGTGCGAGTTAATCAGTTCAGGGAAAGTGTGTGTCTTAACACTGTGTCTGCAGAGGGCAGATACAGGGTCTTGCCACTTCAGCTAGCGAGGAGGCACACAACCCCCGGCTACGCAGCGGGGCTGGGCTGCTGCTGCTGAGCCAGCCTGCTCTTGCGCGATTTTCATGGTGCATCTCTTTTAAGGAACTTTAACTGTTGTTAGAAGCGTCAATTGAGAGGTGCTTAAAAGGCCCTTAAGTTGCATTTAGATAATACCTTTAAAGAAAAAGAGGATTCTCTCAGATACAAACTGTAGATCTGCCAAACCCTCCTTGATGCTCTTGACTTTAGGCTCTATTCATTCCTTGCTTTTTCTTTAATATGTGTCGTTAACTGGAGTTAGAGCTGTGTTTATTACAGCTGGAGGCTTTCCTTGGACTCGACTGGGATGGTGGTTATGAGTCCCCTGCCCCATGTTCCAGTGGTGGCACAAGTTCTCAATTAGGCAATGAAGCAATTTCCGTGGTAATAATAATAAGAAGAATTGCCCCGGGCCCAGGTGTATGGATCACGAGCCTGGCTGCTGCTCTCCTGCTGCAGGGCATCCAAACCAGAGCTGCTTCCAGAAATGCAGGCTCCGTCTGGCAATACCCGGCCCCTCGGCCAGACCGGTGTGATTTCAGTGGAGCCTGGGTGCTGCCAAGCACAGCGGTGGCACGGCGTCTGACACGGGGCATAAGCCCCTCCTGGAGCGTGGCCGAGAGGGTTCTGTTAGGGCTGCAGAACCTCCTGTCACCGGCAAGCTTTCACCTCTGGTCACGGCGAGGTGCGACACCTCTCCCGGGCTGGTTGTCCTTCGCCACAGCATTTGCAAAGGTGTCATCCGGAGTTAACGCCACGTCCTGGAAATACAGGGTGCTCTGTCCCATGCTAGTGTGGTGAAAATGGTCTGGTGTCAGGCGACGGCCCGACCTTCTGCTTCTCTTAAGCTACATTTTAAGTAAGGTGAAGAGGATGCTGCTCAGTATAAAAACAATTTGCAGTTTGTTTTGCTTTTTTGCTTTGTGTTTCTAAAACAGTCACGCTGCAGACACCATAATAGCCTGAGTCCAAATTATTTATCCCCCCAGTGACACTCTCCTATCTGCAGTTAAACACACTACTTAAAATACTGCTTCCCTCTCATCCTTTGACGCCCGAAGGTTTAGAGCACGGCTAATTCTCAGAGATGTACGTGATCCTGCACTGCTGCTTCCGTGTGTGTTTGCACGTTACAGGGTTTTCTAGGAAATAACCAGCCCTTAAATTGTCCCTGCAATTTTTTTGTCATAGCTTCTCTCATGCAAATCAATAAAATAAACGTCGGGCGTCTTCCTGTACAGAACCTGAGAGGTAAAAACACTTTCACATTTGGAAATGTTTAGCAATTCCCACAACTATAATTGGTTGCAGCTTTGAAAATAAAGCACAGATTTCTGGGACCCCCAAATATTTTTTAAAAGGGAAATGACTGGCTTATTTTGGAGGGGAAGAAATTACATCTGTAGTTGCACTGACATTAACCCCCTTGGATGAGGGACCTGAAGTCTTAAAAGGTCAGCCTGTGGACGGCCGAAGATTAGCTTTTATTTTACGGCCCTGCAAAGCTTTTTGCAGGACCCGCGTGAGGCAGCAAAGGAGGACAGCAGCGGCTTGTGTCACCAGCGTGCCCGGGCTGGGGTGCCCCCGGGCTGGGGTGCTGCCCCCGCACCCCTCCACGGGGCTGCTCGGAGAGGGAGGGGAGAAGGGCAGGGGGCAAACGGGGCAGGACAGGAACGCTGCAACCGCTGCTGTGGGTCACAGCTCGCCTCCGCCCGCATTAACAGGTCCTCGGTGCGAGAAGCCTTTCCCCTTTTCTGGGGAAAAGGATGCTCTGGTCAGATAAGAGGTGGCTGTTAGTCAGAGAAATTGGAAAATTGTAGTTCTTGGTTAAAAATGAGGTGTGGGTGAGCCTCCAATAATGGCAGGTTGGGCAATCGTGTAAGGTATGACAATGGTTGAGCCTTTTGGAAGTGATAAACTGAGTTTAAAAAAAAAACATCCAAGATTTTTCTGCCAGTTAACAAAGCATGAGGTGGCTATATCATAGTTGTCGCTTGTATTTCTAAGCAATTTTGATTTGATTTTAATTCTTTTAACTTCCGAGTGAGTTGGCTGTTGAACTGTTCTCTCAGGATATTTGACCTTTACGGTGATGTTTTGATATGTGCCTCTGTTTGGAACCTAGAAGCAAAGAACCAAACTGTAAAGCTAGATTAAAAAAATAATGAAGAGCTTTTGAAACTTACTGAATTTCTGACCATTATTTTGAACCTTTAAAATGTCTTTACTCAAAATACGTTTTTAGAGGCAGCTCAGAGAAGCTCCTTATCTGATTCGCTCATCTCTAATACGCTGTCGAATTTTAAATGAATGTCTGAAATGCTGAATGCCTGTGGTCAGATCCTTGCCTTCCGTATTTTGGCAGAGCTTCATTAGGCAGTGGGGATGGGCTGCGTTACAGCAAATGGGGCATGGCCAAGGATACGCAAATTATGGCTCTGCTCCCTGAAGTTAAAGGAAGAAACCAACCCAAACTCTTTATTTTGGAATGAGCTAATTACAAGCAACAGAGTTGGGTGAATAGGGTCGATAAATCATTCCTCATGCTGCTTAACCTCAGTTTATAAAGTGTTAATTGTTCTATTGCCTTTTCAAACAGCAACGCCCAGCTGACTTGGGAGCATTCCTTTGTGTCTGCAACCTCAAATTATTTTCATTCCCGAGTGATTTATGTTTCGCGCTCAGGATAAAAGTAACCCCCCGACACCCCCTTCTGCCGGGACAACGCTTCGCTGTTCCCGAGGCCTGTGTGTAGGCACCGTTGTCCTGCTTCCTTTAGCAAATCCACCCGGACGGGACTGATGGTCACTTCAAGGGCTGGAAGGAAGAGATGGACCTTGAAAGCCCAGCCCCAAGCGGGATGTGCTGGCTGGCTCAGGACTTCCACTGTCTCCCTTGTCTCCTGGTAAAGCGGTGGAAAATGTAACGTGATCAATACCAGCTCGTATCCTCAGTGAATTTTTTGGTCAGGGCACGTGGTGGACATAAGAGACGCCGGCACGTTGACAAGAAGAGCGGTTTATCATCTTGGGGCGCTGCTCCGTAAGCCTCAGTCACTCCTGAAGACAAACCCCAAACCCACTGATGTAGACTCTGCAAATGATGGAGCATTTTCATTAACTGCAGATGAGGGAAACATATAGCTATAATAGATTGGGGACAGTGTTCATTTTGCAAGACAAGTTACTTTGCAGGCATCTTCAGAAAGCTTTTCTAGCTTTCGAGTTCCATTTTAACCTGTTTCCATCCTGCTTTTAAACAGATGTTGCTCCTGAAAACCTCAAAAAGACCAATGAAAATGCTATATTAGCCCTAGCTTGCATAGAATTGACTTTTTTTGTCTGTTTCTTGGTGCTTTTCATTATTCGTAGCATTTTCCAAAAGCCAAGGGCTTTGCCACAGAGAATGTGCTGACTGAGGATACGGGAAGATCCCAGCCACAAACTCATTCTTCCCTTCATCTTAATTTCTTATTGACTACTGTAAATGATTTTTTTGGTAAATACTTTTTGGGACAAATTTCTGGTGGAAGCCTAATTGTCTGGATTCTCATCTTCTCTTTCGCTGTTAAATGTGCTCTGGGTGGTTAACTTCTCTGCTGGATCTTAATGATAGGATGGGAGGCTGGAGGCTGCTTCAGAGAAGACAGCTTTGGGGAAAGACACATAAGGGTTGATCAGTGAATCATTTTTTCTCATCTGTCACCTATAAAAGAAGCTGTCCTGGTATCTGAGATGATGATACCTTCTTGAGCAATAGTTCCCCAAAATGGAGCTGTTTAGCTTCTGACTGGGGTGGATCCGGACATGGTCCGGAGGGCTTCCGATGGGGCTGTTCGGTGAAAACAACAGGAAGATAACTCAGAGTGAATGAAGTTGCTCCACAGCAATATTCTGTGGTGTCATTCATCTTCCAGAAATCTCTGTGTCTGATCTTAATGGTATCACTTTTTCTTTTCTGGAAAGAAATACAGCCGTGTTTGTTCTAAAGGCAGGACGTTCTCTATCCTGGCCAGACTCTTATCATACCTTTCAGCATGGGATATTTTTACTGGCCAGCCTAGAGCAGCAGCAATCCTGTGTTTACCCTGGCTGGAAAACAGGCGGTACCCCATCAGTCTGGCTTCCAGGGGTGAGATGCTGTCCTTCCTGCTCTCCTGAGCTGTTGAAAGTGATAATATTTGGGCACTCTCCGCCTGCATTAAATCATCTCAGTTTGAAGGCAGACCTCTCAAAAGGGCTGCACGAGCTCCTGCAGGAAGGTCTGCAGTACATCTTGTTTACCCGTCTGGGTTTCAACGCCTTTTCTGTTGCCTCTTGCATCTCGGTGGCTTTTTGATCCTGTAAAGTGCTGTCAGCATCGGGATTTCTCTCCTTTTTCCCCCCTGCAATGTGGCATCTCCTACCTGCCGTAGGTGGGCTTTGCTAGAGCAGCAAACCGGAGGAGGAGGTTGAGCTGAACAGTATTATAGTCACTGCAGAGGCTGTTTCTTGAACTGAGGAAGCAGCTGGGTTGTCCCAAACTCCTTCGTTATCTTCCACGTCTGGTAGATGAAAGGGTTGTAAATGGAGTGTTTGAGGTTTGCTTTGGGCTGAGACTTTCTTTAGGAGCTCCCTTCTTTGAGCTTGGGCGTAAATGATCTTTCTGTACAGGGCTCGTTGCTGGGAGGGAGGGGGTGTTGGAAAACCTGGCTCTGCTCCAAGCCTTCCCAGGGATCCTCGGACCACCCGATGCTTCGGGGTCTGGTTGTGGTGGGCTCGGGGTGCCCGAGCGAAGGCAGCGGAGCAGCTCCCCGCACGGCTCCGGCGGCGTGCGAGACCTCTGGACGCGGGGGTTGCGTGTTCGTGGCAGGGGCTGTCCCTCTGCGGCTCGGGCAGCGTAAGGGCTGTTGGTATTTGCTTCTCGTGCTGTAAATCAGCTGCTTGCCTTCAACGTTTGCTTACTGAAAACTTCACGGCAGAGTGGATCGTTTCAGCAACACTCGGGCTTTGGGGGCTCTTGCGTGGGAACTTTGCTGTGCTGTAGGGACGGGACCCTTCCTAATTAGCCGGGCTGCGTTTTGAAGGATCGGCCAGACCAAATCTTCTTTAGCTTTGCACAAAGGAGAGGTCAACTGTAAGCAAGCAGGGCCGTGATTAGTGTCTGCTTTTGCAAGGCCAGCTGAAATGGCTTTGTCACCGCTTCAGGAGACCACTATTACCTCTTTCTTTTCTAGCACTGCCGTCATTTACACAAGCATTTGACGTGCCCTCAGTGTTGTTTGATTGACTAATGACCCTGTTTCTCCTGCTAATCTCTTCGAGCTGTTCAGTTGGAAGCCTTTGGGGTGTGTTAGGGCAGGGGCTGCTTGGGCAGAGGGCTGGGAGAGAGGGGTTTGCTGCAGCCTTCGGGCGGGAGGTGATCCTCAAAGGGTAACGCGGGACTGCAAAGCACCGGGGGGCACTGAAGTCAGAATGGGAAAGGTTTTGTCTTTGGAAGCAAAGAAAAACACCTTGTAGACTCTTCTTGGATCCAGGAGCCAGATGTGTCTTTCCGAGGTGGAAAGACACCAACAGCGAGCGTGCACGTGCGATAACGCTTGTTTGGACTCAGGTAACTTCCCTGGTCCGAGGGGACCCCGCTGCTGATTTCAGAACGACAGTAGCAAGACATTGTGTTCGATGTTTCACGAGTTTACAGTTCACAAGGCCGATTTAAAATCCGTTTGTGAGATTAAATAGCAGCAATTGTTCTTCAGCTGTCAGTTTATTGGAGAGAATCCACTGTTAATAATACCAGGGCTAAATTAAGCAGAGCACTTCTCCAACAGCCAAGAAGTCCGAATACTTTTATTTATAAACAGCCTCCTGATTCAAAGGTTTAGCCTTCTGCTGGGGAGGGGAGAGAGCCGGAGCCCAGAGATTTCTGCCAGTCCGCAGCATCGCCGTGCAGCTCTGCCTGCCCGGGTTTTCTCTCTTTTTGGCTCAGGAAGGCAGTGGAACAAGGGAGGCTTGTGCAGAGCTCTGCTTCGTCCTGCGCTATCTGCTTGTCCATCAGCCAAACGTTAGGTATTTAATAGCTGGCAAACAGGTAGCGCTGAACTCTGAAAAAGTTAGTGAGAGGAAACAAGCCAAGACTATGTACAGGTTTATTCAGTTAAAAAAAAACCTTTTGTGAAGTGAGTTTTGAAGAAAAGGGAAAATGTGCTGAAGCTGGGGAACGGCTGGGGTTGTACCTGTGAAACAAGTTTCCTTGCACTTCCATCGTAGGGTGTTCCGGGGTCCGGCACCCTTCGCCGAGACGCACAACGCGGCGTTCACCGCGAGCTTCCTGGCACGACCTCGACTTTACAAATCTGGACGTAAATGCAGGGCAGTTACTCTATGAATAACTTCATAGTTCATATGATTTGAGTTTCTAAAGGTTAACTGGAGTACAGCAAACAGCCTTTTGGACGTACGCTATCACATTTAAAGTTGTCCAGCCCCATCGATGGGTGACAGAGCATATGCATAGGCAAAATATTACTGACACATTTGTTTAAAGGAACGTGCTAGTGGGTGAAAAAGAGCTGCTAGTTTAAGAGAATAAAATCTTTAAAGGCTTTAGTGAATTCAAAATATGGCTTTCTTTGTTCTTTTCAAGCTTTCCTTCAGTGGAACTCAAGAATTAAGGATTTAATTATCGTTTAAAAGAGGTGGTTATGTTGGGTGACAGCAAATGCATGGCTCAGGTCCTTTAGATGAGTTGTAGCCCTCTGCTTAGATTTTGGCAAATAAATGAGAGAGGAATCCTATCGCTGACATTGCACTGGTTTGAAATTTTCCTATAGATCTTTACTGCTCCTCGCGTTAAGTTCTGTCAAGGGTAAGAAAAGCTTGGAAGGAAACTGCTTATCGTGCCATCTGGAGAAGACCAAATCTACACTTTGTTTTGAGGGAGTCGTACCATGGGCCAAGTCATGTGAGGTGCTGGATGCCATCTTCAAAGCGATGCATGTTTTCCCTTTAGTGAGGATTGAAACTCCTCAGCACCTCCCGTGATCGCCTCCTTAATTATTACAGAGCCAGTACCATGGCGAAATGTCAGGCCCTGCTCTAATCTCCCGTCAAGGATTTCCGCGAACCTTCGCAGCCAGCTGTGACCAATTAAAAAGGGGGGTTTGTGTTTGCAAAACCTCAGCGACTTGCAAAGTTGAGCTAAGGGTCCGAAGAGCTTTGCATTTTTGAGAGCTGTGTAGTCTACCCTAAGTATTTTCTTCTCATAAACCATCTGTTGAAAGTCAGACTGTAAGCGCGGAGGTGAGTCAAGGGATATTTATATAGGAGAACAGATTATTTTCCAAGCAATGAAAAAATACTCCAGTCTAAAAATGGACCACTGGGATCCCATTGTGTAATTGGTAATAAGAAGAATTTGATACGTGAGTGCCAAGTAGACGGAATTAATGCTGGATCCTTGGACCGTTACTGGAGAGGAGGAGACCATCCCCCAGGTCAGGTAGCCGAGGGCCATCCCAAGCTCACCCAGCTGGCTGGTTTCTTGAAACGAGAGAACGATGACAAACCGCAGCCCGGTCCAGTCTGCCTTCTCCAAGAACCGTTTCTGGAGGCGTATCTGAGATGTGCCTCTCCCGCGGCGTCCGTGGCAGCTCTCCCTGTTGCGTTTGGCTGGTTTTTGTTACGGAAGAGAAATGACACAAGGCAGCTGAACTCTCGGGACCTGTGATCTTCCCTTGTTTTCTGGGGATCTTGTGCAGGGATCCACACTGGCCGTAGGCACAAGGGAACAGGTTCCAGCCAAAATAGGTGGTTTCGCGAGTGAAATGAGGAGTGAAGGCCAAAGCAGAAAAGATAAGCATTGCTGCAAACCTTCCTGGAATTTTTAGAATTAATTTATGCTAAAATGCATAGTTCAGTCTGTAATAAATCATCAGTATATTATGCTTTCAATTTCTGGGTTTGGAAAGGTTGGAGAAAACATTTTGGTTTTATTCATTATGTGCGGCCTTTTCCAAGGCATCTTTTTAAAGCAGTGTTCTCTAGCAGCTGATAACATCTTTTAACCAGCTGCTTATCTCCACCTCAGCCACAGGTTTTCCTTTAATTTTTGCTTCGTTTGTTGCATTTCAGTCTGTTTCTTCTCCTTTGCGTATGGTTGCAGTGCTACAGTAATTTGTGTAATAATTCAAGAAACAAACATATGTTGAGATTCCAGTCACTACAAATACTCTTTTTTTCTGGGAAGATGCTGAGAGGATTCCCGCTCCAGAGGTTTAATTAATGAGAGTTATGTGAGAAAGGGAGGACACTTTCCGTATATCCTTGATGCAAGTTCAAGTGCTTGTGCGTTCCTGTCGTGCAATGCAGTTTGACTCGGGCTGAAGGTTGCTGTTCTTTGCAGCCTTAACCCAAACTGAGTTGTTCGATAGCGGAGGAGGAGGAAAATCTCCCACTGACAACCCACACAAACAAATCAAGGATGGCACCAGCCAGCAAAGGAGTTTGTTACAGTCACTTTTTACTGCTAGGGACGTTATGAAATTCAAATGAAAAATGATATCTCTGAAAATGGGAATCCTCCTTCTTCTGAGACTGTGGCATCAGGTGCAAAGAACAAGTTCAAGGAGTTTGTGCCTCTGCAGCTCCTTTATCCTCAGGTTTCCCATGTGCTTAGCTTGTATTCACTGATTACAGCTATGTTATGGTTTTAAATTTAATATATATTGTAGCGCAAATATCTGTGTATGCATGTGTATGAACTTTAGGATCTCATAGTACATACACGGTTTGTAGTGTATTGGTACCACCTATAGCTAGTATTTAAAAATCTGTATTGCATTTTAATGGTCCCCTCACTGGAAACACGGAAATGATTTGCAGTGGAGTGATTATTTATCTTTCTAGCCATATATAAGCACGTAGACCCTCCAGGCACAGCCTGTGCCCCAGGCTGCGTAGGAACCTCTGTCTGGACCCTGCTCCTCTCTGAGCTCCCGCTCTCCCGGCCCGCCAGACAGGGTCTGCGCGCGGTGCTCTTGCTGGTAGCGATGGCGTTGGCACCGTGTTGGAGTTCGCAGGGAGGTGGTTGGGGAGCGAGCTGTGCCGCGCCGGGGCTGGAGCCCTCTCGCCGTCTCCAGGCTCGTGGCTGGCTCCCCCCCGGAGCGCGGCGGCAGCGCTGGCCGCGGCGCGTGGTGAGCGTCCGTCAGCAGAAGCAGCTCTAGGCCGAAAGGAGGGTCCGGGCAACCCTCGCTGTTCTGGGGTGAGATTTCCCAGTCCCAGCGTGGCTGGTCTCCTCCCAATGCTTAATTTTATGGGACTTCAGTTTCTCGTGGTTCAGCTTGCACACACAGACACGTGTGCTGTGTATAGTTGTGCAAATGGTTTTTCTTTGCATAATTCAATGATCGTGGGGCCTCTGTAACCCCTTTACATTCCCATTGCTACAGGGACACCTGCTAGACCCTCAGTCTCTATAAGCCAGCCAAAAAAACGTTTTGAAGGCCAACAGGTGTTTCTGGTTTGCCGTATGTGAATGCATATTAACTGTCCTTCTTCCCGCCTCCCCAAGCAAATAAAACCACAGTCGAATCTGGAAATCCTCCGCTCAACACCAGAACAGCAGGCGGCCCGGCACGGGGGTGCCAAGAAGTCCGAACAAGCTCCCTTCTCCACGGCGGGCCGTCTGGCACACTGACGGGCTGGACGCCGGGCTGCTGGCCTTTCGCCGCTCTCTTGAGTGATGCGTTTGTGTTTCACCTTCCGTTTATTCTGGAACATTAGCTGAAAAGCCTGGGAAGCGGCAGCTTTTAGACCCTGTCACACCCATAGACTGTTGGCTTTTGTTTGCAGCGCAGACCGTCGGGTGGGCTGGGCCAGCTCCATCTGCCTACATTCGGTGGCCATCAGTGGCTTTGCAGTGCAAGCAGGTTTTGCTGTTTTTCACCCTACTAAGAGCATCTGCCTTCTGGGCTGCCTTCAGTCCAGCTTCTCAAAGAGGTCTTGCAAGTGGCAGAGACTTCAAATGTATGTATCACAGATTTGAGGTGGGACTGTGCTGCAGACGGGCTGTGCTAATACAGACGAACGGTGACAACAAAGAAGTAGAATAGCCTGTGTTTGCAGATTAAAATAGAGATTCTTTTTTAATAGAGATTTAAGTGGCTTGCTTAAAGACTGGACAGATCATTACCAAAGGTTCAAACCAGCTCTTGGCTCTTCTAGCCAGGAGCTGTTCTGCATCATTGATAATGGAAGTCAGTTATCCTGATTCATGGTCCTAATCTGATTGTCAGAGATCAAAGGGCCAAAACAATACGGTCCTGTGTAATAAATGCAAGCGATCGGCAGGATACTGGGTTCCTTTTGCTGGTTTTACGATATAGTGTGCAGTGGATAAAGGGGACGGGTGGGTCTTAAGCTGTTAAAGAGAATCTGGGGGATCTGGTGCCTTTCCTCAGCATACCATTGTGTTTTGTGAGGCATATTGGATTTCAGTACAGCAGATGCTGAGATAATGGACGCCAGATGTATGTCATTAGAGGATACCTCTTTTTACCAGCTGCAAATTGTCCATCACTTCCTCTACTGTACATTTTCATCATGAGAAGCTTGAATTCCCACAGTTTACTGAGATCTCAGATGTTATCAGGCTTCTCTTTAACTGATAAGTAATGAGCTTACGCAGCCCAAACCAATCACATGTGGAAAAGTCAAATAAGGTATTTTGATTTGTATTTGTTCAGGAGCTCAGTTATGATTTGCCTTGATAAACTTGCCCGGAAAATTATATTCTACATTTAACTTGTAAAATGAATCCCTAGAAAACTCCAAGGATTTAAGTGAAAGAATGCCAGAGACGTTTTTGTACTTATGTGAGAATAAGACGTGGCTTTTCATTTTACGGTCTCTAGTGTAACAGGATACGCTCTTTAAAAATGCACATTTTTAAACTGCAGAAATGGTTAAAAAGAACATTAAGCTATGCAGACAGTATGAATACAGAATGCATCACGGCATATTTAGGGATAAATTCATTATGAAAATATTCATACTTTACACAGGCTTTTAATCAGAAGGAATCTGAGGTTTATGTGAGATTTCATATGTGGTGTTTGATACATCTCCATAGTACACTTATTTAGTCCTACGAATATAGCATTTTCTAAGTCTTTTGAAGTTCATTCCTTCCTGCATGTATTTCCCAGACAGAACGCTTCAGAAAATTATTTTCTTGAAATGGTTTGTAAGGTCATTTTTGTTCAAACCTAGAAAAAAAGGTTCATTGTAAGGAAAACAATGCCACCGACTTACTTTCCTGAAAACGTTCTGCTACCGTGAAGGCCTTTCTCCTCTCCTGATCCTGCCTCTTGCTGTGTCTGGGTCCGAGGGGGCGGGTGGGAGCTCGGCGCTGCGCAGGCGGTGCTGGACGCTCTCTGGGCAGCTGCAGGGTGCTCCTGCGGCCGAGCTGCGGGAGATGAGGGGAAAAAGGACTCGTCTCTGGAAAGGAAAGTCTTTGGAGTTGTTTGTACCACCATTTCCATTCTGCGGTGCTGAAACTTTCCGTAGTTGGAAATGCAGCACCTTTCTTGTGCAGCTTTGACCTTTTTTAACGTAAGAGCAGAGAGCGGTGATGTTTGAAATGTGGAGGAGAAACAGGTGTAGAAAAAGTTTCTTGGGAAACAGCAGATGAGGTAATTCTTCTGGTTTAAAATGATTTAGGCGTTATCCCCCTCCATTGCGGTCTGGGAAACTGCCCCGAATTGCACAGCAGAATACTTACTCCTAGCAAATAAATACATTATTTCCGCCTTTGTTTTTCCTGGTGGCTCAGGATCTCACCTCATTAATAGTGAAGATTTGGAATGTCAAATATTTGGGGTATCTGGGTATCAGAGCTATACAATAGATCTCTGCGACAGGCAGTCACCAAACCCCATCTTTCCGCACGGAGGTGTTTGGTTTGCCTCTGCTCTGACAGCCTGCGCAGTGCTGTGGCTGTCCCTGGCGAGCAAACATCTTTGAACTTAAACAACTGCTTCGTCAAGAAGGTGAATTTCAAGTTTAAAACATTACATTTGCACTTTTTTTTTAAACTTGTGAATTTAACAAGAAGCGAGTAGCAATGACCCTTTCATTAGAGACAAAAGGAAGCGTGTATAAATGTCTTTTGTGGCTTGGCAGTAAACTTGCTGAGGACAACATAAAATGTGCTCATTAAATGTTCTTTAAACAGTATTGCTTTTTGTTTTCAGAAGCAGTGTGATGTTTCATCCCACCATTAATTGCCTAATACCAATTATGGCATAAACAAGCCATTTGCTATTGTAACTTTTTCAATTTATTTTTCAAGGTTCTTACTCTTGACACCTGTTACACATCTGGGAACATGAGTGGCTTTTGTAGTGAAATACTGATAATGAGATCAGTAATCAATAGTTTTACGTAGACCATCCTGTACTGGGATGCCCCAATGAGCTCTTGAGAACTTTACAAAATGCTTCCCCCCTTGGATGCTTTGTAGTGTTGAACTTAATTATATGGAGACAAAGAGACTAGGAGAAGATATTTTTTCCCAGGGACTTCCCAGTTCTTTGGAGTATGACGTGTACTGCCCGCTGTGCACTGGTAGCTGAGTGAGCAAGCCGCAAAAAAGAGGAACTATTTGCGTTAGTGTTGCATACAATCAAAATTCTGCAAAGTGCCTAGAAAGACTGGGCAAAGAAAGGCTGTGACAGCTGACCGTTCTGCTTATAACCCTTCTACCTGAGATCATAATCGTCTTTATGGTATTTCATCACTTCTGAGACTGTTCCAGCCAAAAAATGGAAGTATGCTGGAAGGAGCAACTGATTATCAATGCTTCAGAGCTTTGAAAGATGCTTGGTTTAGGATTCCGTTTGAATAAAGAGTGTGGCTCCTGGCGCTTCTTATTCAGATGAGTAAGTTTAAACCTGATTGGTGAAATAGCTGAATGTCCAACCAATTTTTTCCATGCCTGTACCTCTCATTTCTTACTTTGGTAGCACAGCCTTCTCCTTTGTCGTTGTTGCTCCTGAAAATGTATGGTCAAGTCTTATCACCCCAGCTGAGCATTCTTTGCCAGGTCATCATCAGTGTCCACTCGGTACAGTTTTCATTACAACTTTTGGTTTTAAAAAAGGCCATAGGTCATATTTGGAAGTCTCACTGTAACTCACATTACCTTCTGCCAGCCTCTTAGGCAGTCTTGGCTGGCAAGGTCAGCAGCTGGAGGAGCTTGGTGTAAGTACCCTGCGAGACTGTAATACTCTGTTCTTATGAGCAGCTATTCAGAGGAGCTGTCAAATCACTGATTTTGGACCCTTTGGGGCTAGCCCAGGAGCATCAGTTAATTGGTCAAAGAAGGGATATTCAGCAGATAAGCTTTTGTTGGATAGTTCTGTTTGTATTCTCTTTACGGTTTAATTTGCATTATTTATATTTGTGTACAATAACATCTTAAAAATAGCTACCAAACACATTTTTAGGGCAACACTATATGAGAGCTAGCACTTCTAGTTTCTGGCTTGTTTTTAAGCAAAAATCAAGAGGCTTATGTTGTTTGTATTGTAGGGATAGACAGAGTTTTATGGGTACTATATCAGACTATATCCTCCTCCTCCTGGGGAAAGACCAAATCTAATAACCAAAAACTTAGGAAAAAACCTCGGGTTTTAGAGGCATCTGTTAGGATCCTTCTCTTTTGAATTCTCTGGAGACTCTGGGCATGGTATGTTCGTAATGATACCTGGAGCTTTGTTAAATTACAAGTGCACCTAGTTTGTTCAGAGAAAGCGTTTTTCTTGAAATTCACTTGACCACCCTCGTTTTGCAGCACTGTTGTGAACAAAGGCGGCTGTATTTCACTGGTATCTACGTGGGAAACGGAATTGCCATGTGGGGATGCAGTATTATAGATCAGGAATAATTACATTAAGGTCAATGCTTTGTTCCTTTTTTAAATGAGGAGACGAGAACTTTGATTTCTTCATCCTGGTTAGTCTTCTGCTTAACTGCAAGTGTCTGGGAGAAACAAGTGTTGGTGCTGATTTCGTGTTCCAGGAGAGAGGTCCACAGATGAGCAAGTGCTCTGCAACGTGCACTAAGCTGGTAAAGCCACCAACAGACTCGGGTGCGTTCAGCATCGCAGCTAGAAGGACTCGTGAAGTAGGTATGTCTTCTGATGTTTTAGCTGGAGAAATCAGGATGGCAGTTACGTGACTTGGCCGTGGGAAGGTAATGCAGTGAGTCTGGGATGTATCTGGAGCCCAGACCTGCTGCCTCCTGGTGCATCTGGCACTCAGAGCAGTTCACTCATCTTCAGTCCCTATCTGAACTCTTTACAGCTCAGCCTGTTGCAACAGCATTTCTTTTGAACCCTCCAACTAGATTTTGACAAATTCTTCCTTGATTCTGTGTGGATCTCATAGGCTTTGGGTCAGGGCAATGTAACTAGTGAGAAAAAAGCTCCGTGTTTTCTTCCTGCCTCATCTCAGATACGTGGCGGTTAAGTCCGGCTTAGCCTGGCTGCTTTGCTGCCAGAGCGGGATGCATGACTGTTCAGAGGCGATGGGCTGAGTGCTGTGGGGACACACAGCTGAAGGTCACCAGCTGCCTGGTGACCACAGAGCTTCGCCCGGCACAGGCTTCTCTGCAAGAAGCAACTAATAACAAGACAAAACCGCTCCTGCCATTCACACCATCATACACTCAGCCTTGGCAAACACATCTGTGATCTCATGGAGCTGGGGTCACTTCAAAGATCTGGAAACTTTGAAGGAAGTCTCTTCAGCTTCTCCGTAAGAGGAATACAGGTTCTTTCCCAGGGGAGCTATCTTCCCGTCTTTTCGTGAAATGCAGTTTTGGCCATACAGTGGGGAAAAAAAAAAAATCATCAAACACCAGCCCGTTTGTTGAGCTCCCGAAGGGAAGCCTTGGAAAGCCTGCCAAGTGCAGTATATTTTTATATTGCATCCATTATATAGTGTGTCAAAAAAGAATTCTCTCCACTATGGAGAGATATTTATAGTCTATAAGGTTTTATGGCAGCAGTTGAGAGTCTAAGGTTACTCTCGCTGAGACTAGTCAGACTGTTGCCTCTGACTTCAGTGGGAGAAAGTCTTTAAGGAGTGAGGGAACCTGTGTAAAGAAATGGCCCGGCTGGATGGTCTTCCCCGTCCCACCTCTCTGTCTCCTGAGGACCCTCGGGAAGACAAAGTGGAAACTTGCCAAAACTGCGAATGAATTGGGCATGGCGGCAGGGAGCGAGGACCTCGGCAGAAACCGGCGACGGGGTGTAGGAACGGGCAGAAAGGGGAGAATCTCCCCGGTGATGTGGGCTGAAGTCTGGCTGAGGCTCGCGATGGGCAAGAAGCCAAGGAAATAGGGAATCATACGACATCGATAGGAATAAATGTGTGTGTTCTGAGTGGAGTAAGAACATTTGATGAAAATCTTTGTCTCACCCCTTAATGGAAGCTGCGTGGAAGATACCCGGCACAGCTAGTTATGTGTATGGAAGTACGTTCAGATCCGCGTAGCTGCTCTCTCTTGCAGATGTTCCTTCCTCCGGAACATTTGCACAGCCCAAAGCAGTAACACCCCCTGATCTGGCAGGTATTTGCACACATTCCGGCGGGGAGGGGGCGATCCCAACAAGCCCTTCGCTTCTGCATTTTGATGCAGATGAAGAAGTCGCAGACGTTATTTTGAGTCTCCATTAGGTCAGGGAGACTTCTGGGAAGCCCCTGGTCACCGTTTCACTGGAAAGATAATTACCTTGTTTTGGAGGAGGCCATGCAGCTGGGAAGGGCGATGAGCAGAAATGCATCTCTGTCACGTGAAACTGAACCACTGAAATATTTGAGTTTAATTTTCCTCTTCTTTAAAAAAATAAATACCTTAGAGTAGACAAAGTCCTTTGGAACTTTTCATGGCATAGCCCGTCATGTCCAGGAGTCGAGTTAAAAAAAACCTGCAAAGTTAATTGTCAACATAGGTCAATTTACTGTCTTATGCAACTTTAAGTTCATAAAAATTTAAAGCCCTAACTGTGATATTGATTAAATGTAATTTGGCCATCTTACATATTTATATTCATGAGAAGTGTAGCGGGAGCCAAAAATGATAACACAATCACTCTGGAAAGGTTGGCTATTACTAAACAGGGGATTTAAGATTGCACATACACGGTTGGTATGTGTGGGAATGATACCGCTGTGATAAAATGAACCTGTGGTCTCTAGCCCGTCTCTCCTGGGACTCTCCAAACCTCTGCTTAAACCAGACAGTGCACATATATACATATGTGTGTGTATGTATATGCGTGAATCTTTATATGCATGCTCTTGCATTTTCTACATCAACATGTCTTAACAAGCATCGCAGAAATGACTCACGCTGCCCCTTCCTCTCGTAGCAGATACAGCCTGTGCTGCGTAGTTTATGACGAAAAGATTATGATAAAGAAAAAATTAGAAAAGACCAGATATATCTGTGTTTGAAAAATTACACGTAAGTGACCAGCCTAGTTAAGATGATGTCAGCTTGGACAGAAAATTACGGAAGAAATTGTGGATGAACAAAAAAGCCTGTGAAAAGCAATGAGCATTGCACTGAGTAAGTTTTATCTGAGCACTGCAGGAAGCTACAGAGTTGTGAAAGATAATCTGCTCCCTGCAGACCACGGCAGATCGCATCAGGCATGTTCTCTTGAAAGGCTGTGCTTTTCTTTAAAAAAAAAAAAAAAGAAAGAAAAAGATTTCCTGGAGGTGCTCTCTGTCATGGCTGTTTTATTATGTCTCTGTTATTGTAGATCAGGCTGAGGTTGTCTGAGCATTTGATATAATCCATGGAAAGACGTTGAATTTATAGACGGTTAGGTGGGTAAGGATGAGAGTCTGGTTAGGAATTTCTGAAAGACAGGAAAATATATAATATATCCTTACAATTTCTCTTTTTTACAAGTCTGATTGTACCCTTGTGTTTTGCAGCTTGTCTTTTCCGTCTTCAATACCTTTCTGCACCAGAAGCAATTCTGCCCTGCCCCGAGCAGGGGCTCCGTCGCTGTTTTTTCTGCAGCCAGGCTTGAGCAGTGGGGGAAGAGCCCCGTCCCTGAGGTTCCCCGTCCCTGAGGTTCCCCGTCCCGGGGCCAAACAACTCTCCCCTCGGTTACACCCTCGGGGACTCGCATTCCCCAGGTCTGCAGCCCCAATTCTGCTGCTTTCTCCGGGCAGCAGCGTGGTCGCTGGCTGATCTCCTGGATATACCGTGGCAGAAAGGGGCTTTGAAATATTTGGATGCCAAATCCCAGAGTGTGCCGAGTTGTAAAAAAGGGAAACAAAACAAAAATGAAAAAAACAAAGAAACAAAAAAATCCCCACCAAGCATGGATTTTGTATGTCATTTCTGGTTTGCTGACAAACTTTTCAAACAAGTTTAGTGGGGAGGCAGCAAAGCTGCAACACTGATGCGACGGTGCAGCAGCCTGCTCTTGGCTCAGTTTGGCAGATTTTCAGAGAAACAGTTGGAAATATTTTCTTTCAACCCAAATTCAGCCATGCAGAAGTGTCTGTCGGACCCAGGCAGTTCTGCTATTTCTGTGCTTAACTGCTTACATTTTAGTACTAGATAAGGCATATTCTCTTATTTCCTTTAGATCTTCAGGAGTGCTTGCTATTGGGAGAATATTATGTGAACTTTATCGAACGGGTTGTGTTATAATGGCTGTAAAACAGGGTAGCTCAAATTCCCAGCTACACAGCTTTTTCGCAATACAGCTGTTTTAATGGAGATACGCTACAGCAACTTGATTTTTAGAAAATAATTATCTAAAGTTTCATCTTCGAAGTGAATTAATTCAGTTCAGCGCTTCCCGTTCCGAACAGCTGTAAGTCTGTTAAATTTCCTTACGGCCAGAGGGAGGAGATAAAGGCTCTCTGCTCTGCTCGGGATGATGCTTGAGAGCTGGGTCTCTCCTTGAAGTGCCTACCTCACCCTTGGACTCTGGCGAGAATTCTTCCCATTGAAGAGCTGCAGGGTTATCCCTTTGGAATTAGATACAAATTATTTTATACCAATTTTAACCACTTTTAATCTATATAGATTCTAGCAGTTTTCTTTTTAATTTTTTTTTTGGTCAAACAAAATGCAGCAACTTTTGTTTATTTTTTTGTCTTATTAAAGGTCACTTCCCTGCAAAAAAAAAAGGGAAAAAATGATTATTTTAAAGCTTATAGAGTTTTTTGGGGAAAACACCATTACAGGTAGAAGTTTATATATACGTGTATGTATACAATACTACATATGTAAGGGCGAATTCTGTTGGAAAAATAGGTTTTACAGGTTTTATTTACTTCGGAAGAATCCTTTCTGAGAAATTAATCTGGAATTTGGAAAGATAGCCACAAGCCTTTGTTGGCTTGCAAGGTGCATGTTGCGAGCTCTGGGGACCGGAACCATCCACCTTCAGTGGGTATTTAAGAAACCTCCGTGTCCGGCCCGGCTGTGGATGCTGCCCTACCGGCAGTCTATGACAAAAACCTTCCAGTCTTGTAAATACTAAACGTGAAGGTTCAATCTTACACTCGTCTGACCTGGAGTTTACAACATAGTTCTCTGGCAGCCAGCTCGTGCTTGCTTGCAATCGCACGTGCTGAAGCGGAAAAAGGCAGGTCTCGGGGTCTGAAATGCTCAGGAAATGGAAATTCTCCCTCTGCAATAATAAATAATTAGGCAGTTAGAAATTCTTTTAGTAAAAAAAGGGAAAAGATGATGATGGGAAAAGGCAACGATGCTGTTTCTCACTAGATAGCCGCAGACAGCTGTCCAAGCAGCACCGACGGCCGTTCTCCCAGGCGTTATCGCAGAGGTGTCGAGTAGACCAGATGGTTTCTGAAACACAGAATCAAAACCGTTCTTCTGCTGCCCTATTCGGTGCAATAAGCATCAGTATGAACACTTGGTCTGGGACACACTTTCTGTGTTCCTGAAGCCAAGACTGGCATTGGATCTCTCTTGTAGCCAGAGAGAGTCCCAGGCAGCAAGACCAACCTCTGGACCATCACGGAGCCGAAGTGCCCAGCAACCATTTACACAGCATCCTGTCAGATGATTTTCTGTACAGGCGTCAGGTCAGTATTGCTGAGAGGTATTTGGGGCTGAGCCAGCTGAGGATGTGTGTTTTGCATCTTACAGAGAAGAAATTCTGTTTTCCTGGGGCTGATGGTTCACCAGCGAGGAGCCTGGAAGCCGTACAGCTGTCTTGGAGTGCACAGCTGATCTCAGAAATATACTCCCCTATATTTATAATAAAGAATATGTTTAAGTGAAGAGAGAGGAGAGAGCTGCCAGTAATTAGCTGTTGGCGTGCAAGTGCCTGTGAGGTTAGTGAGCTGCTGAGGTCTGCACCAGGGACGTCTCGGCTGAGCGATGGGAGGAGAGTGGCTGCAGCGGCCTTTAGAGGATGTGCAAAAGGAAGAGTCCCAGCAGCAAGGGTTTTTTCCCTGAATATTAGGAACGAATCCAGTCTGCTTGCTTTATCCAAGGTGAGGAAATGGGCTGCTGAAAGCAGAAGGAATGAGAATGAAAACAGCAGCACAGACTGGGCTGCTTGTACTTGAGGGTTTGCTTCTCGCTTGCTCCCTCTGGGCAGAGCTGCAGCATCCCGGCTTTCGGCAGCGCCGGCAGCGTCTGGGTCCCTCTCGCGGCTCGTGGGAAAAATCCCGGCAGCGCCAGAGCCTCCTCAGACACCAAAATGAGGAAGGGTGAACGTAAAGGACTGGAGAGAGCAAAGAGAGTCAAAACCACCCGCACAGTGGAAGCTTTTGGCTCACAGCAAAGTCACAGTAAGAACCACAGAGTCGTTCGTCTGCTTGTGGCCAGGAAAACAGCAACGTCCCTGCTCTTGGAGAGGAAAGGGCCCTTGCAAGGTGCAGCCGAGCCAGCTTGTCACCTGCAGCCTGACGCGATGTCCCCAGCCGTGCGGTACTCACAGCCCTCGCCTTTGAGACACATCCCAGCGAGATTGTCCCTCCCCGAGTCCTGCTTCACCTCCTCTTTCCATGGCCTGTTGTGATCGTTGTTTTTGAATTTGGAGAGGGGATTTGGTGCCAGCAATGTCCCCATTTGCAGCCTGAATCCTGCGGTCATGCTTTTAACGAACACGGGCACTCCGTTTGCTGCTCTAGCCCGGCTGCGGTGAGGGGTGCCCTCCCTGCCCTCGGCTCCTGGAAGAGGAGGTGATGCTCGTCAGGCTTTGCCCGGCTGCAGCAAGCCCCTCAGCGTGCGGGGGCTGTGGCCGTGGCGTCGTGGGGACCTGTCCGCTGATAACCGTAGGGAATTGCTCGTTTATTATCCGCTATCGCATTGCTACCGCAGCACTTTCCAGGGCTGCCATCCTCAGCCGGGAAGAGCTGGCAGTGGAACAGAAAAAATCTCCTGCCAGCTTCTCTTACCTGCTGCCATATCGGCTGATTTTACTCAATTAGGGGAAATTAAGCCCCGTAAAAACTTAACCTGCTGTGATGGGGAAGAGGTCGGCACATTGGCACCGAAGTTTGGACTCTGGTCCTCCTTTCCAGGGAATTGTGAATACGCAAATAGCTGAGATGATTTGTGTGGTCTGGAGTGCACTTGTCTTTTGTGCGTCATCAGAATAATGTACAAAGACGTTCCTTTTTCTGTCGAGGGTCACGTTCTCTGCCCTGAGTCCCCAAAACTTGGCTGATGTCTGAGCTTTCGAGCTGGGAAACGACTCTGTCACTTCATGGTGTGTTTTCTGGGTGTGCTGGAAAGGGGCAGCCATTGTTCAAGGGAAAGCCAGATGCTACAAAACTGGGGCCTCTCGGCATTTAAGCTTCCTTCAGGCCTTTTTACAAGATGTTGTAAAGTCGCTTGACAATAGGCTGTGAATATTAATGGCCTCTTAGCCCAAAGGCAGATGGAAAAGTGGGGTTTTTTGTTATCAGTTTAAGTGGATGGTTTCTTTCATGTGGGAGTGTGTAACCTCCATAAATAAAATACCAGATGTGCTTGAATTCCGTTTTCCTTAAAATGACTTGGGGATTCTCATAGAGAATAGGAATACCTACTGGTATAGTTATTTTATTTCAAGCCTTTCCTAGCAAGAGGTGTCAAAGTGAGTTTGTGAATGCCGGAGCGTAGTAGCCAGGTTGATGCAGAATGGGTACCACCACTGTCGCGTTCCGCCTCGGTCCCCAGGCTCTGAACTCTTCAGATTAAGCCAGGCTTACCTGTACTTCCAAATCCCATCGCAAAAATGCAGACCCTCCAAAATGCTTAGTTTCCCAAGAAATCCAGTTCACGTTCTGGGTGGGAGTGCGTCAGTCTGGCTGCCGGCTGCGGCACTGGGGAGGGCTGCTCCCCGCGCCGGGCTGGCCAGGGACCGGGGCAGGGACGGGGGCTCCCGGCAGACGCCGTGTTCGGGCGGAGCGAAGGGGAATGCAGGACCTTCAGACGGCCCCGAGAAGCAAGCTTCGGAGCCCAGCGCTGACACCCCAGCAGTCCTGAAGGTAAGCCATAAACCCAGCCGAGCCTTTGGTCTGTCCGTCTGTCCAGTCCGTGCACAAGAACAGTTCGTTGATGTGTCTGAAAGGACATTTCTGAGCCACCGTGGAAAGAAATGCCAGAAGGATGATAAATACCGGTAAGCGGAGGTGTACGGTGCAGTGCAGAGGAGGGGCAGGACGTAGAGAAGAGAGCAAGCCGCTGCCCTTTCTAATGCTGGGAGGGATTTGGACTCAGCCGGGGACTGCGAATATATTTGAAACAAATCTTGCACAGGTGCAAGGCTAAAGTGGCAGTACGAAATTCCTCCAAAGCAGATGAATTTAGTTTTATAAGAAACATGGTCATTACTTGGGTGTGATTGAACTTCTGTAAAAAGTCTAAGTATTCCTCTGCAAAGCTGCTTAAAAATATGAATGGATTTTTTTTTTAATTTAACTAAAATGATATACTTCTTTTCGTATCACAGCCCTGCCACTTCAGATGTCATGGCTTTCTTTGAATGTTTGAAGGTTAAGCTGTATCTGGGAAGGATTATACAATTCAGTGGGGATTTTATCGTTATTTTTGGCTAGCTTGGGCACTGCGTAGGTAGGTAGACAATTGCTAAGGATAACGAATGTGAATATAAACTATTGCAATGCTTTAAAACTCTAGTGGTCCCTGCCCAGAGGGCAGAAGAGTTAGAAAAGCGAGGTGACAGCTGAAGGCCAAACTGAAATGCATTGGAGCGTCGTGCCTGTGTTTTTAGAATCGTTTCTGGTCGGGGCTGAGCTGCACCAGAGGAGCTGCCTGGGGAATCCGGCCGTGCTGATCGCACTGCACAGGTCGCACTCACTTCTCCGTGAGTTATTTGGGAAGCAAGCAGAAAACAGAACAGATATTTACCAGTTATATTGCATATATATCTTTCCTCTAATTAACCTCTGATTCCTGCCTACTTTTAATTTAGTGGGGATGTGAGTTATCTGAAGATCGGTGTTTTCAGTACAGATTATCTGAAAAATGTGTTATACGTGTGAAAGTTCAGTACAATATTCTCCTATGTGTTCGTAACTTTCTTAAAAAATAAAAAGCAATCTTGTATGTGTTCTCAAAGAGAGAGGAATTGAAACCAAGTTTTAACAGAAGTCCCATGAGAAGTTTCATACTGAATTTTCTTGCATTTACATGACACTTCAGTAAATGTAGAAATAAAACTAAGGATAGGAAGAAGCCTTTCAGGGCACAGGTTTCCGGGAGCTCCTTGACGTCCGCTGTGCGTGACCTTGGAGATCAAGTATAGGTGGAGCCTGTGGGTGCGATTCGAGGCGACCCATACTTGGTTTCAAGGGTCTGCAGGGAATCTGCGGAGGGGACCGAGCCGGGCGCGGTGCGAGTCCTCTGCTCCGTTAACGCAATGAAAACGTGAATGCGTGAAATACCGGCCTTTCATTGCTGAGGTTCGAATCGACTCAGTAGTGTTCTTGGACACGGACTTTTTTTTTTTTTCATTTTGAAAAATCATCCAATGCAGGTGAAAAGTTACATTTCCCAGGTGATGGGAAGTATAGGAGTAATCTGGACACGGAAACTGAGCCCGAATGACCTGACCAGTCTCATGCAGTCCTGCCTCCATTCACCGCTCCCTCCACAGCTGAGTTTTTGAGCAATCTGCAGCAGACTTGTACCCATAACCCCAAACGTTTATGGGTGGCTGCGCACCTGCAGTCGCGTTTCCAAGCACTGATAAGTCTGCCTGCGGTCATTTGGTATCTCGCCGTTAAGCCATGTGCAACTTTGCGTTCTTCTCTTCCCCAGGATTGTCTTGTTAAAAAAAAACCTCAATCTTCAAGTCCAAATGTGGATCACGGTCTCTCAGGCGGGATTTGAATTACGAAGTTGGACAGGCATAAGACTTTAGCCAAAATGACATACTTTGATGGATTCCCTATGAGAAGTATGAAGAATCGGCGAGTTTTGCATGGCTTCAGTGGGAAATGGTAACTTGGCCCTTTTTGTGCTCAAACCCAGTCCTGGTTTCCGTGAAAGAATTTCAGACCTTTCGGTGAACTTGAACTGAGTTTTGAGTTTGTCAGGAAATACGAGTCCAAGAAAGCTCTAGGCAGGATTGATGTTGTAGCAAGAAAAGTTGACGCAAGGCGGTGATTTCAGGAACGCTGGTCTGTGGGCCGGGTTCGGGTCTCGGCTGCATCAGCTGGGAGCAGCGGTGGCGAAGCAGCTCTGGGCTTACGCTGGTGCTTCAGAGGGGAGCAGCAGCCAGCGCCTGCTCGCTGCCCAGCGCGGTTTGGTGTGTCGGCTGTCGGTGCTGTAACACAACCTGCCCCCGAAACCTGCACCCATCCCTGCAGGTACGCCTTTGGCACCCAACGCGCCGTTCCATGGGGGAAAGGAGGAGGGCGTTTGTAATTTTGGGTGGCATATGGCATGCATGCCTAAAATCTTTAGTGTAAGCCGAGCACGTTGAGTGAGGGAATGCCTGTGGCCATCACACCTTTCTAAAATACTAATGGATTGTTTCAAAGATGCACGACAATCTCCAGGGAATAATATATAATCTTTCCTCCCGAGGGCCCGCGAGGACGGATTCCAGCACAGCTGCTCCTAGTTAGCTCGCAGCTTCAGGAGGTTCAGGTTTGATTTAGGGACCAACCTTTACCACTCTTTGTTCGTGACACCTGGCTGGTGGTGACAGCTGATTCATAGCTGCCTGGCAGAGCCAAAATAAATCTCATACTTCTGTGCTGGGGGGTGGACTACAAGATCCTTTGTCCAAAGACCTTGTAACTCAGAATGGCCAAACAGCCCCAAATTAACGATAGCAAAGTAGTTAACCTCAGCCTCTCCCCCTTTTTGAAATGAGGATGGGCCATTAGTATCTCGGAGCTGGCAAGGAATGCCCTGGCGTGCAATGGCACTTTCACAGGCTGGGTGCTAGCGGTGGCAGGGGCCGTGCTCCGGCATTCGGGTGATTGGGTTTAGGAGAAGCTGTGGGGAAGGAACACGGAGCCTCCCGGTCCACGTCCTGGCCAGCGCAGGACTTTCCTCTGTTGTGAGCTTTCACGCTTGGTTGCCCGCAGGACCGCTGGGATCCCCTCCTTTAAAACCCGGGGTGCCTGGCTGGAGGCGGCAGCGTGAAATCAAGCCGGAGCTCGAGCAGACGTCGGCTCTGAGCTGCCGCGGCTCCTGGGCAGGAGCGAGCGGTCGGGCTCAAAGCGAATGCGGTGGACAGACAGCGGTGATGGGTGAGCGGGGGGATGAGGGGTGCTCTTCGTTTTATGTATGAATCGTGTGTTTCAGCCACGGAGGAAGGATTCGTAATGCTTTGATAAATACAGCTCTAAGAAACTGAAAGCAGTGTTTGCAGAGTCTAACCACAGTGCTTATTTTTACAAAACGTGGAGGCAAGAATAACTCCTGCTCTCGCTGTCTCCTTCTGGGGAAACGTATGGCTTACGGGAAAGCTGCTGAGATTGTGTCCGTTTAAAAGATTAAAGGGAACTTTATACAAAAGCTGCCATTAAAAAATAGTAATAATAAAAAAACCTTCAAATATGCTAGACTTCAGCTGCATCCAGCACATACCCAGCAAAGCTACAGAGCCCGTCAGGCTCAGGGACAAACTCCTCTCCGTCGGAGTCTGCGAAACCTGACAGCAAAGCCCTTCAAAAAGCCAGTGGCTGATTTGTGGCTTTGCTCTGCGTTGGATGACGTTGAGTCCTGGTGTGGGCCCAGAAGAAGGTCAGGTTTTCAGCTGAAGGCACCTCTGTGATTTCTGGTTGTCTAGTTGGTTGGGGTTTGCATTCATTTGCCTCTCAAACGCAAGGCGAGAGACCCGGCGTGCAAAGCACCCCCAGAACAAACAGCTGCTCGAGTCCTTTCAAAATGCAGCGGCTGTTGCCTGTAGACATTTGTTCCAGGTAAACATACTTTGTATTGCTGAAGTTGGCTTTGTTCCTTGGTGTTTAAGATGTCTTTCCCTCTGCCCTTATGGTTTCTGTCCGATCCTTCATAAGGTCATAATCTGGATTTATGGCCTCCGAAGGGTCTTCGCCACAGCGGCAGGTTGATGTCACAGGCGTAGCTTTAAGGTGTTGCTGTGGGAGAAGCTGAGCAAGAGGCTTATTAAACCATGAAACATTATGAGGATGAGCAGCACAGAGAGAGACAAATTTTGGATCATAAACTTCTCCCTGAACGCTGCTAGCAGGCTACTTGCGTTGTGGAAGGACCTTCAAACCGGGAAGCCTTTCTTACTCCTCTTTCCTTGCCTAACTCAGCATGACAGACGTTTCATTGCCTCCAGCTGCCTTTTTAGCTTCTAAAACATCAGGTTTTCAAATTCTTAAGCCTTCTTTAAGTTTTACAAAATCCCACAGGGTCGCATTTCCTAATTCCCCCTCTGCTCTCCGTCACAAGTCAGTAAGTATTTCTTTGAAATACTGCATTGCCTGTCAGAGTGTCTAACGACCAGTACTGTTTGTGTAAATAAAACCCGTGTGATAATGGTTGTAGGGACAATGGACAGAGCAGGAACAAGAATTTTCTCTTGCATTTGTGAGCATCACTCACAGCACTTCGAATCACTTTTCGTGTAACACATAAAACAGGGTCCGTGTGTCACCTGCCAGAGCTGGCATCTCTCTTGAAAGCTGTCCACAGTAGGACAACATGTGTAAGTCGTGCCAGATCTTTGGTGAAAATAGGAAAGCCTTTAACTGATGAACAGTTTACTTTCCAGGAAGGGTTTAAAAAACTCTTCTGACCGTTGTGACAGCAACACACCTTTCTTCAAACAGATACTGCGCACGGGCAGTTACAGTACATGAAAATCTAATTAAAATTTATGGAGCTATTGAATTCATACTTTTAACACCTGTGGTGTGAAACTCGACTGTCAGAGCTAAGGTGGAGCGGCTGGGTAGCCCTGCTAACCCCCTGGTAGCCGTTCCCTCTTACACAAGGCGTTTGGAATGAACTGTGGGTCCCCTAACGCCGGCAGGTTGCTGCAATGGGAGGATTAAGCAAATACAAGCCCTTGGGGATTTCGTTAAGCTCTAGTAGGTCTTAGGGTTTCTGAAAAGTAAAACAAAACTTGCACGGTCTGGTGTTTCAGAAGTAGTTAGGGAGCTCCGAGCCCAGACAGGAGTGAATTAGAAGAGGCTGAGGGAATTAAATGGTGGGTCTCCTTGATCACATCAGCCTTGTTTTGATCACTGTCCTCCAACTCTGTTCTTGGCTGGTAAGACATTTAATTCTTCATGGCTTGACAGGTTTGCGCGCTACCCGCAGACACCTTTTATTATTGTTATCACAGGAGTGATCTAGGGCCTGTTTTATACTGAATAAAGGCATCGCTGCACGGACACCTCTGCAAAGAGCTTTTCTGCGGCAGGGCAAGCGCTGCCGGCAGGGAGCGGTGGCAATGCCCGGCCCCGTCCCTGTCCCCATCCCTGTCCCCGTCCCTGCTGGCTGCTGCAGTCACACCTGCGGCGAGGGCTGTGTGCGCAAGTGCTGCTGTGCTGCATCGTGCCACCCCCCTAACTCAACGCCCACCTTTCTTTGCATCTAAAGTGGAGTTTCACGCGGTGCCCACGGGAGCGATTGCTTCGTGTACGCTTGTGAAACGGAGCGAGGCTGCGGCTACGCGGTGTTGGAGACAGCGGGTGTCTGACAGCGGGGAGCGGGATGGGGCTGCACCCGCACCCGGCGAGCAAGAGCATCCCGAGCAGCCTCTTCACGTGGCTGCGTGGGTGGTGCCCCGGCGGGCTGCGCTTACTTTGGGGTCCCTGGTTTGCAAACCACTCATTTAAAATGTCGTGCGACAGCTCACGTCGATGCTGTGTATTTTTTTCTCTCAGTGGGACGTGCTGATAACACGTGCAGACGTCCGCGCTGCCCAGGGGCCCGCAGGCTGCCTTCTGTAGCATCCTGAAGCAACCCAGGCCGGTGCCCGCGCTCGGGGGCTGCCGGTGCCCGCGCTCGGGGGCTGCCTGACCCGGCCTTGGTCCCCGCGGCTTGTCAGAGGATTCTGTCTGCGTCTGGCCACGGAGGCAGCAGAGCTGGAGTCGGGCTCAGAGCTAAGAGCAGCTGGAAACGGGGCTGGCTCCTGACAGACCGCGAGCTCTGTCGGCTCTGGGTGAGCAAAAGAAAACCCAGATTTATCTGCAGTAGCAGAAGGAAACGTACAGAGTACAGTATGGCTGAAGCATGCGCTTTTGGCAAAGCCACAGCTCGTTATTCTTCCGTCCAGACCAAATGCCTTAAAACAGTATTTGTCTCCATTTTTCTACTTTCTTTTAAGAAGGAAATGCTTCTTTACAGAGCAAAAAAGGTAGCTTCTTAAGCACAAATACATTTTTAGAGTGCCTCGCTTAGTGCCAAATGTCAAGAATTTGCTAACAACTGATCAGTCTTTTTGAAACCTCCTCATATGTTTCACATGTCTAACTGAAACTTGGCATTTCCTAATCTGGGGTTGATTTTGATCTGTAACTGAAAATAACAAAATGGCCTAACGTTGATGCGGCGCAAGGTTTCCTCCTTGCCGTCTCGCCGCCGGTTCCCTCGGCCGTTTTGGAGGCAGAAGATGTTTCAGAGGCTGTGGCAGGGACTGACGTTCGGTATTTCTCCCAGGGACGGGGGACGCACGGTCCGTGCGGGAGCGGGGATTTGCAGCCGGGCAGCGGAGGGCTCCCCGTCCGCCCGGCCAGGTCCCGCTGCCCACACCTTCCCGAAAAGCCTGGGCAGCTGAAGCTTGTGGGCTTGGTTGGCTCTGCGGGTTTTGGGGATGTCAGTCTGCTGATACGTTGTACGTTGGGAGCCTCGGCAACACACACAGGCTAGTTTCCTTTGGACTAATTAAAGTAGCTATCATGTATTTTGGTGAGGTGTGAAAATGCTTGTATGGAAGGCATCTCCAGCGCCTATTAATAGCTTCCAGATGGACTTTGGGGAGGATGCGGCTTCAGAGAGAGAGGGGAAGTACAGGGTTCGGCTGGTTTGGGTCCCCCGATGTTAAATCTGTGGGAGCTGAATGAGGAGTGGAGGGAGCCTGTGTTTAGGTATAAGGCAATCAGGAGGGGTGGATTCCTCCATTTTCACCTGGTGATCAGTCATTCGCTCTATTTAAAAGGTAATTTGAGAAAGGTGCTGTATTCCTTACAGGTCTGGCTCCCGTGCTGCTGAGGGGAAGAGAAATCTCTGGTTTCGGTAGGGTAACGTGACTTATTTTGGACTTGAGTTACAAAAATTAGTAGAAAAGGTGTACAGTTGTCATTTTTACAAGCTTTTAGTGTAGTCTTCTGGGTTAATACTATTCAGGCAACTTGTGGAGGTTGATTTGAATGAATTTTAGTGGCAAAGTGTGATAGTTCTACCCCTCTGATTTAAGATAAGAAAGTAAAACTCCTAAAGCAACAGATTTTTAATGTAGAGAAATTTGGTCTTCTCATTTTCATGAACAAAATGGCTGTTACAGAGCAGAGTCTGTATCATCACATTGTTCCCTGTCTTCCTCTTTAAATCTCCTGCTTTCACACCGAAGTGGAAGAGAAGACACAATTTTGTGTTTGCAAAATGAAAATACTAGATGGGATTTGTATCAGCATTGTACCCAGAGCACGCCTCGCATCGTGCGGCCGTTTCGGCTCCTACATCTTGAATCCGTACTGTTGTGCACTTAGATTCCCCATCCCGTTCTCCCTGGGCGTTATCATCTGTGCAAGTGCTGCGTGTTCCAGTCGGCTGGAGCCGACAGTCAGAAAAATGCAAAAAGCTATTTGCTTATCAGAGCCAAGAACAAGATACATTTTTTGGAGTATATTGCAGTTCCAGGTTTCACTGACAGTATCGGAGAAAGACACCTTTCCTGGGCTCCTGCAGACCAGAAACGTGAAGCCCACGTATTCTCTAGCGCAACGTTAAAACGCCCGCTGCAGGGTGCTCTGTTGATTGCTTAGGAGGGTCATGTTTTCGTGGTGGAGTTCTCACATATTTTCGGCACTGGTTTGCTTAGCAGAAGTCCAAAAGTATTCAAAATAATTAACAAAGATTGCTGACAAACTGGGAAAGAGTCATTTCTGTGGATATCGGTTTGGACATTAAAGAATTCTGCAGAAAAATGTCACTTTCTTGCCAATTTGGTACATTAGTCTTGTTTTGTTGAAAATAACTGAAAAGTATTTCCTGGCTCTCTACCACTGTAGAGATGTGTGAAATAAACAGCTCTGCCCTTATCTTAGCCAAGCTGAAATATTTTCAGTTTCCCCAGAATTTCCCTGATGAGGATTAGCTTCTCAGATGATTAAGAGGTTCAGGATTTTGGTGGAAACAAAGAATCCTTTTTTTTTTTTTTTTTTTGCCTCCTTTTTTTTTTTTGCTTCCTTTTTTTTTGGCCTCCTTTTTTTTGTTAGGGGAGACAATGTGAATCCCTTTGCATATAATCTTGGAATGATTGGTAATTAGTTGTGCCCACAGAGCCCCCACGAGCCCCCTCTCTCCCCCTCGTCGCAATGGAGACGGCGACCCCCCAGTCCCTGCCCTTCTCCCCGCTGGGTGTCGAGGGGTGTCGGGGTGCAGTGAGTGCCATCGTCCTCCTGGAGCTCGTCGTTCGTTCTGTGTGCATTTGTTCTGTCTGCAGGTTTCATCATGCCAAAAAAGAGCACAGGAAAGATTAAGCCCTAAATTAACTGAGACTAGAGTTTGCATTGGGCTCTCATACTCCCATTTTGCTCAAGTGTAAATCTCTAGCAGCGCGGGTGTTAGTTATCCTCTCTGCGGTTTGCTCTTCTCCATCAGTCCTACTACCGCGATAGTGGGTGGACCCTCCTGTACTCACCACTTTTTACATTAATTTTTATTTCTACATGAGGTAAGAAACTCTTTCCAAATACCGTGAATGAAAAAGAGTAGACGGGATTATATCCGTGTTTGTACAGACGGGGGAGTTCGGAAGAGACAAAAGGCACTGATCAATGTTTACAGTTTGCAAAATATTCAGCTTTCCTTGACCAAAGTCCTGATGGGGCCTGAATAAAGCAGCCCGGGCTCCAAGACATGAGGTTAGATATTTGGAGCCCTTTGTTGGCTCCGTGTGAGACAGGAGGGTTTGGACCTTGCATCTTTCCTGAGGGTGGCCCGAGAAGGAGTCGCGGGTTCAGAGGCCGGCAGTTTGCTTCGCCCTTGTGACTTAATTCCTGGCTCAGAGTGATGTCGAGCTGGCCTCTACGGAGTCCTGCTCTTTGAAGCATCTGCTAAACAAAGAGCTGCGCAATAACATCAGCAGGAGGCTTTGTTTGGAGAGGCTTTGGTAGGAAACTTTTTGAAGAAAACCATTTAGTCTCGGCTACGTGAGGACTTCCCAACCTAACCTCTGTTCAGAAGCAGAGGGATGTTATAGCTCAGGGAGAGCTTGCCACTTTTCCTGCCCAGAATTGGTTAAAGATACGTTGATTCTCTCAGCAGAAATATGGGAGGTGGGGGGTACCATTGCAGGAGCAAGGGGCAAAAAAAGGAATTTCTTTCATGCCAGGGTGTTGATTGGTTGGCTGGTGACCGCGATCTTAAAACAAGTGTAAATGTTCTCCCGCAACGCTGCAGAGAAATATAAGAGATTCTTGGAACGTTTGGCTGTCCAGAGCTCGGCACGCTTGTCAGACGCAATGACAAATGGAGGTGGTCGCATGCGACATCTTCGGAGCCACAGGACCCTCCAGTTACTTCCCACCCTCTGCCATTTCCCACTGACAGCAACGTCCGCCACGGGACGGGGTTGGGGTACGTGTCCCTGCGTGTGTGTGCATGCGTGTGCGTGCGTGTGCATGCGTGTGCGTGCATGCTGCAGGCTCAGACCTAGCCCGGTACCTTACAGAATGACTCCTGGCTCCGTCTTATCCATGAAACAGGCAGGCGGGCAGTAGCAGCAGCAGAGTTTGGCTCTCCAGTCTGTTTTCACTTCTGAGCTGAAGGGATTATAGTTAGAAAGAAAATCCTCCCTTGGATTTATTCCGTCCTGGCCTGCTTTGCTAATGCTGCCAGGAAAGGAGCCAATTAGCTCTTGTGCCCATCTGGGATCTGTCTGACGAGCTCACTTAATACTGGCACAAGTCCCTGCATGGTACCAGCTCTCATCTTTATTTATGTGGTTTGAACTTGAGCTAGTGACCTAAAGTTGCAAAGAAATATAGTTGATATGCTACTAATTCTCATATGATTTACCGGTATCAATAATATACTGCTGACTTAGGTGCTTGTAGAGTGTTTCTGTTTTGTTGAATATGGGATGGTTATACTCGTAACCATGAGCCTCTTGAGTATTTCTGTATTTCCAAATTTATCTACAGCAGAAGAGCTGTCTGCAGAGCGGTTTGGGGACATTACGTGTTGGGCTTTTTACAGGAAACAAACAGGTTTTCTTTTTTACAACAATTTTTGAGGTATGGCAAATTCTAGGGGAGCTCAAGTTCTGTTTGGACGACATCTTCTTGAGGTTCCACTACACAATGTTACATGATAATGTTAGGGACTTGAAAGATGTGGAAGCCCCTTTTCTAGATCCATTGGCCACCATCAGTTCAGGTTTAAGTTACATCCCAGGGAAGGGAACTCATTTTTGCAGAGTTACCAAGTCATCCTTCACCTTCAGCTTTCTTGTTTTGCTGTAGGTGGTTTTGCAGAAAACCAGGACGCTTGCAGACACTTTTGGAAGGGTTGGTATGCACAGGGTTCTGCACTAGCAGTAGGTGTGATGGAGAGAGCTCAGCCAAGGATGCAGTGGATAGAGCTCTTAGAACGCATCATAAACCAAACCTCTAAAATATGATTCTCACAAACTGTTGTTTAGTTTATCATTCTAAGTGCCACTTCACATAGAGAAGCATATTTGAACTTTTCATAGCCTTCTTAGGACAAGGGCATTAACTCCAAAATTAAATGAAAATTCGCATTTAGCTGGAATTCAGCACAAGGGGGTCTCCATTCATTTAATTACCAGCTAACGTTTTCCTTACGCACACGTAGAGGGATTCAAAAATCTGTCTGGAATACACGTCAGCATGCGGCCCGTGCCTGGTATGTGTTAAATTTCCTGCGCTGTTTGTTTGTCTGACTCCTCATCAGCCAACGCTACAGCAGGGCACAGGGACGGAGCGCCCGAGCTGCTAATCCACGGAACCAAGATGTCGTGGCTAAACAGATGGGAGTTTGAAGTTCCTCTCAATGTAGGCAGATGGATCCGGGTGGTGCCAAACTTCTCTGACCTCAGCTGAGAGACTCCCAGGAGACAAAAGTGGGAGTGAACTCCCTAAAATATGATCGTCTGTTAGGGGGGTAGCCTTTGTTTTGGGCTAGCCTTTAACTGCAGGTGGTGAACCTTCCTCTTTCAGCTTCTGAGACCCTTCGAGTAGGTTACCTTGGGATCTGTGCCAGACAAGCTGTACCTTGATGAGGAGTTCAGGGAACTAGTATGTACCAGAGCCATGGGCCAGTTAATCCAGGTGCCATTACAGAACGCCATACTATGGGAATTTTCCCCTCTAAACTCCCTTTGAAGTGGATCAAGGAGGGCTCGATGGCTCATTTGAAATAAGCCAACTCCTGACTGGAAGAGGGAGTTCAAACTCTGCAGCTGGAAAAACTAAAAGCTCTTAGCTTTTCCAGTTTGTGCTCATTCCCATTTCTTCCTCTAAGCTATTCCTGTGGTGTCTTCTTTGGTTAACATTGATTAATAAGAGGAAGACCTTGCCCACAGTAGCCCCAGGTAGCTGAGGGTGGGATGCTAACCCTAAACAGGTAGAATGTCCCCCATGGAAGGGTGAGGCAGGTAAAGGATGCCGAAGCAGGGATCGTTAAGCGCACATGCACTGCTCGCCCCTCCGCTGTGCAGAGATAACGAGCCAGCAGCTGTAAATCTTCTTGCACTGCTCGTATTCCCAGGCAGCCGTGCGCCACGTGCTTTCTGCACGCCACACGAGGTGATGGCTCGCGCTGTGCTGGACCCCGAGATCACAAACTCCGTGCTCAGGCTGTTCCTCTCCATTCCTCTTCCGTGTTTCACCTCTTGCATTTTTCTGGACTGCTTTCATATTCTCCATTTGGCTATTTCCTTTTAACTGTAGAGTCCTTTTTAAAATGTCAGAAGAAAGTTGGTTCAGGGTTGGGTAATTTTTGGATGCAGATTCAAGCACTCATATTTACCTAAGCTGGTTGACCTGCGTCTGTGCAGGGATGAATTAACTCCAGGACTTAACACACCATGGAACTGCGAAGTACCATATCGTCAGCTGTAATTTGTTTGGGTTCTTACAAGAATTTATTAATGCTAAGCCTGAATCTGAATGAAATTCCATGAGAGTTAGGGGTTCGGTCCAGCTCGGTCCCTGTTTGAAGAACCCCTCTGGATGTTAACGCTCTCCTAGCTAATTCCACAGGAAGCCGTAATGATTTGCTGCTGATTGTAATGTGTTACCATACTCAAACCAACTCTTAGTACTTAATCAGCTGAAGTAAATTAGGTGACAAGGAAGCTCGAGCTGGCTCAAACCTGGCCAAGCATAACTTATTACATAAGCAGGATTCAGTTTATGTTCAAGCCTGATGTACTTTTGATATATATGTTATACCACAGAGCTGTTCGGAAAAGTCTGAGCCTCTCATCATCTTTTTTTTTTTCTTTAACAGTCTAAGAAAATATGAGATTGAACAAGTTTGTCACATAATTTGTTGAGCATCAGCGGCTGTGCTAGCATTCTTTGTTGGGAGCTGCATGTGCCCGGGTAGGAGGAATTTCCAGGTCATGGAGCCAGTGGAAAGGTCCCTTTGGTTAGTGCTTGTGGAGTCAGGGAGTCACTTGGAGAGCTGCGCTCGCTGTGATTCATCTGCATTCCAGGCAAGGATAATTTAACATAGACAATGTCTTAATAACATTACCGAACTGAGGAAGTCGGTCTAAGCCATTTTTCATAGCCCTGTGGCAACATTCATTTTTGCATGTCAACACTACTGGAAACATTTACAGGAAAAGTGTCAACACTAGCCCTTGTAATGGCTTCAGCATCCCTGCGCAGAGGGAGCGTTCCCAAGGAGCTGAGCCGGGCCAGCAAGGAAAATTCATAATGTCTGGCAATGGGTTATTTTTAAATGGGTGAAGTATTTGGTAGATCTAAAAGCGGCTTCTAGCAGGATGGCAGCATGTGACTGCACGCACAGAGGCGTGTTGCAAAGCAATGAAATGGGGCAGTCGGTTCGTCACGGGACTTGGGGAGTGCGGGCGTAATTTCTGGTGCCTCTCCGAAATACCCCTCCAGCATTTCCCCTCCTCCTGCCCCTCTTCTGCCCCGAGTCCTCTCTCCCCCAGTGCTGAGCATCTCCTCGGGGGACTCTGGACCGACCAGGCAGCGAGAGGAGGGTGCGTGTCGCACAGCTGGCAGGCTGCGGCACATCAGCAGTTTGCACTGATTTTAATTCTGCAGACGGCTTCTAAAACTTCGCAGCATCTTTTAGAAAGGTCACATTTTTTTCCGCAAAGTAACTAACAAATTTTTGGGTCGGATATTTTTGTTAAACTCAAAAATATTAATGAGAAGCATGTGGACTGTTGCAACGGGTGAATATTAAGATGAGCTGAAGCGGTCCATGAAACGTTAGGAAGCTGCTCTTGCTTGGAACGATCTGCAAAGAGGACTCATGACTGGAGTCCACCTTCCTTTGGAAACCTCTGCAGCAATAGCCTTAAATTGTTATTTTCTTCCTGGATTCAGCTTCTCTCTGTGTTTCAGAATTTTTCATGGAATGCTATTCATTCAGTCTAAACCACAAGTTTTTATTTGGAATTTTACTACAGCCAAATAATGCTGCTAAAATGTCTCAGAGTAGCAGGCCCTTGCTCTCCTCCAGCTCAACCCTGCAAGCGCATTGTTTCAAAACATTCCAGAAAGTTAAATGAGGCTTTTGAGCTTGCTCTGGAAAATCCAATAAGCTATTCTTACTTCTTGTTTAATGAAAAAGGTAAAATAAAATTCTAGGCTCTGTCTTACAGGAAATGGTAATACTATGGTTTTCTTTGGAGTAGCCACAGTGGCTGCTCCTCGCTTGAGCTTGAATTTGTTGATGAGGATTTCTTTTTTTAATTATTCTAAGAAAAGCCCTTTGAAGGTTTAAGGGGGAGCTCTCTTTCGGATATCAGTTAAGGACTCGCTGCTTTTTTGTGGCGAAGCTGGATTTTACCAGCCTGCGCACACAACGTCCTGCTTGGACCTGGACTGGCCACTCGCACGAGTCACTAGCCAGGGAGAGCCCGTGTGTGGGAGATGAGGCTGTGATGAGCTGTGGCTGAGCTCCCTGCGCACAAAGTGATGCAGGGGTGCTGTGGGAGAGCCTGGCCCCCCATGACCGCTTGTGATCGCTCGCCAGACCTATTTTGGGCAAATATGTGGCTTCATTGCATGGTGACGGTTCTGCTCGAGTTTCGGCTGCGTCCCCAGATGCCGCAGCAGGTCCTTCGCCTCTGGCGGGTCCCGCCGTTCCACGCGTGGGCTGCGGGGACAGCACCAGGCTCCCGCTGCTCNCCCCCCAGGCAGAGCCGCCCCCCCGCAGGGGCAGAGCCGCCCCCCCGAGGCAGAGCCGCCCCCCCGCAGGGGCAGAGCCGCTCGGCCGCGCCGCCCCGCGCAGCTCCGCGCATCACCGCCGCGCTCCCTGGGCTTCCCTTCGCTTTTGGGCTCGTTTGCGGGTTTTTTTTTTCCCCCGGTTGCCGTCTCCAGCGTGCTGCGGGACTCTGCGTTTTGCGGGGCCG